>JAFEMH010000213.1:0-322500 GCA_022495995.1 Adenophora triphylla var. japonica
TTGGGTCCTTTGTAGTGGTGTACTTCGACGACATCCTGGATTTACAGAAGAGTCGGGAAGAGCATATTCCGCATATCCGGTGTGCCGTTCTCTACGGTTCTGCGGCGCAGTGAAACCGGTTCTACGCAGGCAACCAAGAAGTTTGTTTTTATGGTTCCTCGTGTCCATTTGTTCTTGGGGTATGTGATTTCAAGGAGATGGTTTGCAGGTGTTGATGGTGCTAAGGTCGAAGCAGCGCAGCAAGTAGCCTCCTTAGCCGCCCAACCACGAGACGCAGGCTGCGGAGTTTTCATGGGCTGGCTTCATTTTATAGGCGTTTTATCCCTAATTTCAGCGAAAGCATCGTGGGGCATCCATGATTGCGGTTGCATGAAAGAATGTTCGATTTTCTTGGGACTAGGAGGCAGAAGTGGCGCTTTCGGCCCGAGATCAAGGAGCGATTGACCACTTTGCTCCGATTTTGATTTTACTTGATTTCTCCCAACCATTCGAGGCTTGCACACATAGACGCATCAAAGGCGTGGGGATAGGAGCTGCTCTGTTAGCCGAGGAATACGAAGCTTCGGTTGCTTACTTTGGTATTGAGAAATTATCTGGGGCGGAGACACCGATACGGCACTATTGTATGATCTGGAGTTTTATGCGATCGTTCGAGACGGTTAAACATTAGCGTCATTATTTATTCCGAGGGTGGGAGTTCATTACGTTTCACTTGATCATGATTCGTTGAGACATTTGCATGGTCAAGATAAAATCTCACCTCGTCATGCTCGTTGGGTTGCTTTCATGACTTGAGCAGCTCACTTTTGTGGTCAATCAGAAGGCGGGGAGCTTCCAACAGTGGGCCGATGCACCGAGCCGTCGTCGCGGACTACCGAGTACCACTGCGTGTGGAGGTACGCAGGATTTGATTCTTTTCGCGATATACCTTCTTTGCCCTGATCCGTATTTCTCTAGTATCATTGACAGTGGTATCGGCGAGGCTGAAAGAAGCCCGATTTCTTCTAACTGCAGGAGGGGTTCTTGTTTAAGGGTAATCGAGTTGTGCATTCCGGATTACGGTCTTCGCTCGGAGGTTATTCGGGAGTGTAGCTCCAACTGGTGAGAGGCATGTGGGACGGGATCGCACGCTGCAACCGGTGCGAGTCCACTTATTTACTGGCCTAGCATGCGTAAGGAGGTTGAGAAGTTTGTGCGGCGTTGCCGAATTTGTCACTGCAGCGAAAGGGGACGGCCTTACTAATGCGGGTTTGTACTCATGCCCCGCCCGTTCGCGCACGGAGCCTTGGGTGGACGTGAAGTATGGATTTAGTGGTCGGGTTGCCACTTCCTTGCAGACATTAGGTCTGTATGATCTCTATCTATGTAGTGGTGGGCCGGAGTTTTCTAAAATGGTTCATTTGCATCCCGTGCAAGAAAAGACCATTGACACGGTTAATGAGTCGCTCAGGTTACTTCTTTCGGGAGGTCTATCGCTCTTCATGGGTTGCCGGCTTCCTATTGTTTCTTGGCAGTGATATCGCGCTTTCTTAGCCATTTTTGGCGCAGACTGTGGGCAAGATGGCCAGCACACAGCTGAACTTTAGTAGTGCCTATCACCCTCGAGACCGACGGGCGGACAGGAAGTGGCTTAATGGATTCGTTTGGGAAACCTTTTGCGTTGCTTGGTTGGGGAACATATTAAGGCGTGGGATCAGAAATTATGCCAGGCGGAGTTTGCTCATAATCATGCAGTTAACCGCAGTACCGGTTTCAGTCCTTTCCAGAGTGGTGTATGCGGTTCAGCCCAAAGGAGACCTTTAGATCTTGATTGCTTTGCCCAACAACAAGAAGTGTCCATCTCAAAGCTGCTGATATAGTTAATACAGGATTACAGGGAAGTGCACAAGGCTGCTCTCTTGATCACAGCCTACGATGCCCACATGCAAATACAAGCGGCTTGCAGGAGATCAGAAGCGGAGTGAGGGTTGAGTTCGATGTTTGGAGATTATGTGTGGGCAGGCCTGACGGAAGGAGCGTTTCCCTGGTTGGTGCATACGAAGCATAACTGTCGCCATCAAGAAGATTGGACCAGTGGAGTTCGTGGAGAAGATTAATCCAGAATGCGCATTGGTTGAAGCTTCCAAGCCACATTTGCACATGCGGATGTCTTCAGCGTGAAGCACTTGATTCCGCTTACAGGTGATGCTTCTTTGGACGAGGACACGCGGCAGAATTTCGCGGTCGAATGTCTCTCGGCTGAGGAGGCCAGTGCGGACACGGTTGCGGAGTCGTTTATGGAGTCGTTTGAGCGTCTACCATATCAAAGCGACCGTCTCGGCGAGAGGAACACAGATTCAGTGGGCCGAAGCCCCATGAGCGAGGCCAAAAAAGGCCAAAAAATGCTTCTAAAGGCCTCAAAAGGCCCGACGAAGCTTTCTGATCCGTTTTTACTAGTTTTGGGCATTTTTGTCTTTTGGATTATTTTAGGGTTTTTCCAAGTTAGGGTTTGGGCCGTCATATTTATACTGCTTGTTTTAGGGTTCTGAATACTCAGTTTTGATATTTTATGAATGAATTCATTCTCTTTCAATTTTCTCGTTAGTTGAAAATTGTTGATTGATTGTTGAGTTTCTCGAGCGAAATTCATCAGATTAATCGTTATCCAAGTCTTCCGCTATGTCAAAGACCTTCTTAAGGGAATTGCATCAACTTAAAGATCGTAATGGTCAACTGTGCAGTGAGGTTGAGAACGCCTAGACAATAAAAAACCCAATGAAATAGCCAAGGTACTCATTTGAATCGAGAACCTCTCTCTCTCTCTCTGTCAAGCTATTTTTTCATACAGTGCACGCTCCTTCAGGTTCAAACCCTTTGGCTAGAGTCTTCTTCTATTCTTCTAATCCAAGTTTTCCTTCTTGTAAAGTTCCCTTTAAGCTCAACTGAGTGTTAAACTATTTTATACTCTCTTAACCACTTAAGGTTAAGCCTTTTGATACGGTGATATTGGAGTGCGAGTTGCTTAGAGAGAAGGAAAATTTCCGTCTAGAATCGGAGATGAAAGACTCTACTTAAGGAATTAAACTATCAAAAGTATCAAAAACTCATTGATGCACCAGTGATGAAGCTTGCACGACTGGAAATGGAACTTGTGCACAGCTAAGAGGTATACATCAAGAATATATTTGATACTCCCCTCCATTCCACATGCCAAGAGCCCCCTTTTGGCGTTTGTGGTTGATTAATCTTTGACTGGAAGATTATATAAATTAGCCATAGAAATTTTAATGTAGTTTTTGTGACGAAACTTTATTGCCTAAAGAACATTAAAAATTATATGTCAATATAGGGATGCACATGGTCACCTAAGGATATTAAAAAAAGCTTAGCTCCTCTGAGCAAAATGAGGGAGTAGCTATATGTTCATGTTCTTTCTAAAATGCCAAAACTTAGCTGAGATTGTCCAAGCCCTTCTCTTCCATTCACCTGATAAAAGATAATCTTATTTTGCTATTATCTTACTGCTGGAGTGCTGATAACTGATACTATTGACCATGTACCTTTTTACATTGACCCTGGGATTTGGTCCTGCTGCCATTATTAAGTGAAAACAAGAGAACTTCAGAAGCCCATTAGTAGATTCTAAGTGTATAAAGTTGGCAACTTTCTATCAAAAGTCTCGGTAACATGAATAAACCAACGAGTTTGTCAGTAGTTGAAACTGAAATCAGAAGTCTTAAATGGGTGTTAGGGGTGTATGCAGAGAACAAATTTTCATCTGATGTACACAATAGAAAATATAGATGCTAATGCAAAGTTGAAAGTATCAAGTAGATAAAGTATACTATTTATTTATGGATCTCCATCTACACTCTGAAAGGGCAATAGTAAAACTTGGGTTCAATTTCTTAATGTGTTGTTGAAGCCATAACTATCTAGAAAGTTTATTCATCCTCCCTACCACACCCCCTAGAGAAACTCTTGTGATGTTGTATTATTTGTTAGTGTGTTGACTTGAGGACTTTATGGTTATACTGTTTTTATTTCCTTCATTTTATTTTTATTGATTTTCTTAGCAACTGCTAAATGCATTTTTTGTTCGCTTCACAAGCATGAACACCTACATTGTTGTTCTGGATGTTCCAGCAATCCCAGGTTGAAAATTCCACATACCAGAAAGTACTTGCTGAAACCACCCAGATGTATGAGAAGAAAATAACTGAGCTGATGATGCAATTAGATGATGAGCGAGCTGGGTCTAAAAATGCTGAAGAACAACTAGATTTGATGAAAAGGCTACTAAGTGATCAGCAAAAGTCAATGCAGGTATATCTGCAAAACAAAAATCTTTTAGTAATGAAATGGTTCATACCTTTTTTTTTCAATCTATCAATGAGTATTGATGAGATTCTTCTTCATCACTTTACTAATGGTTTGTATTTCTGTAGATCGTTTACTCTAGCAATTAGAACCTAGCGAATTGGTGAATTTATTGTATGCAATCTGCACATTTGCCTTTATACCAATTCCACAGCTCTTTTACAGTGCAATATGGTGGCTCCATTTCTGCTAAGCTCATGTGTTCTTTTAGAAGATGTATGTATGCTGATAAACTTTTTTATTTTTGTTAGCAACATCAGATAGACCATTCTACATATCAGGAGGCACTTGCAAAAACCACTCAAATGTATGAGGAGAAAATTGGGGAGTTGCTACAGCAACTGGAGGAGGAGCATGCACGTTCTGAAGATTCCAACAAAAAGTTAGCTTCAGCAGAGAAGCTTTTACGTGATCATCAAAACTCGGCCCAGGTTAGGATTACTCTTCCTTTATTTCTTTACGAACTAGTGCATTGCTGCATAAGGCTCATTTCAAATTGTTGGCGCAGTTGCTTATGGGGATGTGGAAGGGTTTGAATTTGAGATCTTACTCTTTGTGAATCCCTTTCCCTACCACTTTCCCCCCCAGGGGTATTCTACTAAATGCAAAAAGCTGTTGACATGATCAAGGTTCATTTATGAGCGGCTAGCTCATCACATGTTTGATGAGAATGTTCCAATGCATAGAATGTAGTGGTGTGACGTTTCACTTGGCTGGGTTGTTTTACTTTTCATATACTCCTCTGTCCCATAACAAGTGAGACCGAAATTGAATGAGGGGATTAAGAAAAAGTAGTATAATATTGATAGTGGAGGAGGTCTTGTGTGTATGAAAATTAAAGTAGGAGAGAGAAAGTGGGGTAGGGAATAGTTAGTGGATTGGTGTTGTGAGTATGACAAGTGGGTGCTTTGTTAATAAAAGTTGGCTATTTTGGGTAGTTTCACTTTTTATGGGACGGACCAAAAGGAAAATAAGTCTCACTTGTTATGGGACGGAGGGAGTATATATTACTCACCATGTCCCAAAATAAATGTCCCTTTTTAATTATTATTATTTTGTTGCAAAAAATAAGGAAATTTGGCCGTTTTAGTACTCCATCCATCCCAATTATAGAGGTGTGTATTTTTATTTTATTTTTGCCATCCCATGGAAGAGTAACTCTCCTTTTTGGGCCATCGTTTTTCTGACAAATTGACTATACTGACCTTTATTTTTTGCCTAGTTTAAATCAAATACTGCCTCCTAGTTTGAATTCAAATGTTTTGAGGGGCCATTTTAGAAAATTAATCAACTGTCAACCTACTTGTCTTAAGTTTTGTATTTGGTCACTAGTAACTCTTCACTTGAGATGGAGGGAGTAATACATTTACATGAATGCCTTGGCGTCTATACTGTGTAAGTATAAACTGGGACATGATCAAAAGAAAAGCGAAAGTAGTGACTTCATAGAAAAGGAAACACTCATTTTTGGGGGAAATGGTTTTAAGAAGGGACACCTATTTTTTGATGGACGGAATAATTTTTATCTATGCAGGATTAAACTGCCAATAGCTAATTAAAATGCTTTCAGTTTGGTTATCAGTCAAAGTTTTAAGCGCTTCCATAGGTTTTGTTGCAATGTTAATCACCTTCTCTATCTAAGATCATATATTCTTCCACATTAATCTATTCTTTTCTCTTTCCTCTCTCTTTTAACAGATTGAAGGACAGCAGGAGATTGATGTACTTCAGCTGAAATTACAAGAAATTTCTAAGCTTCATCAAACGACTTTTGATGAACTTCAATCACTGAAATTAGAATACAATGATGTATTATCGGAGAAGGTATCTTTAAGTTGTTATCTTCTTGGCTAATAGCTTCCCTTGGATCATAAAATCTTATCATATGTTTTCCTCCTAACATGGAATACTGTTTAGGCAAGACAAAAAGACAAACTTCATGCTGTGAGAGAAACCCTTTTAGTTGAAGAAAAACGAAGGAAGGCTGTTGAAAATGAGCTTGTTAATTTAAAGAAAGCTGTGCCTGAAAGTGAAGATAACTTTGAGGTATGCATCTTCATAAGCTTGATTCACTAGAAACACTATTGATATCCACACGATTTACATTCTGAAGTTTATCAGGATAAGAGATCATATATTGAAAGGCCCTTGCTTGATATGCAGATGATCAGACAGCTATGGTATTGGCTTAGCTGTCAGATGATAATTGAATTGTGCAGCGGAATAAGAGAGATTTGAAATAATGGTAGGACAACAAACACAAAGAAATAATGCAAGTGTGTGAATGTGATTGCAAAAATGTAATAACACAGAGAATTTAAAGTGGTTCAGAGTTCACTCCTCCTACATCCACCCCCACTGTCAAACTTGACAAGTGAGATCAATTTTATTATAATCTTTAATCAACAAAAATTACAAATGATTGATTCAGGCAAGTTCCTTGAACTTCCTCTTCCTAATTAGTACAGTCAACTAGGGATACACTTAAAGTACAGTCTTAAGTGCTTTTACAACTTGAAGTACAGTCTCAAGATTTTACAAAATAACTAATACACTCAAAGTACAGTCTTGAGTGATTACAAACTGATTCTACACCTAAAGTACAGTCTTAGGTTTTTGGGGTTTGTGAATTAACACACTGGGGTTGTTTGTTGTTGGTGAAGAGGTTTTAGGGGTGAAGGTTTTGGTTTGGAACAGGGTTTTAAAGGTGAGGATTGGTGTGTGTGTGTGTGTGGATTACGGGGAGGTGTGTGTGGGTGTTTGGAAAGGGTTTTTGATCGGGAAAATGAGTATTTTTCGGTGGTTTTGTTAGGGAAGAACTCCTCTATTTATACCTTTCAATGTAGCCGTTGGAATATGACTATTGCAGCTACATTAATGAGCTTTGACTGGTCTTTGTCCCACTTGTCCACATGCAGGTCTTCATGAGCTGGCTTGAGCTGTGAGCTTGAACTGAGAACTTCTAGAAGGTCTTCAGTGGTCTTCATTGGTCTTCAATGATGGACTTGATAGCTGTGAAGATGCAGGATCTAACTTGGTTGAGTTTGTGGTAACATGGTGTGAGGCAGGGAGATGGCTGTCTGAGGACTGAAGTCATAGCTGTCAGATCATGGCAAGGCTTAGCTATCAGAGAGGATCTCTAATAAGGGCTGAGATGCACTTGATGATCTTGATGACTTAGAGAGTGACTATGATTCATGTTTTTGATTGAGTGTAAACATTGTATAAGGGAGAATCATAACTGTCAGACTCATAGCTGTCAAAGTGAAGAATTATGACAGATAACATCTTTTGATATAAACCCTGTTCTATATATATATTCCTTTATCAAAACCAACTAACTAAGGCATTGATCAAAGTTAGGTCCTAACAATTTCCCCCTTTTTGGTAAAGGAAGATTTATTTAGAACATGTTTTCACAGTTGATAAGAGAAATAATAAAAGAAGCAATCCAAGGAATCATATCAGGCAGAGGTAATCAAAATGAGATTGAATACTTGGAATTAATCTCAAGATGAGAAGAGTTCACAAAATACTGTCATACAAACTGAGGCAAACAGAACATATTGTTTTTAACCAAAAAAAATGTTCCATAACAAATACAATTATTCATCAGCCAATTGATCATAGAATTCATCTCTTTCTTGCTTGGCTGATAGAATCTGATTTCTTTCATCCTCTAGCTCTCTTCTCATTTCAGGCTCAACTCCTCTGTAGAAGAACTCATTGTTCCATTCCCAGGACATCCTTTCATCATACTTGAAGTATTTGTCTTCCTTTGACTTCAGTTGAGACCTTCTAAGGGGCATTTGATCATTTCTGATTCTCATTGTGCCCCACAAATGTTTCTTCTTGTTCCTGGTTTTCTTGCTCTTCAATGGCACACTGGATTGATCCGGTTGTGACTGAACTGATACTTGAGCATTAGTGAAGGAATGAGTGAATTGCTGAGGAGGGTTGGAAACTGTAGGGGATGGAAATATTGTTGGAGAGTCTTGATCAGGGCTTGAGGGAGCATCATTATCACTATCATCATCATAGCTGTCAGAGTCTGAGGAAAGATCAATAACAGTTCTGGCTCTGCTTTGACTGACAGCAATGGAAGATCTGAATTCTTTGATCTCAGGAATAGAGACCAAGTTTTTGAAATGAGAGTTTTCATTGGGAGAGGTGAAGTTAATAGGATCTACAGTAATGAAGGGTGAAAGGTAGGGCTCAATTCCTGGATTAAGAGTTGGGGAAAAGATGTTGACAGTTTTGCTTAATAAAAGCATAATGGCACACTTTTGTTCAAACAGTGAAAGGAAAAGTGTTTTTGCAAGGTCAATGCACAGGGTGAAGACTAAACCCTTTGGCATATACAAGCATGAATTGAGTGATGGAGAGATGAGTTGGCTGAAAAGAACTTCCCAATCAAGAAGAGTATTGGGAGTGATGAACTTTGGGAATGATGGAATTTGATGAACAAAGTTGGTGGTGGATGAGGTTCTTGACAGTTGCCATTTTTCTTAGGCAAAGAAAACTAACCCTGCAAGGTTTCTTGCTACAACAATCAAACCATTTCTTGACAGTTCCCAGAATTTTGGATAGGTGAAGGGATTTGCTATTTCTGGGATGTGAGTTACATGGGGTAACCTTGTCCTTGCTGCTTTGATGGAAGACATAGAGAAATCAATGCCACAGCTAAGCATCCAAGGTTCTCTTTTGGGAAGGAAGGATTGATTTGGATTTGGAGGAATAGAATGACTTGGAGAACTGTGAGGACTGTTAGGAATGGGATCACTGTCAGATATGTCCTGACCTTGTCCAGCCAGTATTGGACTTTGTGGAGAGGCTTCAAAAGGTTCATTTTCAGGAATTGGAGAAGTTGGCTTGGAAGGTGCAGAGGATTGGGTTGAAACAGTTGGGATTGACTCAAAGGTTTGGCCAAGACTTTGATTAAGAGAGCTGGAAGTGAATTGAGATTTAAGGAGATTCAAGGCTGCCCTTACTTCACTTTTGGCCAACCTTTTCTCAAGGATAGCTATCATAGCTTCCTCATTTTCTTGAGTTCCATCAAGCACAAGGCCTTTGCAAGCATTCACAATTGATTCTCCTTTTGAGACAAGAATGGGATTAATCTCAACTCCAACCTTCTTGAGATTTTGAATAACCTTAGAAGTATTATCAAGATTCCCCCTTTCAATTTCAACAGTTGGGGCAGGATCATTTACAGGTTCAGTCTCAGGAATGGAAGGGAAGGTATGGCTATCTACATTGTGGCATTTGTCACCTTGGGGTTTCTAGATGACTCACCTGGTCCACTTCTTTTCTGCATTAACCTAAGTCTGAGTTCATCTAGGGCCACTACTGATTCTTCCTCACTTAGAAAATCCTTAAGATACAAAAGAACAACCTTTTCAGTGTCAGGGTTTCCGTCCAACTCAATAGCCTCAATAGCTCTCAGGATTTTAGCTAACTGTTGAGGTTGGGTAGAGGGGATATTCTCATCAATGTTCCCCCTTAAAGGTTGCTTATCTAATGGTTCTTTGAGATTGAGGATAGCTTCAATGGCTGACTGATGACCAGAGCTGGGTGTGGATTTTGGGGAAATGGAAGGGGTAGATATTTTGGTTTTCTTTGATTTGGGGGCTTTCTTTTCAAGTTTTCTTTTCTTTGGTAATGATTTAGAAGGAATGGTTAAGGAGGATTGTACCTTGGATCTGGTAGCTGTCTGACTGGAGGGGATAGCTGTCTGAGGTTGCTTTCCTTTGTGAAGGGTTTTGGATAGGGCAAGAGCTGCCTGAAGCTCTTGAGGATCTATGTTAGCATCACCAGCATCATCTTGATCCATAGTGTCCACCTCATGGCTATCAACATCCATTCTTGATTCAACTATTCTCAGTCATGAACAAGATTCATCAAACCTTCCATACATGGTTCCAAGAAATTCATCTGACAGCCATCCTATACCAGACAGCCATGAACCATCCCACTCTCATCAACAACCAATCAAGCCAACAAAGTCAACAGCAATCTCTCCCACTTTCAATCCAATGGATGAGGAAGAAAATATTCAAATAAATAGTCATCCCTTGACTGATCTTCCTCAAAATCCTCCCTTAGCTGACAGCCAACCCTTAGGCGATGACCATCCCAATTCCTCATCTAATCCATCTTCTAACCTCCTTCCATCTTCATCCAATAATCCTCCTTCTCCTCCCAAAACCAATGATGAAACCACCATTACCCATATCATTCCACCCAATAAAGATCTTTACATCAGCCTTCAAATTGATAAAACCCCAGTTCCAGACAACATTCCTTTTCTCATGAGTGCATTCATATCCCAAGTGGAACCAAAGAAGATAAATGAAGCACTCCAAGAATCTTTGGCCCCGGATTGAAGCCATGGAAGAAGAATGGAGCAGTTTGAAAGAAACAAAGTATGGCAACTTGTTCCTAAACCAAGAAATCAAGCATTATTGGAACAAGATGGGTTTTTAGAAACAAGATGAATGAAGAAGGTGTTGTAATTAGAAACAAAGCCAGGGCCCGGTTGCCCGAGGATACGAGCGAGAGGAAGGCATTGACTATGATGAGACCTTTGCACTGTTGCAAGACTTGAAGCTATAAGGCTATTTCTTGCCTAGGCTTCATTCAAGAAGATGAAAGTATTTCGGATGGATGTCAAGAGTGCATTTCTAAATGGAGTTTTAAATGAAAAAGTGTTTGTATCTCGGCCCCCTGGTTTTGAGCATCCAAAATTCCTGATCATGTATTCAAAGGCGAACAAAGCATTGTATGGGCTTAAACAAGCACCAAGAGCTTGGTATGACACCCTATCTAGATATCTTCTTGGAAAAGGATTCACCAAAGGACATATTGATAACACCTTGTTTATCAAAAAATATGGAGATGATCGAGTTGCTCATCCAAGTCTATGTTGATGACATAATCTTTGGCTCATCAAATGAGAACTTGTGCACTGAATTTGGAGATATCAAGAAGGATCAGTTTGAAATGAGCATGATTGGTGAGCTCACCTTCTTCTTAGGCCTTCAAGTCAAGCAAATGAAGGAAGGAATCTTCATCAACCAAGCCAAATACTCGAGGGATATGATCAAAAAGTTTGACATGCAAAGCTGCGTCCCCTGCTAAAACTCCTTGTCAACCACAACCAAACTTCATGCAGATCAAGATGGTCATAGTGTAAATCCAACACTTTACGGAAGCTACATAGGATCTCTCCTATATCGACGGCTTCAAGACCGGACATTATGTTTAGTGTATGTCTATGTGCTAGGTTTCAAGCTAATCCCAAAGAATCTCATCTCTCGGTGTCAAGAGAATTTTGAGATATATCAAAGGAACCCACTGATTTTGGCTTGTGGTATCCCAGCTTTGAATCCCCATTCTCCCTAGTTGGATTCACTGGCTCGACTATGCGGGGTGCAATCTAGACGAGAAAATCCACTAGTGGTGGATGCCGATTGTTGGATCAAGGATTATCTCATGGTCAAGCAAAAAGCAAACCTCGGTTGCAACCTCTCGGCTGAGAATTTGAAAGTACATTCTTTGCAGGCTTGTGTTGTTCACAAATTCTCTACCTTAAAAGTAAACTTCAAGACTTTGGAATTGAATTATCAAACATTCCCATCTTACTGTGACAACTCAAGTACCATTGCTATGACATGAGAAAATCTGTCCAACATTCAAAACCAAGCACATTGAAGTCGGCGCATCATTTCATCAGAGATCATGTTGAAAAAGGGAATATCAACCTTGCAAAAGTTTGCACTGAGAACAATGTCTCTGATATTCTCACAAAAGCCATGGATGAAAAAAGATTTGAACTATTAAGAGCCATGCTTGGGATGATTAATATGCCAAAATAAAAGGGGTGTTCTTCTTAAACAAAAGAGGATTACAAACAGAGTAATGCTATCACAATGTTGCCTGATAGCTATTACCTCATACACATTCCTAACAAGCCATCCACTGACAGCTATCAATCCAAAAGCCTTGAAAACCAAAAATAACAAAAACTTACAACAAAAACATACAAGCAACCCATCAAATTCTTCTCTCTCATCTCAAATTACCCAACAAAAACTTCTTCCAAACCAAACAATCCTCAGATCCACTCTCTTCTCTTCAAACCTTCTCCTCTCGCCGGACATTCTTTGGAAATGTCACGGTCTCCCGAGACCCTCCACCTGCACTCATTCCTTCATTTCTAGCCTCCTGAGTTGATTGCAAGGTTTGTTGGTACCTCTGCAACCACACTGGGTGCCTCTCCAAGAAAGGATCAATGGAAGTGACTGAATATTGGAGAGAAGGACTTGCCCTTCTAGGCCACCACTCTTCAACTGGATCATATGGCTGAAGCAATCCCTCCATTGGAGTAACAAAGCTAAATTCTCCTGAAAAAGAACCATTCCCTGTGATTGCAAATGGTTGACCAACATTTGACTCCACTCTCTCCACAGTAGGTACTCTTGCGGGTGAAGCAACCTACAACCTGGTTGAACGGGTATGAGATGGTTGAAGAAGGAGATATATGCTCTCTGCAAAGTTATCTCCTCTACCTTCCAACAAACCAACTCCTGGAGAAAGAGAATCCCTGCTCGCGGTGTATAAAGCTTATCTTGCTCAACGCTTCTTCCCGACAGCTAAGCTTCTCTCCTTAGCTGTCCCGAGCTGCTGTCCTGCTTTACCAACTCCCCCAATGTGTATACCCTTTCTACCTTACTCCTTCCCTTACTTGACTCTCCTTGATCAACTTTGATTGTCTTCCCAAAAAGTCTTATTCCTTCTCCCTCCTTACTGTCAATCTTTTCCCTGACAGCTACCTCCTTCATTTCTATGTCTTCATCAATCCTCACTCTCTTTTTCTTACCCTTATCATTCACTCTCTCTGAACTTTCAACAATGTTGAAAGTCTCTCTATCTATCTCCATCTCATCACTCATCAAATCATCCTCTCCATTTTTCCCAAAGACCAATTGCTTTGCTGTTTGTGCCATAACCTTTGGATTGAACTTTGAAGAAAATCTTCCCATTTTTGTTTGTAAATCAATTTGAATAATTTTCCTCTGAAGCTTTCATTGTTTTATAGGCAAATTTTCACTTAGCTATCTCAGACAGCAATCATCATTCAAACTAGCTTAACTGTCAGAGATTTCTTTCAACAGCTAGGTTAAAGCAAACTTTAAGTGATTTGATCGTGTTAATTGCTCACAATTGTCACTTCCTTCGCCGCCTCTTCCACTGCAAATCTCCTTGAAAAAGAGAATGTTCTTCTTGTGTTTTGTGGGAATTAATGTCTCAACATGGGGAAGGGTAAAAACCACTGTTCATATGAACAGTTACTTAACTTTGTAACCCCCAATGCTCATTAAAACCCACGTTCCAAGACCACTGAAGACCTTCTAGAAGTTCTCAGTTCAAGCTCACAGCTCAAGCCAGCTCATGAAGACCTGCATGTGGACAAGTGGGACAAAGACCAGTCAAAGCTCATTAATGTAGCTGCAACAGTCATATTCCAACGGCTACATTGAAAGGTATAAATAGAGGAGTTCTTCCCCTAACAAAACCACTGAAAAATACTCATTTTCCCAGTCAAAAACCCTTTCCAAACACCCACACACACCTCCTGTAATCCACACACACACACACACCAATCCTCACCTTTAAAACCCTGTTCCAAACCAAAACCTTCACCCCTAAACCTCTTCACCAACAACAAACAACCCCAGTGTGTTAATTCACAAACCCCAAAAACCTAAGACTGTACTTTAGGTGTAGAATCAGTTTGTAATCACTCAAGACTGTACTTTGAGTGTATTAGTTATTTTGTAAAATCTTGACACTGTACTTCAAGTTGTAAAAGCACTTAAGACTGTACTTTAAGTGTATCCCTAGTTGACTGTACTAATTAGGAAGAGGAAGTTCAAGGAACTTGCCTGAATCAATCATTTGTAATTTTTGTTGATTAAAGATTATAATAAAATTGATCTCACTTGTCAAGTTTGACAGTGGGGGTGGATGTAGGAGGAGTGAACTCTGAACCACTTTAAATTCTCTGTGTTATTACATTTTTGCAATCACATTCACACACTTGCATTATTTCTTTGTGTTTGTTGTCCTACCATTATTTCAAATCTCTCTTATTCCGCTGCACAATTCAATTATCATCTGACAGCTAAGCCAATACCATAGCTGTCTGATCATCTGCATATCAAGCAAGGGCCTTTCAATTGGTATCAGAGCGGATCTCTAATAAGGGCTGAGATGCACTTGATGATCTTGATGACTTAGAGAGTGACTATGATTCATGTTTTTGATTGAGTGTGAACATTGTATAAGGGAGAATCATAACTGTCAGACTCATAGCTGTCAAAGTGAAGAATTATGACAGATAACATCTTTTGATATAAACCCTGTTCTATATATATATTCCTTTATCAAAACCAACTAACTAAGGCATTGATCAAAGTTAGGTCCTAACATATATGAAAGAAAATATGGCTAGAGGATCTTCTACAGTTGGTACACCATTAGGTCTTCATAATTCAAATCAATCAAGGGACACGATTCACACGAACTCTTTCCAGCGAACAACTATAGCAAAGATATGTGAAGAAGGTAAGATTTTGAAAGTCTTAATTTCATCCACATCCTTATCTCCTTAAGGTAGTAATTTATGATATTTTGCTTCTTGGATCCAGTTGGGCTTCAAAAGATCCTGGCATTGTTGACATCTGGTGATTTGGATGTACAAACTCATGCTGTGAAGGATGTAGCTAATCTAGCTGCTGAAGGTACGTGGCAGATAGCTTCTTTAGATTTTAAAAGTGTTTTTTCTTGCTTCTGTGCATGGTAGCCGATTGGTGCGACTTGGTGGTCTAGTGAAACATTCTGTAAATGTATTTTAGTACATAAAAGGCACAAAATTATGCTGGTTTGACAATAATGGATTATTCTTATAATTATATGCCTCTTTTTAAATATTTTTCTTTCTTACAGATATCAATCAGGAGAAGATTGTGGAGGAAGGAGGTCTAGATGCACTGCTTATGCTATTGCGTTCATCTCAGAATACAACTATACTTAGGGTGGCTTCTGGAGCCATTGCAAATCTGGCTATGAATGGTACACTTAATTTTCCACCTTCCTTGTGTTTATTTGCGCTACATGCGAGTGATGAAATGTTGGTGGTGAAACTCTCCCAATTCTCTCGTGCATCTAAGGGCATACCAGTTTCAATGAAACAAAGTTCCAATACTAAGCTTCAAACCCATTTCCACAATATTTCATAACTTGGACAGTGTTGTATGCCTAGAGTTAGGTTTCAATTTACTTGTTTTATGTCATTGCATGGCACAAACGTAGCATAAACAGCCAATATCTTAAGCATCAACAAGAAACTCATATCCTGTTCCATTGGTCAGTAAAACTATGTTAATGTGAACTACAATGCATGCGTGGGACTCTTGAGGCCATTAGGGCAGGGAGACATTTCTGGTAGAACTCCTTTTCTTTACATGTTGATGCTGAATTACTGAGACATGCTCCAATCTGAGGGAGTAGCTTGAGCCTTGCTCCTGAAATAAGCTGGCGTCAATTTTCCAGGTATTGTTCGGAGTCAAGGTGCTTGTTTCAATGTGAGAAATCACCTCCATAGGATTACCTTGAAAACATGGTCCATAGCGCATTCCGCCTCACATGAGGGACAGGTGCTATGCCCTTCGCGTTGGTGTCCAGAAAATAAGGAAGTCCTGATGTGTACTCCAAAATTCTTGGATGTCTAGAACTGTCTGTCATCAAGGCAGTGAAGAGTCCTTGATGCATTTGGATTTGGAGTAATTTATCCCCCCATTGATCTCCTAATGGGCTTTGGGTTACCAAGCTCCTATATAAGGCATATTCTGTTGGTCTGTGTTTGCCCTGTGATATCAAGTACTTGCCTAAAGGGTACAGCTTCCTAGATATAAAAAAAAAATTGGTCATTCATTTTGGGACGGAGGGAGGACCTTCTTGAAACTGAACTTTCCAGGATTTAAGTATAGTTCGCTGTCAACCTACCAGCTTATCTAAAGGCTTAGGTTGTGACTTGTGATAGAGAGCCCAATCGCCCAACATCGTATATCAAGCCTAATATTCACAAAGGAATATAACTGAATTAGCTAACTTCAAATTTACGAGTAAAATGTTCATTTTTATACCATGCTCCCTCCGTCCATTGATATGTGCACAAATATGAGAGTGCACGGGAATAAGAAGAAATGTTATAAGAGTAGGTGTTGTGAGTGGGCAGGAGAGAGAAAGTGGGGTATGAAATAGTAATTGGAAAGTTGTTGCGAGTATGACAAGTTGGTCCAATTAATAAAAAGTATTATAAAATTTCCAAGTTGGGAAAGTGGGACTTATCAATGGGACGCCCAAAAGGGGAGTTTGTGCACATATCAATGGGATGGAGGGAGTATTATGCTTATTCTTTGATACTTCTACATCTTTCCAGGCCACTAAGTTTGTGCATTGTCAGGTGCTTCCCTGATATGAATTTCCAGAAGGTTTACAGGATTAAAAGATTAACATAAGCCCTCTAGTTTATGGTTCAATGTACCAAAAACTCGTGCTATGATTTATTTCTCTGGCTCACTTGTCTTTTGTCCCCATCACATTGAGCCAAGTACAGTGAGTCAGGAACTAAGCTAACTTCGATTTCATGTTTCACTCATTCTCCCCGAACTATCTAACTTGTGTAACTTCTGGTCAGATCTTTAGATGGGATTCTACTGTGGTGACACCGAATATGTATTTTTATTTTTATCTCAATGAAAATACAATGCACAAAAAAGACATACAAATTCCGATGATATTTCTTTACATATCAGTATATCACGCTTGAACAATTTCTGAAGGATTAACTTTTTTCTTCTTTTGTTAGAAATTAATCAAGGGTTAATCATGAGTAAAGGAGGTGCCCATCTATTAGCAAATACAGCATCAAAAACAGAAGATTCACAGACTCTTCGAATGGTCGCGGGAGCAATTGCAAATCTATGCGGAAATGGTATATGCTCAAAGCGATTCAACAGTTATACCTTGACTCACATTACCCTTCATGCATTTTGTCTCCCAAAAGCTTCAATTCCATTACTTTATCCTAAAAACTAACAAATTTTAATCACTAAATTCAATAAAGTATGGAGTAGAACAAGAAATCAGATCATTGTCTATCGTGTTATTAACATTATAAACTATCTTAAGAATGGCTAGAACTGAAAACGGTGATGTTATCTTTTATTTCAACAGAGAAGTTACATTTGAGGCTAAGTGAGGAAGGGGGCATCCGAGCACTCTTAGGAATGGTTAGATTTGGAAACGGTGATGTTATTGCTCAGGTTGCCAGAGGAATTGCTAATTTTGCTAAATGTGAATCTCGGGCAATAACTCAAGGTTCTTGAAGTTTTTTTTTTCTTCAGAATTTTCATTTAGATATCAATGATCTACTCCAACCTTGACCTTAAATAGTTTAACCTATTGCAGGACACAGGAGAGGCCGTTCCCTTTTAATTGACGATGTGGTACTTACCTGGCTGCTTTCAAACTGTAATACTGCTTCAGTTTCGACTCGGCGTCACATCGAGCTTGAGCTTTGTCACTTGGCACAAAATGGTACTCCCTCCGCCCCAAAATAAGTGTTGCATTTGACTTGTCATTGTTCTTAAGAAATGCGCTTTACTTGATTGTATATTGCTTTTACCATGGTAAAATTGCACTAAAGATGTTTCCTTATTTAGAAATTGACATTTATTTTGAGACGGAAAAAAAAAAGTGTGACATTTATTATGGGAGGGAGTAATATTTGTGAAACGGATTGCATGTGTGTGCTAATACTAGGAATCCATTCTAGCTCTAGATGTATGAATGATATTCTCAATGCCTGGGTTAAATATCTCAGTTCTCACTAATATCATATCTTTGTGTCATCTTCTTTTAAATTTCTTCTTAACTTTCACCTTTTTTCAATTACTTTACTTTTTTTTTAATCAAAAATTTTCTTCCCAGCTATTTTTTCTTATAAATTACTTCTTTTTTTTGGGGTGGGGGGGGGGGGTGGGGGGACGATTACATATGGTGATTCATGTTACTCGGTATAGATAAGTGACATAACCTCAAATTTTAATGTAATCACAAACCAATTAATCTAAGTCAATTTACTTCTTCTCACTGCTTAGTGGCGGACCTAAGGAAAGCTATATGGGTGCAAGTGCGCCCATTTAATCCCATAATTTGTCTAGTCCAGTGGGTAAATTGCTAGGTTATTAACCTTATGATCGTGGGTTTGAGTCTCACAACTAGTATTTTTTCACAATTTATATTTTGAAGCTTTAAAGTGTAATTTGTACACCCACTTAAAACGTTCTGGGTCTCGTCACATTTCAAGCTAGAGCTTGTTGGTGTCTTATCCAAAATGTAATGCTGCAGAAAGTTGCTAATTAAAATTTTATTTTTCATTCTAATCTTAGCAAGACTTTTATATTGCATAATTTATCTACCCGCCTTGTGCAGATAACAACACCCGGGATTTCATAACAAGTGGAGGAGCAAAAGAACTAGCCAGAATATCAATTGAATCCAGCAGAGAAGATATTCGGGACTTGGCAAAGAAGATACTGAAACTGAACCGAACATTTCAAGCCGAGGGGTATGTAGATCAAAGCTAGACCTTCGGACTTTACCTGTTACCACACATCCGGTTAAGGCTACCCACTTCGGTGGATCTATAACCCAATTTTTTACCTTATTTCTCCTCTCTTTTTCCGGGGTCTGGGGTTGTTCTTGGCCTGTGTTGGACGTGAGGGCGCTTGAAAATGTACCCAAAAAAGAACTCTTTTTATCATATCAAACAGACCATTAGATTTTGGATTGCAACATTCATTTGCTTGCCATATATGACACCTACCAATGACCCCATGCAGCCATCTATGTTCAGTATTTATTTAGTTACAAAATACAGTATGATAATTACTCCTTTAATTTTCTTGTGTTGTTGTAAAAATGTATTAGGCAGTGAACTAATATATATTAAATTTTATTAATTTTAAAGTAATATAGTTTGAATTTCTTGAGGAGAATTTTAATTTGCAAGTTATAAGTAATATATATTGACAGTGGGGACTATTCTACATTCTATTTTCAAACATGATTACTACTTCCTCTTTACCATAGTAAATGACTAAATGTTGTATTTAATTTATCAACATTTTTTTCAAAAAATGTGTAATGGTGAAACTAGGCTAAATTATTTTTTATTTAAAACAAGAATATTTTGTGGGACAGACAAAAAAAAAAAAATGAGACCGAGAGAATAAATAACACTCCCCCTCCCTTCAGACTAGACTGAATAAGTCTTCACTTTCATTTTTAGTATGTCTCAATGTCATACCTAAAGTACGTTTCAATAGAGTGTCATACCCTTACATTTTTTTTAAACAAACAGAAACATTTCATTAATAATAAGAGCAAATGTATATGAGTCGACTACAAAAGCTCGATCCAAATATTTGGGCTAGCATTTTCAAAAGCTTCCCTACAGAAAACACCCAACAAGTCATGGATAAACAAAAAAAGATATCATCCCCCGTTGAAATCCTTCATGAACACACTCTTACGCAGGAGGGAAGCATATGCTCTCACATGTGAAGAGAAAATCAAACGAAAAACATACATATTTAACATAATACATATTATTTTGAGCGCTATACTATCTGATATACATACATTCTTAATCATTCAGTTCTGTTAGAATTGGGTCCTCATCCCCTTAAAAGGGCTTGTTAAGGGGTGAGGTTAACCAACCTTATATAGTGGATCATTTTTATTCTCCAAGTTGATGTGGGATACATGGGACTTCAACACGCCCCCTCACGTATAGGCCGGTAACTTGGCACTACACGTGGACTTCAAACCCAACACGGGCACCCAACACAGGTTAACTTAAGCCCAACATCAACTTGGGTCAGCTCTGATACCATGTTAGAATTGGGTCCTCATCCCCTTAAAAGGCCTTGTTAAGGGGTGAGGTTAACCAACCTTATATAGTGGATCATTTTTATTCTCCAAGTTGATGTGGGATACATGGGACTTCAACAAGTTCCTATTCCTACCATCTTCTTGGTCACTTTCTTACCAGGACCAAATTTGTCTCCCCATTCATCACCTGTTGCACTGAAATTTCGTTGAGAGGTTTGGCTACCGACGTCTTGCATGTTAGAAACATCTGTGATACATGTTTCATTGTGGGTCTAGACTTTGGATCAGACACCAAGCAAGAAAATGCCACAGCAACAACCCACACAATATCACGCTCAACTCGTCGATCAGTTAGAGGTGCAAGGCGTGCGTCCAATACATCATTCAGCATTTTGTTCGGACAAGATGACTGTGTAAGTGAAGAGATGAGATCCCCTGGATGTTTTCCCATGATTGTTTCCAGTGCCACCACACCAAAGCTATAGACGTCACATTTCTCCGTTACAACCATGGTGTAAGCAAGTTCCGCAATCAATGAAGGTTAAAGGGAATGATCAATAAGCTTTTACATAAACATTTTATTGCAGATCGATAAAAGAATGAATAGATTAAATACTCCACCTGGAGCAATATAGCCATATGTTCCTGCAACTAGGGTTTGATTGGATGAATCAGGGTCTAGCAATCTAGCAGCTCCGAAATCAGCCACAAATGCTTCTAACTTGGAGTTGAGGAGAATGTTGTTGGTTGATATATCCCTGTGAACAAGAGGCTGATCGCAATCATGGTGTATATATGATATAGCATGAGCTATGCTTTTAACAATCTCCACCCTCTTAATCCAATCCAACTCTACAGCTTCAACATCATCCCTGAGAGCACAGAATAGGCTTCCCCTTTCCATGTATTCATAAATCAGGAACATGCATCGGTTGTGCAAGCAAAACCCGTAAAGCTTTACAATGTTTCTGTGTCTTATAAAGGACAGAAAGCGTGCTTCATTCCTGAAACTCTTGTCAAATGCGGGCTCCTCTGCTTCCAAGCGATGAAGTTTCTTCAAGGCAACCACTTTGCCACCAGGCAGTCGTGCTTCATAAACGCTGCCATAACCACCAGTTCCAATGCAGTATTTGATATCAAAGTCATTGGTTGCTTGGATGATGTCCTCAAATGCAATTCTTCCATCATAATTCCATATGGAGAGTGCATCATTACCATTCTCTGTTACCTTGTCTATGGTTTTACGTGTAGCCTTGCGTTTCCAAAGTGCAAACGAAACTCCAAGCAGTAATAAGGCAGTGAAAATTGCTACTGGAAGATAAATAAGAAAATAGCGTTTACTTGTGTTTTTCTGGTAGCATGGTGATTGACAAGTTAAAGATCTTTTGAGGTCATTATTTGATAGGCTAAGAAAATTATCACGCGGGAAGTTACAAAGAAAACAGGGGATTTTTCCGGAAATATGATTGTTAGATAGATCCAGGGAGTGTAAGGTAGAAAAATATGAAGGATTATCTGGTATTATTCCACTCAAGTTGTTCCAACTCAGATCCAAGCTCTTCAAGTTGCTGTTTTCCAGCAATTGTTTTATGCCACCTGTAAGTTTGTTGTGGGATAAATCAAGGTAAGTAAGGTTTTTGAGGAGGCCAAGTTCAGGAGGTATCATACCATTGATGTGGGTGTTAGACAAGTGGAATCTTGCAAGGCTACTTAATTTTCCAAAGCTGCGCGGGATGGAACCATTAATCTGATTGTAACTGAGGTCCAGAGAAGATAGATTCTCCAAATTCCCCAGTTCTGATGGGATGGAACCCTTAATCCAATTATCAGAAAGGTCAAGAGAAACCAGATTCAATAAATTCCCTAATTCTGATGGGATGGAACCCGTAATCCTATTAGAAGAAAGGTCAAGGAGCTGCAGCTGTGTGAGGTTAGAAAGGGATGCTGGTAGATTACCTTCAAGTTCAGTGTGGTGAAGAGAAAGTTTTACCAATTTTGTGAGTTTACCAATATGGTCAGGAATGCTTCCATACAAGTAGCCACTAACATCAAGCACTTGAAGGTTTGGAAAGGAAGAAAAGTTGAAGCTTGTGAAATTAATACGCCCAATTCTATCGTAATAGTACAGGTTTATGCAAGTGACACTCCCTCTCTGATTGCAAGTGATGCCTTGCCACTCACAGTGAGTGATATTAGTGTCCTGTGGAATAAGATATGTCCCCCAACCGATGTCTAATAAAGCTTTTCTTTCTTCTTCTGGTGATTGTGATGAAGCTGTAAGTAGCAAGCATGCCAATGCCAATGCCACCACAACTAATCGATGTATCACCATATCAAAAGATGCCATCTGACTTTCTTTGAAAAATGTATGAGTTTGGGTGCAGTATGCAAAACAAGATGCTTAATTGGCTTCTTGTATTACTAGACCTCAACATTAAGGGAAGACTTTTCAAAGTCTTCTTCTACATTGACCCCATTACGTAAACATTACGCCTTCACCACCACCACACAATAATTCATCTACACACATACAAAAATACACTTAATATTATGGGAAGACTTTTAAAGTCTTCTACATTGACCACATTAAGTAAACATTACACCTTCACCACCACCACACAATAATTCATCTACACACAAATATAAAAATCTATACTATATTAAAAGCAAGAAAGTGGTAAAAAAGGAAATTTGACGCTCAAAAACGTCAACATCAAGTGGCTGAATTTGTCGGCGCGTGTTCGCTGGCGGTTTTTTTTTTATTCCGACACTTGGCGATCTCTGATTGGCCGGTTTTATTTCAGATTTTTATTTGTTATCCCTTTTTTTTTTACCTCAATTATTTTATAAAAAAAAAATATTTTTTTTAATTTTATTTACACCAAAATTTATAATTTTTTTTCCTCTATAAATAGAGACTATTTTCATTTGATTTGGACACATAAAAAAAATGCTCTTTTTTAAATATAAATTTCTTAATTATCCTTTCTGAATTTCCCTTTTTAATTTTTCAATATCTTTTTAGTGAAAATTAATTAAGTGTGAATTATTTTTTTATTATAAATGATAATAATTTTACTAATCATAAAAATAAATAATATAAAATAAAAAAGTGGTGGGATATAGGATGATGAGTTGAAAGGGTGTTGAATATTTATAAACAAAATCATTGTCCATTTATAAAGTATATAAAGTTATTTAATATAATAATAATAATCTATATCTATATATATAGGGAGTGTGATGAATCTGGGTTTGGGTTTCTATTTAGTAAGTGGGATGGGGTAATATGGTTATTGGGTTTATTTTAGTTCGATACATCAAAAAATTTATTTAATTTTTCTTTAAAAAATATTTGAAGCATAGTAAATAAATTATAAATAAATTTGTTTATTTTTCTAGCGGTCTCAAAAAATTGTGTATTTATAAAGACAAATATCGAAAAAGATGGTCATCATTTTAAAAAATTTGATTGGAGTGCATGACAATATTCTAAGAAATAAAAATAGTATAAATTGGTATTTTAGAAGAGGTAGAGGAATGAGTGGGTTGGGTTTGATGAGGGAGCGGAGGGGTTGGGGAATTTTTTTTCATTTAACACAATTGTTAGTATTTTTAGGATTTTGATTTTTCTTCTCAAAATTAAATAAGTTAAATTGAAAATAAATATAATAATTATGTTCATGATGAGTTAATGTAAATAAATATGACATATTTAACCATTAGGACTTGACCTGATGGCCAGAGCACTGGGACACCAACACGGAGGTCCTGGGTTCGACTTCCCCCAGTGGTTAGAGTGGATGATTATCTCTCCCTAGTTAATATTAGGCGCCTCTGGGGGGGATTTTAAGGAAATTTTAGAGAATTGATGGACTTGTTAGTAAAAATTGACTTACAAAAAAAAAGAAAAAGAAAAAAAAATAAAAATATGACATATTTTTTTGGATGCACGAGCATGAGTTAATGGAAAGTTTCCATTTGAAAAAAAATAATATTAATTTTTATTAGATAACTGTACTATCCTTTTGGTATGACCAAATCTTTTGATTTTTTTTAATTCTCTTTATCAAAAAAAAAATATATCACATTTTTTTCCTAGATTTTCAATCTTCGCCTTGTTTTAATGATTAGATTTTCAATCTTCACCTTGTTTTAATGATTTCAGTAACTTATTTCATAGCGTGGCAAAGTTGAATATATATTAAGAAAATTTGACGTGGCAGGCTCGGAGTGGTAAAAAGAAAGGCGCGTGCAGTATACGCGTCGATAGAGGCGCGTGTACGCAGGCGGTTTTTTTCCTAGCACGTGTATTTCTCTGATTGGTTGGTTTTTATTCCAGATTTTCATTTCTTATACGATTTTCATTTAGTTTATATTTTATTTATTATTTTCGTCATTTATTTTAATAGGATGATTAAAGGTGATTTTAGAATAGATTTTGAGGAGATTTACTAGTTTTTGAGTCCTATTTAGTTACCATATAGGTTAGGAGTAATTCTAGAAGGTTTAGGATTAGTTTTTCCTTTTTGATTTACTTTCCTTTTCTTTTCCTTTGTTATTTGTTTTGGAATAGGATTAGTTTTCCTTTTTAGATTAGGACTTTAATTATGGTTGGAACTATAAAAGCTTTTGTAGGATTATTATTTTCTCAATTTTTGAAGAATTAAACAACTTATTTTCTTCAAGGGTTCTTTCTTCTTTTTCTAAGAAGACGAAGTCATTCCTTGGCTTGAAACGTAATCTTATTCGTTTGATTACGAGGGTTACGTCCTTTTGCGAGGAGTAATTCATATCCCTTTTGTTCGATTGTTTGGTTTTCAAGGTTTTGCTTAATTATTTCTGCTGCGTTTGCTTTATTTGTAGATTCATTCTACATCACATAGGCACATCAAACTCATGTTTATATGAGTGGGCATGCAGATCCAAAAAATGTTCTTGGTGTGGCACGACAAATATAAAGGCTAATATATCATGTGAGTCGGCAGAGAAATTGTCGTACATGGAACAGTTATGAATAGTGTGAGAATCAATTGTCCAAGATTTCTAAATGTTTGAAGTTGGAATTCATCAAGAATTATCAAGAGCTGAAAGCGATTCAAAAGGATGTGGTGGGGCTACCCAACACTCAGTAAAGTAGTCAAGCACTGCGGACGGGAGGGGAGAATATATTCCTATTAGTTGATATTTGGTGAAAAAGTTCTGAAGGTGCAGAAATGGCTGAATAAAAGACCAGAGAAGGAGGAGGTGAATCAGAGCTGGCTAAGGGATGAACATGAAAACCAGATTTTGACGTTGCAACACTACAGCCAATATTAGAGATGAAGTTGGTAGAATATCTAATAACAGAGAATTGATGCAGGAGGATTCAACGAAAATAGCATCAGATGCAAGGACTAAAGAGATATATACATAGAGAATCAGAAGAACAGAACTTTATGATGCTTAGAACTCCAATTGACAGAAAGAGAGGCCTTTACAGGCAAGTGAAAATTTGGGGATTCTAGAGCACCGAAGAGGGGGATCTGGCAGGGACAGTTTCATAAAGTAGTAGATGTAGTTTGATGGACACAAAAGAAGTAGGCAATAAAGGTGTAAGCAAAAAGCTATTACTAGGTGTCTTGAGAAGGCCATAAATTATTTGTATGCTGAACACGGTTTCATCATTAGGCTATCCAGTATTTAATAAAGAGAATCAGAAAACTGCAGTCTCGATCCATAATGGATTCCTTTGGATCAATCGGAGAAGGGATTTGCGGTTTAGGAACCTATCTCATCAAAACAGTCAACTACAGTATATCTGGAGACATAGAAGTAACCTCAAATAGGAAGTTTTTTTCTATAAAAACTAATATCTATTTGCTTGTATGTTTAATTTGCAAGTCCCTTTGTTTCTTGTGATAGTTGTAACCCCTCTCATATAACCTTCTTAGTCTGAAATAACTACAATACATTACCCTCTTGAGATCCTTATGTTTCATAACAATTTAATCAAACAGGCTCTGCAAGAACCTCACTTATAATAACGATCGGTCCATCTTCTCGACATCATGCTGAAACCACAAGCACCGTAATGTTTGGACAGAGGGTGAGTTATAAATCATCTAGTTTCAGAATGAATTATCACCAGAAAACTAATTACCATCGCATTGCTTGCTTTTTTCTTTCAGTAGTTCATAATCAATGATGCTTCAAGTTTCCATTCTAAAACTTTGAAGTATTAGGTTGTTTTCTCTTTCCCTCCTAAATTAACAATGTTTCATGCATCAAGCCGCTCTGAATCTTGCTGTGCAGGCCATGAAAGTGGTAAACATGGTAAAGCTGAAAGAAGAATTTGACTATGAAAGCCTATGTCGGAAGCTTGAAAATCAAGTCGACAATCTCACTACAGAATTAGACAGGCAACAAAAGCTGAGGGATACAGACAAGTTTAAACTGGAAAAAAATCTCAGGGAATGTCAAACCTCCTTCTCTGAAGTAGAAAATAATTTAATTTCAAGGTCAGAGGTACTTTTCTCTCCTTGTGGGTGTTTTGGTTCAAATATTATTTTGCAACATTTTATATGTGTTGGAAAATTAGGAGTGTTTGAAGGGAATAATGAATTATTTCCTAAATGGGTTTAAAGGGAATAATGAATTATTTCCTAAATGGGTTATTTGTTAAATGACCAAATTGATTGTTGGGTTGTGTTCTACTCCATGAATACATTGAAATCATATATTCATTTGTCCAAAATGGTTGAAGGATGAATGAGATATTAATGCTCAAAGTTAGTGGGTTGTAAATGGGAAAATGAAGTTATCCCACATTGGAAAAAGATGGAAAAGTGGCTTAGTTTATATACTCCTACACTTGAGTAGGGAGTAAGATTGTGGTACATAGAGGCTCTCTCTCGCGCACAGGTGCGCAGGGGGGGGGTGCAAATCATGGACCAAAATGTATCCATATTTCGAGCATGGTCACAGTGGTTTAGTTTCAGAAGTTGAGTTCTGAGGCATTAACTTATCCTTACTGCAGTTTTTAAAGAAGGAGAACAGTCGCTTGGGATCGGAGATGAAAGACTGATGCGGACACAATTGCGGAGTCGTTTGAGCGTCAACGCGGAAACGGGCGTAACTTTTGATTCCGGAGGAGTTACGGGACGCACAGCCTATCAAAACGACCGTCTCGACGAGAGGAACAAGATTCATAGGCCGAAGCCCCATGAGCAGGCCAAAAAAAGGCCGAAAAATGCTTCTAAAGGCCTCAAAAGGCCCGACGAAGCTTTCTATCCGTTTTTACTAGTTTTGGGCATTTTTGTCTTTTGGATTATTTTAGGGTTTTTCCAAGTTAGGGTTTGGGCCGTCATATTTATACCTTGTTTTAGGGTTTGAATACTCAGTTTTGATATTTTATGAATGAATTCATTCTCTTTCAATTTTCTCGAGCGAAAATTGTTGATTGATTGTTGAGTTTCTCGAGCGAAATTCATCGATTAATCGTTATCCAAGTCTTCCGCTACGTCAGTTGGTATCAGAGTCCGGTTCATTCCTAGGGATTGGAGAAGATGCCGCCGAAGGGGCAGAAGCGAAACACCGTGGGAGGAGTCTTTGATCGTGAAGATGACGTGCTTCAAGAGCGAATCGCACAGATCTTGGAACCTCGCATGGACCAAATCGTGGAGGCTTTGTCCGAGCGGATGGCCGACATGTTTGAACGTGTCCAGCCGGCGTGCTCCACGGGCGGTGGGCGGCGGCGGCGGCGGCGGGATTGGGAGGTGGATGATGATGGAGAGGCCGGCGAATTTTATGAAGAAATTCCCAGTCCGTCGTCGACAACCTAGGGCTCTGTTGAAGATGACAATCGACGATGGGAAGCAGGTATGAGAACAATCCAAGAGTTTCATGGTGGGCTACAGTAGGAGTTCATGGACCGGATTGCAACGGTGGAGGAAGTTTTCGAGTTTAAAGGGGTGCCTGAGGATCGAAGAGTACCGTTAATAGCCACACGGTTGAGAGGCGGGGGCTTCGGCATGGTGGCGACGGTTGAAACTTTCTCGTGTGCGGCTTGGTAAATCGAAGATTGTGACTTGGGAGAAGATGAAGAAGCCGATGAGGCCGCTTTTCTACCTTATAACTATCGGCGGACGTTGTACCGTAGGTTGCGGGACCTCGAGACAGGCGAAATCGGTAGATGATTACACCACGAGAATTCTATCGGTTGATGGCGCGGAATGAGATTCGGGACCGCGATCGAGATGGTGGCTAGATATATTGGGGGTGCACGTATTACGCTACAGGACACACTCAACATGTTTGATATTGGGACCGTGTCAGAGGCACATCAGCGAGCTCTGGTAGTGGAGAAGCAGTCAAGGCGTTTCTTTGGTAGCAGTGGCGGGACTTCGAGTGGTGCAGTTTCTGGTGGGACACCAAATCCTACCGCCAACAGACCACCCACTGTAGGGCAACCATCTCGTGGGGCAACCAGTAATACGCGGTGTTTCAGTTGTGGGGAAACCGGTCATCGACAAGCTGATTGCAAGAAGAATGGCAAGAGGGCGCTATTTAATGAGACGGCCTATGAGGAAGAGGGGGATTTCGAACTTCCAGAAAATCCCACATTCGACGAGGATGATCAGGGCGAGGGAGAGTATGTAGAGGGAGATGTTGGCGTGTCCTTGGTAGTTCGGAGATCATGTCTAACTCCGCGTGTGACAACCGAGACGGAGTGGCTGCGTAACAACATTTTCGGTACATGTACCATTCTGGGCAAGGTGTGTCGTTTTGTGGTTGACTCGGGTAGCTGTGAGAATATTGTTGCAGAGGAAGCAGTACAGAAGCTGAACATTCCAACCGAGAAGCATCCCAAACCGTACAAACTGGCTTGGCTCAAGAAAGGGGGTGAGGTAACTGTTTCCAAACGTGCTCTTATTTCTTTTTCTATTGGGTCAAAATATCGTGATGAAGTCTGGTGTGATGTAGTAGCCATGGATGCATGTCATTTACTATTGGGTAGGCCTTGGCAATTTGATAGACAGGTGATTCATAATGGCCGACATAATACCTACAGTTTGCTGGTTGAGGGTTCGAAGTTTGTCCTAGTCCCGAGCAAACCGACAGATAAAGTGGGGGAGACTATCCCAAAATTGAGTTGTTTGTCTTGGGCACAGTTTGATGCTGAGTTAGAAGATTCTGATGTGGTATACGTGCTGATTGGGAAAGCAGTGGATGATGCAGTTGCTGTTCCGGAGGCGATCATTCCGTTGTTACAAGAGTTCTCGGATGTTTTCCCGGATGAGTTACCTCCAGGTTTACCACCTCTGCGTGACATTCAGCATCATATAGACTTGGTTCCCGGAGCGAGTCTTCCTAACAGGCCGCATTATCGGATGAGTCCCAAAGAGCACGAAGAGCTGCGTAGGCAGGTAGAGGAGTTGCTGGCGAAGGGACATATTAGAGAGAGCATGAGCCCTTGTGCAGTTCCAGCCATCTTAACAATCAAGCAGGATGGGTCGTGGCGTATGTGTGTTGACAGCAGGGCTATCAACAAAATTACTGTTCGGTACAGGTTTCCGATCCCGAGGTTTGATGACTTGTTAGATCAGATTAGTGGGGCAGCGGTGTTCACAAAGCTGGATTTGAAGAGTGGTTATTACCAGATTCGGGTTCGACCGGGTGACGAGTGGAAAACAGCGTTTAAAACGCGGGAGGGGTTGTATGAGTGGCTCGTGATGCCTTTTGGGCTGTCTAATGCCCCCAGCACATTTATGAGGGTGATGAATCGATTCTTTGCGTCCTTTTATTGGGTCCTTTGTAGTGGTGTACTTCGACGACATCCTGATTTACAGCAAGAGTCAGGAAGAGCATATTCCGCATATCCGGGCCGTTCTTACAGTTCTGCAGCAGAACCAGTTCTACGCAGCAACCAAGAAGTGTGTTTTTATGGTTCCTCGTGTCCTGTTCTTGGGGTATGTGATTTCAGGAGATGGTTTGCAGGTTGATGGTGCTAAGGTCGAAGCAGTGCAGAAGTGGCCTCGGCCGACAACACAGACGGAGGTGCGGAGTTTTCATGGGCTGGCTTCATTTTATAGGCGTTTTATCCCTAATTTCAGCAGCATCATGGCACCGATTACTGATTGCATGAAGAATGTTCGATTTTCTTGGAATGAGGAGGCAGAAGTGGCGTTTCAGCAGATCAAGGAGCGATTGACCACTGCTCCGATTTTGATTTTACCTGATTTCTCCCAGCCATTCGAACTGCACACAGACGCATCAAAGGTGGGGATAGGAGCTGTTCTTAGCCAGAATACGAAGCCGGTTGCTTACTTCAGCGAGAAATTATCTGGGGCAAAGACACGATACAGCACGTATGATCTGGAGTTTTATGCAGTCGTTCAGGCAGTTAAGCATTGGCGCCATTATTTATTCCAGAGGGAGTTCATTCTGTTCACTGATCATGATTCGTTGAGACATTTGCATGGTCAAGATAAAATCTCACCTCGTCATGCTCGTTGGGTTGCTTTCCTTGAGCAGTTCACTTTTGTGGTCAATCACAAGGCAGGAGCTTCCAACAGAGTGGCTGATGCACTGAGCCGTCGTCGCGGACTACTGAGTACCATGCGTGTGGAGGTACCAGGATTTGATTCTTTTCGCGATATACTTGCTGCTGATCCGTATTTCTCTAGTATCATTGACAGGGTGTCGGCGGGTGAGAAGACTGATTTCTTCTTTGCGGGAGGGTTCTTATTTAAGGGCAATCGCCAGTGCATTCCGGATTGCGATCTTCGCTTGCGGATTATTCAGAGCTCCATGGTGAGGGCATGTGGGACGGGATCGCACGCTACAATTGGTGCGATCCACTTATTTACGGCCTAGCATGCGTAAGGAGGTTGAGAAGTTTGTGCGGCGTTGCGAATTTGTCATGCGGCAAAGGGGACAGCTACTAATGCGGGTTTGTATATGCCCCTGCCTGTTCCGATGCAGCCTTGGGTGGACGTGAGTATGGATTTCGTGGTCGGGTTGCCACGCACACAGCGAGGTCATGATTCTATCTATGTAGTGGTGGATGTGTTTTCTAAAATGGTTCATTTCATCCCGTGCAAGAAGACCACCGACGCAGCTTAATGTCGCTCGGTTATTCTTTCGGGAGGTCTATCGTCTTCGTGGGTTGCCGGCTTCTATTGTTTCGACCGTGACACGCGCTTTCTTAGCCATTTTTGGCGCGGCTGTGGAAGATGGCCAACACACGGTGAACTTTAGTAGTGCCTATCACCCTCGACCGACGGGCGGACGAAGTGGTTAATCGTTCGTTGGGAAACCTTTTGCGCTGCTTGGTTGGGGAACATATTAAGGCGTGGGATCGAAATTATGCCGGGCGGAGTTTGCTCATAATCATGCGGTTAACCGCGGCACGGGTTCGATCCTTTCCAGGTGGTGTATGCGGTTCAGCCCAAGGGACCTTTAGATCCGATTGCTTTGCCCAACAACAAGAAGGTCTATCTCAAAGCCGCCGATATGGTGTACGGATTACAGGAAGTGCACAAGGCTGTCTTTGATCGCCTACAGTCTGCCAACAGCAAATACAAGCAGCTTGCAGATCAGAAGCGGAGGAGGGTTGAGTTCGATGTTGGAGATTATGTGTGGGCAGTCCTGACGAAGGAGCGTTTCCCAGTTGGTGCATACAACAAACTGTCAGCCAAGAAGATTGGACCAGTGGAGATCGTGGAGAAGATTAATCCGAATGCGTACCGGTTGAAGCTTCCAAGCCACATTCGTACAGCAGATGTCTTCAACGTGAAGCACTTGATTCCGTTTACAGGTGATGCTTCTTCGGACGAGGACACCGGCACAAATTCGCGGTCGAATTTTTCTCAGCCTGGGGAGAATGATGCGGACACAATTGCGGAGTCGTTTATGGAGTCGTTTGAGCGTCAAAACGACCGTCTCGACGAGAGGAACAAGATTCATAGGCCGAAGCCCCATGAGCAGGCCAAAAAAAGGCCGAAAAATGCTTCTAAAGGCCTCAAAAGGCCCGACGAAGCTTTCTATCCGTTTTTACTAGTTTTGGGCATTTTTGTCTTTTGGATTATTTTAGGGTTTTTCCAAGTTAGGGTTTGGGCCGTCATATTTATACCTTGTTTTAGGGTTTGAATACTCAGTTTTGATATTTTATGAATGAATTCATTCTCTTTCAATTTTCTCGAGCGAAAATTGTTGATTGATTGTTGAGTTTCTCGAGCGAAATTCATCGATTAATCGTTATCCAAGTCTTCCGCTACGTCAAAGACCTTCTTAAGGAATTGCATCAACTTAAAGATCGTAATGGTCAACTGTGCAGTGAGGTTGAACGCCTAGAAATAAGCTTAATGAATAGCAAGGTACTCATTTGAATCAGAACCTCTCTCTCTCTCTCTGTCAACTATTTTTTCATACAGACACGTCTTCAGTTCAAACCCTTTGGCTAAGTCTTCTTCTATTCTTCTAATCCAAGTTTTCCTTCTTGTAAAGTTCCCTTTAAGCTCAACTGGTGTTAAACTATTTTATACTCTCTTAACCACTTAAGGTTAAGCCTTTTGATACGTGATATTGGAGTGCAGTTGCTAGAGAAGGAAAATTTCCGTCTAGAATCGGAGATGAAAGATCTACTTAAGGAATTAAACTATCAAAAGTATCAAAACTCATTGATGCATGATGAAGTTGCACGACTGGAAATGGAACTTGTGCACAGCAAGGTATACATCAAGAATATATTTGATACTCCCTCCATTCCATGCCAAGAGCCCCCTTTTGACGTTTGTGGTTGATTAATCTTTGACTGGAAGATTATATAAATTAGCCATAGAAATTTTAATGTAGTTTTTGTGACGAAACTTTATTGCCTAAAGAACATTAAAAATTATATGTCAATATAGGGATGCACATGGTCACCTAAGGATATTAAAAAAAGCTTAGCTCCTCTGAGCAAAATGAGGGAGTAGCTATATGTTCATGTTCTTTCTAAAATGCCAAAACTTAGCTGAGATTGTCCAAGCCCTTCTCTTCCATTCACCTGATAAAAGATAATCTTATTTTGCTATTATCTTACTGCTGGAGTGCTGATAACTGATACTATTGACCATGTACCTTTTTACATTGACCCTGGGATTTGGTCCTGCTGCCATTATTAAGTGAAAACAAGAGAACTTCAGAAGCCCATTAGTAGATTCTAAGTGTATAAAGTTGGCAACTTTCTATCAAAAGTCTCGGTAACATGAATAAACCAACGAGTTTGTCAGTAGTTGAAACTGAAATCAGAAGTCTTAAATGGGTGTTAGGGGTGTATGCAGAGAACAAATTTTCATCTGATGTACACAATAGAAAATATAGATGCTAATGCAAAGTTGAAAGTATCAAGTAGATAAAGTATACTATTTATTTATGGATCTCCATCTACACTCTGAAAGGGCAATAGTAAAACTTGGGTTCAATTTCTTAATGTGTTGTTGAAGCCATAACTATCTAGAAAGTTTATTCATCCTCCCTACCACACCCCCTAGAGAAACTCTTGTGATGTTGTATTATTTGTTAGTGTGTTGACTTGAGGACTTTATGGTTATACTGTTTTTATTTCCTTCATTTTATTTTTATTGATTTTCTTAGCAACTGCTAAATGCATTATTTTTTTTGACTATCATGAGTTTTCGCTTCACAAGCATGAACACCTACATTGTTGTTCTGGATGTTCCAGCAATCCCAGGTTGAAAATTCCACATACCAGAAAGTACTTGCTGAAACCACCCAGATGTATGAGAAGAAAATAACTGAGCTGATGATGCAATTAGATGATGAGCGAGCTGGGTCTAAAAATGCTGAAGAACAACTAGATTTGATGAAAAGGCTACTAAGTGATCAGCAAAAGTCAATGCAGGTATATCTGCAAAACAAAAATCTTTTAGTAATGAAATGGTTCATACCTTTTTTTTTCAATCTATCAATGAGTATTGATGAGATTCTTCTTCATCACTTTACTAATGGTTTGTATTTCTGTAGAGCGTTTACTCTAGCAATTAGAACCTAGCGAATTGGTGAATTTATTGTATGCAATCTGCACATTTGCCTTTATACCAATTCCACAGCTCTTTTACAGTGCAATATGGTGGCTCCATTTCTGCTAAGCTCATGTGTTCTTTTAGAAGATGTATGTATGCTGATAAACTTTTTTATTTTTGTTAGCAACATCAGATAGACCATTCTACATATCAGGAGGCACTTGCAGAAACCACTCAAATGTATGAGGAGAAAATTGGGGAGTTGCTACAGCAACTGGAGGAGGAGCATGCACGTTCTGAAGATTCCAACAAAAAGTTAGCTTCAGCAGAGAAGCTTTTACGTGATCATCAAAACTCGGCCCAGGTTAGGATTACTCTTCTTTTATTTCTTTACGAACTAGTGCATTGCTGCATAAGGCTCATTTCAAATTGTTGGCGCAGTTGCTTATGGGGATGTGGAAGGGTTTGAATTTGAGATCTTACGCTTTGTGAATCCCTTTCCCTACCACTTTCCCCCCAGGGGTATTCTACTAAATGCAAAAAGCTGTTGACATGATCAAGGTTCATTTATGAGCGGCTAGCTCATCACATGTTTGATGAGAATGTTCCAATGCATAGAATGTAGTGGTGTGACGTTTCACTTGGCTGGGTTGTTTTACTTTTCATATACTCCCTCTGTCCCATAACAAGTGAGACCGAAATTGAATGAGGGGATTAAGAAAAAGTAGTATAATATTGATAGTGGAGGAGGTCTTGTGTGTATGAAAATTAAAGTAGGAGAGAGAAAGTGGGGTAGGGAATAGTTAGTGGATTGGTGTTGTGAGTATGACAAGTGGGTCTTGTTAATAAAAGTTGGCTATTTTGGGTAGTTTCACTTTTTATGGGACGGACCAAAAGGAAAATAAGTCTCACTTGTTATGGGATGGAGGGAGTATATATTACTCACCATGTCCCAAAATAAATGTCCCTTTTTAATTATTATTATTTTGTTGCAAAAAATAAGGAAATTTGGCCGTTTTAGTACTCCATCCATCCCAATTATAGAGGTGTGTATTTTTATTTTATTTTTGCCATCCCATGGAAGAGTAACTCTCCTTTTTGGGCCATCGTTTTTCTGACAAATTGACTATACTGACCTTTATTTTTTGCCTAGTTTAAATCAAATACTGCCTCCTAGTTTGAATTCAAATGTTTTGAGGGGCCATTTTAGAAAATTAATCAACTGTCAACCTACTTGTCTTAAGTTTTGTATTTGGTCACTAGTAACTCTTCACTTGAGATGGAGGGAGTAATACATTTACATGAATGCCTTGGCGTCTATACTGTGTAAGTATAAACTGGGACATGATCAAAAGAAAAGCGAAAGTAGTGACTTCATAGAAAAGGAAACACTCATTTTTGGGGGAAATGGTTTTAAGAAGGGACACCTATTTTTTGATGGACGGAATAATTTTTATCTATGCAGGATTAAACTGCCAATAGCTAATTAAAATGCTTTCAGTTTGGTTATCAGTCAAAGTTTTAAGCGCTTCCATAGGTTTTGTTGCAATGTTAATCACCTTCTCTATCTAAGATCATATATTCTTCCACATTAATCTATTCTTTTCTCTTTCCTCTCTCTTTTAACAGATTGAAGGACAGCAGGAGATTGATGTACTTCAGCTGAAATTACAAGAAATTTCTAAGCTTCATCAAACGACTTTTGATGAACTTCAATCACTGAAATTAGAATACAATGATGTATTATCGGAGAAGGTATCTTTAAGTTGTTATCTTCTTGGCTAATAGCTTCCCTTGGATCATAAAATCTTATCATATGTTTTCCTCCTAACATGGAATACTGTTTAGGCAAGACAAAAAGACAAACTTCATGCTGTGAGAGAAACCCTTTTAGTTGAAGAAAAACGAAGGAAGGCTGTTGAAAATGAGCTTGTTAATTTAAAGAAAGCTGTGCCTGAAAGTGAAGATAACTTTGAGGTATGCATCTTCATAAGCTTGATTCACTAGAAACACTATTGATATCCACACGATTTACATTCTGAAGTTTATCAGGATAAGAGATCATATATTGAAAGGCCCTTGCTTGATATGCAGATGATCAGACAGCTATGGTATTGGCTTAGCTGTCAGATGATAATTGAATTGTGCAATGGAATAAGAGAGATTTGAAATAATGGTAGGACAACAAACACAAAGAAATAATGCAAGTGTGTGAATGTGATTGCAAAAATGTAATAACACAGAGAATTTAAAAGTGGTTCGTAGTTCACTCCTCCTACATCCACCCCCACCGTCAAACTTGACAAGTGAGATCAATTTTATTATAATCTTTAATCAACAAAAATTACAAATGATTGATTCGAGGCAAGTTCCTTGAACTTCCTCTTCCTAATTAGTACAAATCAACTAGGGATACACTTAAAGTACAGTCTTAAGTGCTTTTACAACTTGAAGTACGCCTCAAGATTTTACAAAATAACTAATACACTCAAAGTACAGTCTTGAGTGATTACAACCGATTCTACACCTAAAGTACAGCCTTAGGTTTTTGGGGTTTGTGAATTAACACACCGGGGTTGTTTGTTGTTGGTGAAGAGGTTTAGGGGTGAAGGTTTTGGTTTGGAACGGGGTTTTAAAGGTGAGGATTGGTGTGTGTGTGTGTGTGGATTACAGGAGGTGTGTGTGGGTGTTTGGAAAGGGTTTTTGACTGGGAAAATGAGTATTTTTCAGTGGTTTTGTTAGGGGAAGAACTCCTCTATTTATACCTTTCAATGTAGCCGTTGGAATATGACTGTTGCAGCTACATTAATGAGCTTTGAGTGGTCTTTTGTCCCACTTGTCCACATGCGAGGTCTTCATGAGTCGCTTGAGCCGTGAGCTTGAACCGAGAACTTCTAGAAGGTCTTCAAAGTGGTCTTCATTGGTCTTCAATGATGGACTTGATAAATTTGTGAAGATGCAGGATCTAACTTGGTTGAGTTTGTGGTAACATGGTGTGAGGCGGGGAGATGGCTGCCCGAGGACCGAAGTCATAGTCCGTCGATCATGGCAAGGCTTAGCTATCGAAGAGGATCTCTAATAAGGGCCGAGAAGCACTTGATGATCTTGATGACTTAGAGAGTGACTATGATTCATGTTTTTGATTGAGTGTAAACATTGTATAAGGGAGAATCATAAGCATCGGACTTCATGGGTGTCGAAAGTGAAGAATTATGACAGATAACATCTTTTGATATAAACCCCGTTCTATATATATATTCCTTTATCAAAACCAACTAACTAAGGCATTGATCAAAGTTAGGTCCTAACAATTTCCCCTTTTTGGTAAAGGAAGATTTATTTAGAACATGTTTTCACAATTTGATAAGAGAAATAATAAAAGAAGCAATCCAAGGAATCATATCAGGCAGAGGTAATCAAAATGAGATTGAATACTTGGAATTAATCTCAAGATGAGAAGAGTTAACAAAATACTGTCATACAAACTGAGGCAAACAGAACATATTGTTTTTAACCAAAAAAAATGTTCCATAACAAATACAATTATTCATCAGCCAATTGATCATAGAATTCATCTCTTTCTTGCTTGGCTGATAGAATCTGATTTCTTTCATCCTCTAGCTCTCTTCTCATTTCAGGCTCAACTCCTCTCGTAGAAGAACTCATTGTTCCATTCCCAGACATCCTTTCATCATACTTGAAGTATTTGTCTTCCTTTGACTTCGCTTGAGACCTTCTAAGGGGCATTTGATCATTTCGATTCTCATTGTGCCCCACAAATGTTTCTTCTTGTTCTGGTTTTCTTGCTCTTCAATGGCACACCGGATTGATCCGGTTGTGACTCGAACCGATACTTGAGCATTAGTGAAGGAATGAGTGAATTGCCGAGGAGGGTTGGAAACTGTAGGATGGAAATATTGTTGGAGAGTCTTGATCGTGGCTTGAGGGAGCATCATTATCACTATCATCATCATAGCCGCCGAGTCCGAGGAAAGATCAATAACAGCTTCGGCTCTGCTTTGACCGACAAAGAATGGAAGATCTCGAATTCTTTGATCTCGTGAATAGAGACCAAGTTTTTGAAATGAGAGTTTTCATTGGGAGAGGTGAAGTTAATAGGATCTACGGTAATGAAGGGTGAGAGGTAGGGCTCAATTCTGGATTAAGAGTTGGGGAAAAGATGTTGACAGCTTTGCTTAATAAAAGCATAATGGCACACTTTTGTTCAAACAAAGTGAAAGGAAAAGTGTTTTTGCAAGGTCAATGCACGGGGTGAAGACTAAACCCTTTGGCATATACAAGCATGAATTGAGTGATGGAGAGATGAGTTGGCTGAAAAGAACTTCCCAATCAAGAAGAGTATTGGGAGTGATGAACTTTGGGAATGATGGAATTTGATGAACAAAGTTGGTGGTGGATGAGGTTCTTGACAGTTGCCATTTTTCTTAGGCAAAGAAAACTAACCCCGCAAGGTTTCTTGCTACAACAATCAAACCATTTCTTGACAGCTCCTTAATTTTGGATAGGTGAAGGGATTTGCTATTTACGGGATGTGAGTTACATGGGGTAACCTTGTCCTTGCTTTGCTTTGATGGAAGACATAGAGAAATCAATGCCACAGCCTAAGCATCCAAGGTTCTCTTTTGGGAAGGAAGGATTGATTTGGATTTGGAGGAATAGAATGACTTGGAGAACTGTGAGGACTGTTAGGAATGGGATCACCGTCGATATGTCTTGACCTTGTCCAAACAAGATTGACTTTGTGGAGAGGCTTCAAAAGGTTCATTTTCGGGAATTGGAGAAGTTGGCTTGGAAGGTGCGGAGGATTGGGTTGAAACAGTTGGGATTGACTCAAAGGTTTGGCCAAGACTTTGATTAAGAGAGCTGGAAGTGAATTGAGATTTAAGGAGATTCAAGGCTGCCCTTACTTCACTTTTGGCCAACCTTTTCTCAAGGATAGCTATCATAGCTTCCTCATTTTCTTGAGTTCCATCAAGCACAAGGCCTTTGCAAGCATTCACAATTGATTCTCCTTTTGAGACAAGAATGGGATTAATCTCAACTCCAACCTTCTTGAGATTTTGAATAACCTTAGAAGTATTATCAAGATTCCCCTTTCAATTTCAACAGGTTGGGCGGGGATCATTTACGTGTTCGGTCTCGGGAATGGAAGGGAAGGTATGGCTATCTACATTCATATTTGTCACCTTGGGGTTTCTAGATGACTCACCCGGTCCACTTCTTTCTCGCATTAACCTAAGTCTCGAGTTCATCTAGGGCCACTACCGATTCTTCCTCACTTAGAAAATCCTTAAGATACAAAAGAACAACCTTTTCAAAGGTCGTGGGTTTCCGTCCAACTCAATAGCCTCAATAGCTCTCAGATTTTAGCTAATCGTTGAGGTTGGGTAGAGGATATTCTCATCAATGTTCCCCCTTAAAGGTTGCTTATCTAATGGTTCTTTGAGATTGAGGATAGCTTCAATGGCCGACTGATGACCCGGTGGGTGTGGATTTTGGGGAAATGGAAGGGGTAGATATTTTGGTTTTCTTTGATTTGGGGGCTTTCTTTTCAAGTTTTCTTTTCTTTTGGTAATGATTTAGAAGGAATGGTTAAGGAGGATTGTACCTTGGATCCGGTAGCCGTCCTGATCGGAGGGGATAGGCGTACGAGGTTGCTTTCCTTTGTGAAGGGTTTTGGATAGGGCAAGAGCTGCCTGAAGCTCTTGAGGATCTATGTTAGCATCACCAGCATCATCTTGATCCATAGTGTCCACCTCATGGCTATCAACATCCATTCTTGATTCAACTATTCTCAGTCATGAACAAGATTCATCAAACCTTCCATACATGGTTCCAAGAAATTCATCTGACAGCCATCCTATACCGCATGTACCCATGAACCATCCCACTCTCATCAACAACCAATCAAGCCAACAAAGTCAACAAGCAATCTCTCCCACTTTCAATCCAATGGATGAGGAAGAAAATATTCAAATAAATAGTCATCCCTTGACTGATCTTCCTCAAAATCCTCCCTTAGCTGACAGCCAACCCTTAGCTGACAGCCATCCCAATTCCTCATCTAATCCATCTTCTAACCTCCTTCCATCTTCATCCAATAATCCTCCTTCTCCTCCCAAAACCAATGATGAAACCACCATTACCCATATCATTCCACCCAATAAAGATCTTTACATCGCCCTTCAAATTGATAAAACCCCGCCTGCACAACATTCCTTTTCTCATGAGTGCATTCATATCCCAAGTGGAACCAAAGAAGATAAATGAAGCACTCCAAGATGCCGACCGGATTGAAGCCATGGAAGAAGAAGCTGAGCAGCTTTGAAAGAAACAAAGTATGGCAACTTGTTCCTAAACCAAGAAATCAAACTCGTTATTGGAACAAGATGGGTTTTTAGAAACAAGATGAATGAAGAAGGTGTTGTAATTAGAAACAAAGCTGACTCAAGTTGCCCAAGGATACAGTGCAAGAGGAAGGCATTGACTATGATGAGACCTTTGCACTGTTGCAAGACTTGAAGCTATAAGGCTATTTCTTGCCTATGCTTCATTCAAGAAGATGAAAGTATTTCGAGTATGGATGTCAAGAGTGCATTTCTAAATGGAGTTTTAAATGAAAAAGTGTTTGTATCTCAACCCCGGTTTTGAGCATCCAAAATTCCCGATCATGTATTCAAACCGAACAAAGCATTGTATGGGCTTAAACAAGCACCAAGAGCTTGGTATGACACCCTATCTAGATATCTTCTTGGAAAAGGATTCACCAAAGGACATATTGATAACACCTTGTTTATCAAAAATATGGAGATGATCGATTTGCTCATCCAAGTCTATGTTGATGACATAATCTTTGGCTCATCAAATGAGAACTTGTCATATTTGAATTTGGAGATATCATGAAGGATCGCTTTGAAATGAGCATGATTGGTGAGCTCACCTTCTTCTTAGGCCTTCAAGTCAAGCAAATGAAGGAAGGAATCTTCATCAACCAAGCCAAATACTCAAGGGATATGATCAAAAGTTTGACATGCAAACCGCATCCCCGCTAAAACTCCCTTGTCAACCACAACCAAACTTCATGCCGATTAAGATGGTCATAGTGTAAATCCAACACTTTACGTAAGCTACATAGGATCTCTCCTATATCTCGATGCCTTCAAGACCGTACATTATGTTTAGTGTATGTCTATGTGCTAGGTTTCAAGCTAATCCCAAAGAATCTCATCTCTCACCATTTGTCGAAGAGAATTTTGAGATATATCAAAGGAACCCCGATTTTGGCTTGTGGTATCCCACCGAATCCCCATTCTCCCTAGTTGGATTCACCGACTACGACTATGCAGGTGCAATCTAGACAGAAAATCCACTAGTGGTGGATGCCGCTTGTTGGATCAAGGATTATCTCATGGTCAAGCAAAAAGCAAACCTCGCCTGCAACCTCAACCGCCGAGGCCGAGTACATTGCCGCAGCTTGTGTTGTTCACAAATTCTCTACCTTAAAAGTAAACTTCAAGACTTTGGAATTGAATTATCAAACATTCCCATCTTCTCGTGACAACTCAAGTACCATTGCTATGACAGAAAATCCCGTCCAACATTCAAAACCAAGCACATTGAAGTCGTGCATCATTTCATCGAGATCATGTTGAAAAAGGGAATATCAACCTTGCAAAAGTTTGCACTGAGAACAATGTCTCTGATATTCTCACAAAAGCCATGGATGAAAAAAGATTTGAACTATTAAGAGCCATGCTTGGGATGATTAATATGCCAAAATAAAAGGGTGTTCTTCTTAAACAAAAGAGGATTACAAACGAGTAATGCTATCACAATGTTGCCTCGATAGCTATTACCTCATACACATTCCTAACAAGCCATCCACCGACCTATCAATCCAAAAGCCTTGAAAACCAAAAATAACAAAAACTTACAACAAAAACATACAAGCAACCCATCAAATTCTTCTCTCTCATCTCAAATTACCCAACAAAAACTTCTTCCAAACCAAACAATCCTCAGATCCACTCTCTTCTCTTCAAACCTTCTCCTCTCGCCGGTCGGTACATTCTTTGGAAATGTCACGGTCTCCCTGCACCCTCCACCGGCACTCATTCCTTCATTTCTAGCCTCTGAGTTGATTGCAAGGTTTGTTGGTACCTCTGCAACCACACCGGGTGCCTCTCCAAGAAAGGATCAATGGAAGTGATCAATATTGGAGAGAAGGACTTGCCCTTCTAGGCCACCACTCTTCAACTCCGGATCATATGGTCGAAGCAATCCCTCCATTGGAGTAACAAAGCTAAATTCTCCTGAAAAAGAACCATTCCCTTTGTGATTGCAAATGGTTGACCAACATTTGACTCCACTCTCTCCACAAGGAGGTACTCTTGCAGGTCGAAGCAACCTACAACCCGGTTGAACAGGTATGAGATGGTTGAAGAAGGAGATATATGCTCTCCTGCAAAGTTATCTCCTCTACCTTCCAACAAACCAACTCCCGGAGAAAGAGAATCCCGCTTCGCAGTGTATAAAGCTTATCTTGCTCAACCTTCTTCCCGACGGCTAAGCTTCTCTCCTTAGCCGTCCGAGCTGTCCCGCTTTACCAACTCCCCAATGTGTATACCACTTTCTACCTTACTCCTTCCCTTACTTGACTCTCCTTGATCAACTTTGATTGTCTTCCCAAAAAGTCTTATTCCTTCTCCCTCCTTACCGTCAATCTTTTCCCCGACAACCTACCTCCTTCATTTCTATGTCTTCATCAATCCTCACTCTCTTTTTCTTACCCTTATCATTCACTCTCTGAACTTTCAACAATGTTGAAAGTCTCTCTATCTATCTCCATCTCATCACTCATCAAATCATCCTCTCCATTTTTCCCAAAGACCAATTGCTTTGCTGTTTGTGCCATAACCTTTGGATTGAACTTTGAAGAAAATCTTCCCATTTTTGTTTGTAAATCAATTTGAATAATTTTCCTCTGAAGCTTTCATTGTTTTATAGGCAAATTTTCACTTAGCTATCTCAGACAGCAATCATCATTCAAACTAGCTTAACTGTCGAGATTTCTTTCAACAGCTAGGTTAAAGCAAACTTTAAGTGATTTGATCGTGTTAATTGCTCACAATTGTCACTTCCTTCGCCGCCTCTTCCACTGCAAATCTCCTTGAAAAAGAGAATGTTCTTCTTGTGTTTTGTGGGAATTAATGTCTCAACATGGGGAAGGGTAAAAACCACTGTTCATATGAACAGTTACTTAACTTTGTAACCCCCAATGCTCATTAAAACCCACGTTCCAAGACCACTGAAGACCTTCTAGAAGTTCTCAGTTCAAGCTCACAGCTCAAGCCAGCTCATGAAGACCTGCATGTGGACAAGTGGGACAAAGACCAGTCAAAGCTCATTAATGTAGCTGCAATGTCATATTCCAACGGCTACATTGAAAGGTATAAATAGAGGAGTTCTTCCCCTAACAAAACCACTAAAATACTCATTTTCCCAAATCAAAACCCTTTCCAAACACCCACACACACCTCCTGTAATCCACACACACACACACACCAATCCTTACCTTTAAAACCCTGTTCCAAACCAAAACCTTCACCCCTAAACCTCTTCACCAACAACAAACAACCCCAGTGTGTTAATTCACAAACCCCAAAACCTAAGACTGTACTTTAGGTGTAGAATCGCTTGTAATCACTCAAGACCGTACTTTGAGTGTATTAGTTATTTTGTAAAATCTTGACACTGTACTTCAAGTTGTAAAAGCACTTAAGACCGTACTTTAAGTGTATCCCTAGTTGATCGTACTAATTAGGAAGAGGAAGTTCAAGGAACTTGCCTCGAATCAATCATTTGTAATTTTTGTTGATTAAAGATTATAATAAAATTGATCTCACTTGTCAAGTTTGACAGTGGGGGTGGATGTAGGAGGAGTGAACTACGAACCACTTTAAATTCTCTCGTGTTATTACATTTTTGCAATCACATTCACACACTTGCATTATTTCTTTGTGTTTGTTGTCCTACCATTATTTCAAATCTCTCTTATTCCGCTGCACAATTCAATTATCATCTGACAGCTAAGCCAATACCATAGCTGTCTGATCATCTGCATATCAAGCAAGGGCCTTTCAATTGGTATCAGAGCGGATCTCTAATAAGGGCTGAGATGCACTTGATGATCTTGATGACTTAGAGAGTGACTATGATTCATGTTTTTGATTGAGTGTGAACATTGTATAAGGGAGAATCATAAGCTTCGAGACTCATAGCCGTCAAAGTGAAGAATTATGACGAGATAACATCTTTTGATATAAACCCCTGTTCTATATATATATTCCTTTATCAAAACCAACTAACTAAGGCATTGATCAAAGTTAGGTCCTAACATATATGAAAGAAAATATGGCTAGAGGATCTTCTACAGTTGGTACACCATTAGGTCTTCATAATTCAAATCAATCAAGGGACACGATTCACACGAACTCTTTCCAGCGAACAACTATAGCAAAGATATGTGAAGAAGGTAAGATTTTGAAAGTCTTAATTTCATCCACATCCTTATCTCCTTAAGGTAGTAATTTATGATATTTTGCTTCTTGGATCCAGTTGGGCTTCAAAAGATCCTGGCATTGTTGACATCTGGTGATTTGGATGTACAAACTCATGCTGTGAAGGATGTAGCTAATCTAGCTGCTGAAGGTACGTGGCAGATAGCTTCTTTAGATTTTAAAAGTGTTTTTTCTTGCTTCTGTGCATGGTAGCCGATTGGTGCGACTTGGTGGTCTAGTGAAACATTCTGTAAATGTATTTTAGTACATAAAAGGCACAAAATTATGCTGGTTTGACAATAATGGATTATTCTTATAATTATATGCCTCTTTTTAAATATTTTTCTTTTCTTACAGATATCAATCAGGAGAAGATTGTGGAGGAAGGAGGTCTAGATGCACTGCTTATGCTATTGCGTTCATCTCAGAATACAACTATACTTAGGGTGGCTTCTGGAGCCATTGCAAATCTGGCTATGAATGGTACACTTAATTTTCCACCTTCCTTGTGTTTATTTGCGCTACATGCGAGTGATGAAATGTTGGTGGTGAAACTCTCCCAATTCTCTCGTGCATCTAAGGGCATACCAGTTTCAATGAAACAAAGTTCCAATACTAAGCTTCAAACCCATTTCCACAATATTTCATAACTTGGACAGTGTTGTATGCCTAGAGTTAGGTTTCAATTTACTTGTTTTATGTCATTGCATGGCACAAACGTAGCATAAACAGCCAATATCTTAAGCATCAACAAGAAACTCATATCCTGTTCCATTGGTCAGTAAAACTATGTTAATGTGAACTACAATGCATGCGTGGGACTCTTGAGGCCATTAGGGCAGGGAGACATTTCTGGTAGAACTCCTTTTCTTTACATGTTGATGCTGAATTACTGAGACATGCTCCAATCTGAGGGAGTAGCTTGAGCCTTGCTCCTGAAATAAGCTGGCGTCAATTTTCCAGGTATTGTTCGGAGTCAAGGTGCTTGTTTCAATGTGAGAAATCACCTCCATAGGATTACCTTGAAAACATGGTCCATAGCGCATTCCGCCTCACATGAGGGACAGGTGCTATGCCCTTCGTTGGTGTCCAGAAAATAAGGAAGTCCTGATGTGTACTCCAAAATTCTTGGATGTCTAGAACTGTCTGTCATCAAGGCAGTGAAGAGTCCTTGATGCATTTGGATTTGGAGTAATTTATCCCCCCCCCCATTGATCTCCTAATGGGCTTTGGGTTACCAAGCTCCTATATAAGGCATATTCTGTTGGTCTGTGTTTGCCCTGTGATATCAAGTACTTGCCTAAAGGGTACAGCTTCCTAGATATAAAAAAAAAATTGGTCATTCATTTTGGGACGGAGGGAGGACCTTCTTGAAACTGAACTTTCCAGGATTTAAGTATAGTTCGCTGTCAACCTACCAGCTTATCTAAAGGCTTAGGTTGTGACTTGTGATAGAGAGCCCAATCGCCCAACATCGTATATCAAGCCTAATATTCACAAAGGAATATAACTGAATTAGCTAACTTCAAATTTACGAGTAAAATGTTCATTTTTATACCATGCTCCCTCCGTCCATTGATATGTGCACAAATATGAGAGTGCACGGGAATAAGAAGAAATGTTATAAGAGTAGGTGTTGTGAGTGGGCAGGAGAGAGAAAGTGGGGTATGAAATAGTAATTGGAAAGTTGTTGCGAGTATGACAAGTTGGTCCAATTAATAAAAAAGTATTATAAAATTTCCAAGTTGGGAAAGTGGGACTTATCAATGGGACGCCCAAAAGGGGAGTTTGTGCACATATCAATGGGATGGAGGGAGTATTATGCTTATTCTTTGATACTTCTACATCTTTCCAGGCCACTAAGTTTGTGCATTGTCAGGTGCTTCCCTGATATGAATTTCCAGAAGGTTTACAGGATTAAAAGATTAACATAAGCCCTCTAGTTTATGGTTCAATGTACCAAAAACTCGTGCTATGATTTATTTCTCTGGCTCACTTGTCTTTTGTCCCCATCACATTGAGCCAAGTACAGTGAGTCAGGAACTAAGCTAACTTCGATTTCATGTTTCACTCATTCTCCCCGAACTATCTAACTTGTGTAACTTCTGGTCAGATCTTTAGATGGGATTCTACTGTGGTGACACCGAATATGTATTTTTATTTTTATCTCAATGAAAATACAATGCACAAAAAAGACATACAAATTCCGATGATATTTCTTTACATATCAGTATATCACGCTTGAACAATTTCTGAAGGATTAACTTTTTTCTTCTTTTGTTAGAAATTAATCAAGGGTTAATCATGAGTAAAGGAGGTGCCCATCTATTAGCAAATACAGCATCAAAAACAGAAGATTCACAGACTCTTCGAATGGTCGCGGAGCAATTGCAAATCTATGCGGAAATGGTATATGCTCAAAGCGATTCAACAGTTATACCTTGACTCACATTACCCTTCATGCATTTTGTCTCCCAAAAGCTTCAATTCCATTACTTTATCCTAAAAACTAACAAATTTTAATCACTAAATTCAATAAAGTATGGAGTAGAACAAGAAATCAGATCATTGTCTATCGTGTTATTAACATTATAAACTATCTTAAGAATGGCTAGAACTGAAAACGGTGATGTTATCTTTTATTTCAACAGAGAAGTTACATTTGAGGCTAAGTGAGGAAGGGGGCATCCGAGCACTCTTAGGAATGGTTAGATTTGGAAACGGTGATGTTATTGCTCAGGTTGCCAGAGGAATTGCTAATTTTGCTAAATGTGAATCTCGGGCAATAACTCAAGGTTCTTGAAGTTTTTTTCTTCAGAATTTTCATTTAGATATCAATGATCTACTCCAACCTTGACCTTAAATAGTTTAACCTATTGCAGGACACAGGAGAGGCCGTTCCCTTTTAATTGACGATGTGGTACTTACCTGGCTGCTTTCAAACTGTAATACTGCTTCAGTTTCGACTCGGCGTCACATCGAGCTTGAGCTTTGTCACTTGGCACAAAATGGTACTCCCTCCGCCCCAAAATAAGTGTTGCATTTGACTTGTCATTGTTCTTAAGAAATGCGCTTTACTTGATTGTATATTGCTTTTACCATGGTAAAATTGCACTAAAGATGTTTCCTTATTTAGAAATTGACATTTATTTTGAGACGGAAAAAAAAAAGTGTGACATTTATTATGGGAGGGAGTAATATTTGTGAAACGGATTGCATGTGTGTGCTAATACTAGGAATCCATTCTAGCTCTAGATGTATGAATGATATTCTCAATGCCTGGGTTAAATATCTCAGTTCTCACTAATATCATATCTTTGTGTCATCTTCTTTTAAATTTCTTCTTAACTTTCACCTTTTTTCAATTACTTTACTTTTTTTTTAATCAAAAATTTTCTTCCCAGCTATTTTTTCTTATAAATTACTTCTTTTTTTTGGGGTGGGGGGGGGGGGTGGGGGACGATTACATATGGTGATTCATGTTACTCGGTATAGATAAGTGACAGAACCTCAAATTTTAATGTAATCACAAACCAATTAATCTAAGTCAATTTACTTCTTCTCACTGCTTAGTGGCGGACCTAAGGCAAGCTATATGGGTGCAAGTGCGCCCATTTAATCCAATAATTTGTCCAAGTCCAGTGGGTAAAATGCCAGGTTATTAACCTTATGCTCATGGGTTTGAGTCTCACAACTAGTATTTTTTCACAATTTATATTTTGAAGCTTTAAAGTGTAATTTGTACACCCACTTAAAACGTTCTGGGTCTCGTCACATTTCAAGCTAGAGCTTGTTGGTGTCTTATCCAAAATGTAATGCTGCAGAAAGTTGCTAATTAAAATTTTATTTTTCATTCTAATCTTAGCAAGACTTTTATATTGCATAATTTATCTACCCGCCTTGTGCAGATAACAACACCCGGGATTTCATAACAAGTGGAGGAGCAAAAGAACTAGCCAGAATATCAATTGAATCCAGCAGAGAAGATATTCGGGACTTGGCAAAGAAGATACTGAAACTGAACCGAACATTTCAAGCCGAGGGGTATGTAGATCAAAGCTAGACCTTCGGACTTTACCTGTTACCACACATCCGGTTAAGGCTACCCACTTCGGTGGATCTATAACCCAAATTTTTACCTTATTTCTCCTCTCTTTTTCCGGGGTCTGGGGTTGTTCTTGGCCTGTGTTGGACGTGAGGGCGCTTGAAAATGTACCCAAAAAAGAACTCTTTTTATCATATCAAACAGACCATTAGATTTTGGATTGCAACATTCATTTGCTTGCCATATATGACACCTACCAATGACCCCATGCAGCCATCTATGTTCAGTATTTATTTAGTTACAAAATACAGTATGATAATTACTCCTTTAATTTTCTTGTGTTGTTGTAAAAATGTATTAGGCAGTGAACTAATATATATTAAATTTTATTAATTTTAAAGTAATATAGTTTGAATTTCTTGAGGAGAATTTTAATTTGCAAGTTATAAGTAATATATTGACAGTGGGGACTATTCTACATTCTATTTTCAAACATGATTACTTACTACTTCCTCTTTACCACAGTAAATGTTGTATTTAATTTATCAACATTTTTTCAAAAAGATGTGTAATGGTGAAACTACGCTACAATTATTTTTTATTTAAAACAAAGATATTTTGTGGGATAGACAAAAAAAAATGAGACCGAGGGAATAAATAACACTCCCCCTCCCTTCAGACTAGACTGAATAAGTCTTCACTTTCATTTTTAGTATGTCTCAATAATGTCATACCTAAAGTAGCAAGTTATGACATTGTTTTAGACATACTTTGCCCTTACATTTTTTTTTAAACAAACAGAAACATTTCATTAATAATAAGAGCAAATGTATATGAGTTGACCACAAAAGCTCGATCCAAATATTTGGGCTAGCATTTTCAAAAGCTTCCCTACAGAAAACATCCAACAAGTCATGGATAAACAAAAAAAAGATATCAACCCCCGTCGAAATCCTTCATGAACACACTCTTACGCAGGAGGGAATGACATGTGATTGCAGCCATTCACATGTGAAGAGAAAATCAAACGAAAAACATACATATTTAACATAATACATATTATTTTGAAGCGCTATACTATCGATATTGACAATTACATTCTTAATCATTCGGGTTCTAGAATTGGGTCCTCATCCCCTTGGGGCTTGTTAAGGGGTGAGTTAACCAACCTTATATAGTGGATCATTTTTATTCTCCAAGTTGATGTGGGATACATGGGACTTCAACACGCCCTCACGTATAGGAGGTAACTTGGCACTACACGTGACTTCAAACCCAACACGGGCACCCAACATGGGTTAACTTAAGCCCAACATCAACTTGGGCCACTCCGATACCACGTTAGAATTGGTCCTCATCCCCTTAAAAGGCGCATTAGGGTGAGGTTAACCAACCTTATATAGTGGATCATTTTTATTCTCCAAGTTGATGTGGGATACATGGGACTTCAACAAGTTCCTATTCCTACCATCTTCTTGGTCACTTTCTTACCAGGACCAAATTTGTCTCCCCATTCATCACCTGTTGCACTGAAATTTCGTTGAGAGGTTTGGCTACCGACGTCTTGCATGTTAGAAACATCTGTGATACATGTTTCATTGTGGGTCTAGACTTTGGATCAGACACCAAGCAAGAAAATGCCACAGCAACAACCCACACAATATCACGCTCAACTCGTCGATCAGTTAGAGGTGCAAGGCGTGCGTCCAATACATCATTCAGCATTTTGTTCGGACAAGATGACTGTGTAAGTGAAGAGATGAGATCCCCTGGATGTTTTCCCATGATTGTTTCCAGTGCCACCACACCAAAGCTATAGACGTCACATTTCTCCGTTACAACCATGGTGTAAGCAAGTTCCGCAATCAATGAAGGTTAAAGGGAATGATCAATAAGCTTTTACATAAACATTTTATTGCAGATCGATAAAAAAGAATGAATAGATTAAATACTCCACCTGGAGCAATATAGCCATATGTTCCTGCAACTAGGGTTTGATTGGATGAATCAGGGTCTAGCAATCTAGCAGCTCCGAAATCAGCCACAAATGCTTCTAACTTGGAGTTGAGGAGAATGTTGTTGGTTGATATATCCCTGTGAACAAGAGGCTGATCGCAATCATGGTGTATATATGATATAGCATGAGCTATGCTTTTAACAATCTCCACCCTCTTAATCCAATCCAACTCTACAGCTTCAACATCATCCCTGAGAGCACAGAATAGGCTTCCCCTTTCCATGTATTCATAAATCAGGAACATGCATCGGTTGTGCAAGCAAAACCCGTAAAGCTTTACAATGTTTCTGTGTCTTATAAAGGACAGAAAGCGTGCTTCATTCCTGAAACTCTTGTCAAATGCGGGCTCCTCTGCTTCCAAGCGATGAAGTTTCTTCAAGGCAACCACTTTGCCACCAGGCAGTCGTGCTTCATAAACGCTGCCATAACCACCAGTTCCAATGCAGTATTTGATATCAAAGTCATTGGTTGCTTGGATGATGTCCTCAAATGCAATTCTTCCATCATAATTCCATATGGAGAGTGCATCATTACCATTCTCTGTTACCTTGTCTATGGTTTTACGTGTAGCCTTGCGTTTCCAAAGTGCAAACGAAACTCCAAGCAGTAATAAGGCAGTGAAAATTGCTACTGGAAGATAAATAAGAAAATAGCGTTTACTTGTGTTTTTCTGGTAGCATGGTGATTGACAAGTTAAAGATCTTTTGAGGTCATTATTTGATAGGCTAAGAAAATTATCACGCGGGAAGTTACAAAGAAAACAGGGGATTTTTCCGGAAATATGATTGTTAGATAGATCCAGGGAGTGTAAGGTAGAAAAATATGAAGGATTATCTGGTATTATTCCACTCAAGTTGTTCCAACTCAGATCCAAGCTCTTCAAGTTGCTGTTTTCCAGCAATTGTTTTATGCCACCTGTAAGTTTGTTGTGGGATAAATCAAGGTAAGTAAGGTTTTTGAGGAGGCCAAGTTCAGGAGGTATCATACCATTGATGTGGGTGTTAGACAAGTGGAATCTTGCAAGGCTACTTAATTTTCCAATGCTGCGCGGGATGGAACCATTAATCTGATTGTGACTGAGGTCCAGAGAAGATAGATTCTCCAAATTCCCCAGTTCTGATGGGATGGAACCCTTAATCCAATTATCAGAAAGGTCAAGAGAAACCAGATTCAATAAATTCCCTAATTCTGATGGGATGGAACCCGTAATCCTATTAGAAGAAAGGTCAAGGAGCTGCAGCTGTGTGAGGTTAGAAAGGGATGCTGGTAGATTACCTTCAAGTTCAGTGTGGTGAAGAGAAAGTTTTACCAATTTTGTGAGTTTACCAATATGGTCAGGAATGCTTCCATACAAGTAGCCACTAACATCAAGCACTTGAAGGTTTGGAAAGGAAGAAAAGTTGAAGCTTGTGAAATTAATACGCCCAATTCTATCGTAATAGTACAGGTTTATGCAAGTGACACTCCCTCTCTGATTGCAAGTGATGCCTTGCCACTCACAGTGAGTGATATTAGTGTCCTGTGGAATAAGATATGTCCCCCAACCGATGTCTAATAAAGCTTTTCTTTCTTCTTCTGGTGATTGTGATGAAGCTGTAAGTAGCAAGCATGCCAATGCCAATGCCACCACAACTAATCGATGTATCACCATATCAAAAGATGCCATCTGACTTTCTTTGAAAAATGTATGAGTTTGGGTGCAGTATGCAAAACAAGATGCTTAATTGGCTTCTTGTATTACTAGACCTCAACATTAAGGGAAGACTTTTCAAAGTCTTCTTCTACATTGACCCCATTACGTAAACATTACGCCTTCACCACCACCACACAATAATTCATCTACACACATACAAAAATACACTTAATATTATGGGAAGACTTTTAAAGTCTTCTACATTGACCACATTAAGTAAACATTACACCTTCACCACCACCACACAATAATTCATCTACACACAAATATAAAAATATCTATACTATATTAAAAGCGAAAGTGGTAAAAAGGAAATTTGACGCTCAAAACGTCAACATCAGTGGTGAATTTGTCGGCGCGTGTTCGGCCGGGCGGTTTTTTTATTCCGACACTTGGCGATCTACTGATTGGCCGGTTTTATTTGATTTTTATTTGTTATCCCTTTTTTTTTTACTCTCAATTATTTTATAAAAAAATATTTTTTTTAATTTTTTTTTACACCAAAATTCATAATTTTTCCCTCTATAAATAGAGACTATTTTCATTTGATTTGGACACATAAAAAAAACGCTCTTTTTTAAATATAATTTCTTAATTATCCTTTCTGAATTTCCCTTTTTAATTTTTCAATATCTTTTTAGTGAAAATTAATTAAGTGTGAATTATTTTTTTATTATAAATGATAATAATTTTACTAATCATAAAAATAAATAATATAAAATAAAAAAGTGGTGGGATATAGGATGATGAGTTGAAAGGGTGTTGAATATTTATAAACAAAATCATTGTCCATTTATAAAGTATATAAAGTTATTTAATATAATAATAATAATCTATATCTATATATATAGGGGAGTGTGATGAATCTGGGTTTGGGTTTCTATTTAGTAAGTGGGATGGGGTAATATGGTTATTGGGTTTATTTTAGTTCGATACATCAAAAAATTTATTTAATTTTTCTTTAAAAAATATTTGAAGCATAGTAAATAAATTATAAATAAATTTGTTTATTTTTCTAGCGGTCTCAAAAAATTGTGTATTTATAAAGACAAATATCGAAAAAGATGGTCATCATTTTAAAAAATTTGATTGGAGTGCATGACAATATTCTAAGAAATAAAAATAGTATAAATTGGTATTTTAGAAGAGGTAGAGGAATGAGTGGGTTGGGTTTGATGAGGGAGCGGAGGGGTTGGGGAATTTTTTTTCATTTAACACAATTGTTAGTATTTTTAGGATTTTGATTTTTCTTCTCAAAATTAAATAAGTTAAATTGAAAATAAATATAATAATTATGTTCATGATGAGTTAATGTAAATAAATATGACATATTTAACCATTAGGACTTGACCTGATGGCCAGAGCACTGGGACACCAACACGGAGGTCCTGGGTTCGACTTCCCCCAGTGGTTAGAGTGGATGATTATCTCTCCCTAGTTAATATTAGGCGCCTCTGGGGGGGATTTTAAGGAAATTTTAGAGAATTGATGGACTTGTTAGTAAAAATTGACTTACAAAAAAAAAGAAAAAGAAAAAAAAATAAAAATATGACATATTTTTTTGGATGCACGAGCATGAGTTAATGGAAAGTTTCCATTTGAAAAAAAATAATATTAATTTTTATTAGATAACTGTACTATCCTTTTGGTATGACCAAATCTTTTGATTTTTTTTAATTCTCTTTATCAAAAAAAAAATATATCACATTTTTTTCCTAGATTTTCAATCTTCGCCTTGTTTTAATGATTAGATTTTCAATCTTCACCTTGTTTTAATGATTTCAGTAACTTATTTCATAGCGTGGCAAAGTTGAATATATATTAAGAAAATTTGACGTGGCAGGCTCGGAGTGGTAAAAAGAAAGGCGCGTGCAGTATACGCGTCGATAGAGGCGCGTGTACGCAGGCGGTTTTTTTCCTAGCACGTGTATTTCTCTGATTGGTTGGTTTTTATTCCAGATTTTCATTTCTTATACGATTTTTTTACCTCAATTATTTTATAATAAATTAATTTAAAAAAAAAAATTACACCAAAAATCATATTTTTTTTCTCTATAAATAGATATTATTTTCATTTGATTTGGACACAGAAAAAAAATCCACTTTTTAAAATATAAATTTCTTAATTTCCATTTTTAATTTCTCAATATATTTTCCTTTATTACAAAAATTGAAGATAATTTTGTTTGGTATAAACATTTTTTTTTTGGCTATGAAGAGGAATAAATGAGTTTTGTTTTTTTTAAGAAAAAAGGAAGTGGATGCATCATTTTAGGGAGACAGGTGAAAATAAAATTTTCTTTGTTTTTGATTAAGGTGATTTTTTAAAAGGTAAAAAAATCATTTAAAAAGATTATTTTTTCCTTTTTTAAAAAGGAAAAAAAAAGTTGGGGAGATAGTTGAATATGAGAAGAAGATAAGATCGTAGGTGTTTTTAAGGATTTTATTCTCAAAATATTTTCTTTTAAATAATATATCCCAGAATAACAACACTTCCAAATTATTGACGTAAATGACCCATTTTTTGAAACTCGCTAAACAGTGTAGCGAGTTTATAATTTTTCTGATTAAACTCGCTACACGGTGTAGCAAATTTAAATTTACTCAATTTTATTTTAATATTTATGCTATTATAAAAAATAAAATAAAATAAAAACTAAAATTTGAACTAGCTACTTGAAGTAGCGAATTCAAATTACCACTTTCAGCAACTAAAGGTTCAAATGTTCGTTATTCTACGTCTCACTTTAAATTGCAAAATAAAAATTATGTCTTAATAATGAAAACTACAATAAAGAAAACTAGAAGGGAAAATTATATTTTCCGTCTCAAGTAAATACTTTAAAAAATGTAATTCTATAAAAAAATTATTTCCTTCGTTTCTAAAATGAATATTACTTTCAACTCAAAATGAATAACCAAAAAATAATACTACTTTTTTTTGTCAAAAAAATGCACATTACTTCCTTCACCCCAATGAATATTTAAAAAAATAATACTGCTTCATTCGCCTCAAAAATTAATGTTTGTAATGTTAGTGCATTCGTTTCAAAATATGACATTAATTTTTTTAACAAATTAAGTAATATTTTATAAAATATTCATTGGGACGAAGATAGTAATTTATTTTTTTAGCAGAAGTAGTATTATTTTGTAAAAATCTTTTGTAAAAATTAATGTTTATAATGTTAGTGTCTTCGTGTCGGAAAATAAATATTAATTTTTGAGACAAGTAAATTCATTGAGGCAAAAGAAGTAATTTTTTTTTTTGATATAGAAAGTAGTATTAATTATGGGACGAAAGTAATATTCATTTTTGAATTGAAGGAATTTTTTTTTCTTAAAAAGTAAATTTTTTTTTATATATTCAAAAAAATGAACATTGCTTCTTTCGTCTCAATGAACATTTTAAAAAATAATACTACTTTATTCGTCTAAAAAATTAATGTCATATTTTGAGACGAAGACACTAACATTACAAACATTAATCGCAAAGGCGAATGAAGTAGTATTATTTTTTAAAAATATTCATTGGGATGAAGGAAATAATGCTCATTTTTTCGGATAAAAAATATAGTATTATTTTTGGGTTATTCATTTTAAATCGAAAGTAATATTTATTTTTGAAATGTAAATTTTTCAATTGGTATTTGATTATATATATTGTTGTACTAATTTTGGTTTAAGGTAAATTATGCTATTTTCATGCATCGCACGGGTATACTGCTAGTAGATTTAATATTGTAATACTCCCTCCGTCCTCCCAAAGTTAAGTGAATGTCCAACACATTTTCATATTTGCTCTTGAAATTTGAATTTATTTATTTTTTGCACCTTCTTGAAATTGCTCTACAAATATATATTTTCCTATATGACTCTTTTTAAAATAGTTCTTATAGAGAACAAAATTAATTTTTAAGAACTTTTAAAATTCGAAAAGAGAGTTGATTTCGTAGAAGATATTCACAACCCTTTCCATCTCTCTAAATGAGTGTTCATTTTTTTTCTTTGAGAGAGATTAATAAAAGATGTTTTTACCAATAAGATATTGAGATGAGGTGAAATTTACCACTAAAAACTGACATTTTCGAAACTCGCCAAAGTCACTGCTAAAAATGTGGTTTTCCTCAATAAATTCATGGATGTGGTTTTCAATAAGCGCATAAAATATTTCGATGGACTTGTCTATGCACCCACATTTCACGTACATTTCAATAAGCGCAGTTCCAGTAAATGCATCAAGAATTGAAATGCTAGAAAATGGAGTAGTATAAATTTTGGGGTCTTTGGCTCCTTAGTGAACACCAGCTTTCTTGATGTATAAATTTTGGGGACTTTGGATTCTTAGTGAACACCAGCTTTCTTAGTGTTGGACGCGCCTAGGTCACGCCTATGGCGTCTAATCATCGCCAAATGGCTCCTTAACTAAGACTTTTCATAGCTCCTTAATTTATCAAGAAAGCTTTATATTTAGTATATATTGAGAGGCCTTAGCATTTGAAAACCAAATGGGATATTAATCTCACATCGTTTAGGAATTGAAATATTAGAAAATGGATTAGTATATATTGAGGGGCAGCATTTGAAAACCAAATGGGATATTAATCTCACATCGTCTAGGAATTGAAATGCTAGAAAATGGAGTAGTATAAATTTTGGGGTCTTTGGCTCCTTACTGAACACCAACTTTCTTTGTGTTGGGCGCGCATAGGTCAAGCATAGGGCGCTTAATCATCGCCAAATGGCTCCTTAACTAAGACTTTTCATAGCTTCTTAATTTCTCAAGAAAGCTTTCCATTTATTGAGAGGCATTAGCATTTGAAAACCAAATGAGATATTAATCATACATCGTCTAGAAAATGAAATAGTATATATTAAGAGGCATTAGCACTTGCAAAACCAAATGGGATATTAATCCCATATTGTCTAGGAATTGAAATGCTAGAAAATGGAGTAGTATATATTGAGAGGCCTTAGCATTTCAAAACCAAATGGGATATTAATCCCACATCATCTAGAAATTGAAATGCTAGAAAATGGAGTAGTATATATTGAGAGACCTTAGCATTTGAAAATCAAATGATATATTAATCCCACATCGTCTAGGAATTGAAGTGTTAGGAAATGGAATAGTATAAATTTTGGGGCTCCTTAGCGAACACCAGCTTTTTTGGTGTTGGGCGTGCCTAAGTCGCGCCTAGGGCACCTAATCACCGTCAAATGACTCCTTAACTAAGAATTTTCATAACTCCTTAATTTCTTAAGAAAACTTTCCATTTAATATATATTGAGAGGCCTTAGCATTTGAAATCTAAATGGGATATTAATTCCACATTGTCTAGGAATTGAAATGTTAGGAACTGTAGTATATATTGAGAGGTCTTAGCATTTGAAAATCAAATTGGACATTAATCCCAAATCGTGTAGGAACTGAAATGCTAGAAAATGGAGAAGTATATATTGAGAGGCCTTAGTATTTGAAAACCAAATGGGATATTAATCTCACATCGTATAGGAATTGAAATGCTAAAAAATGGAGTAGTATATATTGAGAGGCCTTAGCATAGTGCTAGGAAATGAAATAGTATAAATTTTGGGGCCTTTGGCTCCTTTTTGAACACCAGCTTTAGGTCAAGACTAAGGCGCCAAGGTCACGCCTAGGACGCCTAATCACCATCAAATGACTCCTTAACTAAGACTATTCATAGCTCCTTAGTTTCTCAAGAAAGATTTTCATTTTCGTTTTTCGCTCACAGCCAGATTTGGAATTGGAAATTTGATCGATTTTGCCATTTCACATTTATAAGATAGTGACTTGCTATAAAGAAAAAGGAAAAAAATAAAAGGGATAGATGTGTGATGTACACTACGGAGAGCAACTTCTCCTATTATTTTCAATTTTCTTTGAAATAATTTTTTATTCGTGCATTTAACGCACACGTGTAACAATAGTAGTGAAATTAAAAATGGGGTATGGGATGCATCATGCAATGTATAATATTATCGACTATCACATCCAAATCCTAATAATAATAATAATAATAATAATAATAATAAAAAAAAAAAATTAATTCCAAGTCAATCATATTGATTCAATTATTTTTATTTATTTTATATTTGAAAACTTTTGAGTTGCTCTCCTCCGACATGTAAATTTGTACTACCTCCGTCCCAATCTAAATGTCCAAAAATGGGTTCGGCATGGGAATTAAGGAAAGTGAGGTAGGAAAGAGAAAAAGTGAGGTAGGAAAGAGAAAAATTTTAAATGTTGTGAGTATGGAAAATTAAATAGGAGAGAGAATGAGTGGGAGGAATAGTTAGGAGAGAGAATGTTGTGATTGTAAAAGTAAAGTAGGAGAGAGAATGAGTGGGTTGAATAGTGAAAAAAAATTTCCTTTTTTGGAAATGAGACATTTTCAATGGGACGCCCAAAAAGGAAAGTTTGGATATTTAGATTGGAACGGAGGGAGTATGAATTAGCCTTTGAATCAGAACACGTTAGTGGGCCCACTATATGAAGAACTCTCTCCACTTCCCAGCCACATATATTTCATTGGGCCCACATATATATGCCTGATGATGCAAACATGGAGACAAACCAAGAAGTAACACTCCTTTGTTATTGCAATATCAATTCCTTTTTATTTATTTTTTTTTCACTTCGAGATAATATTAATTATTATAAGATATTTATTTTTATAGATTTTTTATTTATCTATTGCAACATAAGAAGAAGTACTATACAGTTTTGATGCAATTTAATGAAGGTTGGGAAAGATAGACGTGTCGATATTTTGAATTATTGTACTTTTTTTAATTTCATTTTTAACTATTTATATTTATTTTTAACAATTTTAATTACTCTAATTCAAATACGTTTTTATTAAATTCAACCCCTTTACGTCATTTAAAATTGCTAAAAAACTAACAAAAGCTAACGAGAGTTAACTTCAAGACCGCAAAATAGAGAACGAATTTGAAATTGTGGAGAATAAAGAAAGTTGGGGGAACCGATGCTAATCAAGCGTAAATCTTGCATTATTGATAGTATCCAACATTTCAAAAGATAGAGTGTCCAAATTGAGCTCTTGTAACTCCATTTCTAACTCCCTACAAATTGCTTAAATTGTGGCTCAATTCAAGATATCTATCTGATAAAATGTTGGATGATATAAATAATTGAAAATTTATACTCGGTTAGCCTCGATTTTTCCTCGGTTTCAGTGTATATTCTTCCCAATTTTAGAAGTGTTTGCTATCTGGGGGTGTCAAAGTTAACTGTCGGTAGGTTTTGTTAGTTTTTTTAGCAATTTTAAATGTTGTTACGGTGTTTAGGTTTAATAAAAGCGTATTTGAAGTAGGGTGATTAAAACTGTTTAAAATAAACGTGAATGGTTAAAAGCAAAAGTAAAAAAAAGTACCATGATTCAAAATGAAAAGTCTTATTATATTAAATTTTCATTTTTTTAACCATAGAAATATTTTAAGAATTAATAAAAATAATGACTTTTAGAATGAATATTATTGTATTAGTTCCCTCTCATAATAAGTGTTAAGTAACTTCTTGAAATTTTGATAAAGGTACTTTACTTAATTACTAGGGCGGATATATGGTCAATATGAAGGGGTTCATAAATTACATTACTCAAAAATTTCAAAAAATTAATTATTTTCTACATGACTACTTACATCGATTACAAAAAACAAAAACATATTAAATGTGTCTCTTCCATGTTTTCATACCATGAAAACGTTTAATTGCATCATCATTTGTAACTATCCAAAACAATTCTTTTTCAAAAAAAGACACAAGACAATCATTTAAAAATTGATCACCAATTCGATTACGTAAATGTCTTGATAATGTTAATCGCTGAAAAGCATCTTTCCACACTTTCTATTGATACCGGCAAAATCAAAGCAAACTTCAAAAGTCGATACACCAATGGATAATACAAGTTTTTTTTGTCACTACCTTTGAATATAAATCTCCAAGCCCCTTCAATTCATTAAATCGTACATCCATATTATATGTCTCTAGTTGAGACTCAAGAGACGATAATTCAATCGTAGAGAAGTCATCCGGATAAAAATGAGCCAACTTTATCAACTTTGATTTATCAAAATTAACAAAACCATCACTTGGACTCAAACTAGCAATACAAGTAAGCAACTCGGAATTGACCTCATTGAACCGATCATTAATCTCCAAAATTTGTTGATTCATAATAACATAAAAGCATTCCACACGATAGTGAAAATCGTTGGTAACATGTGTTATACGTCTAGAATTGTGGCTATCAACATATTCATCATTCATATCCAAACATGCAATCTCATTCATGTTGCTAAAATCTATTACCTTTTGATGAATAGACTCCCATCCATCATTTCTTTTATTTTGCAATCTTTTCCGACTTACTTTGACAAGATTCTTATCATTCAACATATTTGTATCTTTCCTTTACAAAGCCAATGATAACTCATTTGTGATGTAAAGTATAGTCAACATCAATTGCAAATAAAACACAAAATCGAATGAGCACAAATATTTCAATAAACCATATGCTTATGCTCTTTTGGATGGATCTGCAGCATCACATGACACAACCACCAGAACTCAAGAAAAGAAGAAAACAAACTTGACAAGCTCAACAAGGACTTATAATGAGACCCACACCGTGTATCTGCAGCCCTCTCTAGAGACTCAATTCTTGATTTAACCCCGTTCCCGTCTCAATTCAACCATTATCGATTTGCTTTAGCTACTTTTTCTGCTTGTATTTCCCGAACCATGTCTTTATGTTTTTAAGTTGATGTGCAAAATAATGAACATAATAAGCAAACGAATTTTCTTTCATAATCAAAGTTTTCAAACCACATAATTCACCCTTCGTATTACTTGCCCCATCATAGCCTTGTTCCCGAAGTTTCATCAAACTCAAACTCCAATCAGCAAATACACCCTCAATAGCAGACTTTAAATACACAACATAAGTATTTTTCACATGGACAGTACACAAAAATCTTTCTTTCACATTTTCAAAAGAGTCAACAAAGCGCAAAAACATAGCCATTTGTTCTTTCTCAGATATCACTAAATTCATCCACCAACAATGAAAAAAATCACCATTTAACTCCTTGATAATTTTTTGGACTATCTATTTTGAAAAACATTCAACAATTTCCTTTTCAATAAGAGGAGCAATCATTTGACACGTTTCTGATTTAGAATTTTTCAAAACCACCTTGATAATATACTCATTTTGTTTAGCAATCATTTTAAGGGTTTCAATAAAACTTCCTCTATTCAAAGAAGCTTTAGACTCATCATGACCACGAAAAAAATGTCCTTGATTCAACAATAATCTACAAGAATCAATTGAAGCAAATAGTTGAATTCAATATTCCTTTCTCCCAATATCAGATTGTATATGAAGCAACAACAACATATTGATTTTGTTTCACTAGATCTTCACACCTTTTTAATAAAATATAATGTTTACTATTAAGTTCACCAACATGTTTATCCAACCTATCATTTTTATGTCAAAAAGAAAAACCTCCACTTGTAAATGCATTCAATCCCTTATTATTGATGTCATCTCTAAATAAATAATAACACAAACAATATGCTTTAATTTTCGTATGCTATACTACAACCAATTAGCATATTCGTTAAACCAATCTCGATTAAAATGACGCAATTTATTTTCAACCATTTTTTGAGAAAAATCATGACTGCGAGGTTGACAATGACCTTTTGTAATACCGTGTCTTCTAATATCATCATAGGATGATATTTAGAAATCTTTTTTCTAATTGCGGAATTCGAATGAACACTATTCAAATCAACAAATTCTTTACTATCGGAAGCTTTTACTGTTACGGGGATAGTTTTACTTACCACAAAACTAGTTCCACCTTTTGTCGATGATTTTCTTTTTAAGAATCGCTACATAATCAACAAATAAGAAAACACTACAAATCCTACAAAAAAAAAAAAAAAAAAAAAAAAACAATAACACCATTAATAAAAAAAAAAATCATGTGAAATCTCATTTTGAAAAACCCTAATTCTAAAACCCCAAATTAATCAATAAATCTATAATATGAACCCTAGAAAACCCTAAATTAGAAATCCTAAATTACTCAACAATAAAACCCTAAATTGAAATCCCAAAAATTAAAACTTATTAGAAGCAGTGATTAAAATCGGAGGTGTAGGTGGAGGTGGAGGTGGAGGTGGAGGTGGAGGTGGAGATGGACTGGTGGAGGCGGAGGTCGTTGGCCATGGCTGTCCGGCGGATGGGTGGAGTTGGGTGGTGACTGGCGAATGCGATTCGTACGTCGCTTTTTTTTTCTCTCCTTCTCTCTGTGTTTTTTTTTTTAAATCTGTCTTCTATTTTTTTAATCGCCATTCTTATGTTTTGCAAAGGGGTTGGACTGATTTGGTAAGTGAGGGTGCACTTATTAATAATCTTTTTTTTCACCTGTCAACATAAATTTTGGGTGGTCCACCCCTTTTGTCCATCCTGTGTCCGGCCCCTGCTTAATTGTAGATTATTTATAATTTAATTAATTAGAAAAAAGAAATCTTACTTAGAAACGTGATATCGAGATTGCGATTGAGTAAAAGTAAGCCCTATATTTTTATGGTCACTTTTCAGAACGATGTTACCATTTTATTTTATTATTTTAAATGACTTTTGAGCTATACGTATAAATTAATTTAAGGTAAAAAAGAAAAAAAAGTATTCAAACTATAGGGCTACTTTGGATTTGATACCTAAACTATTTTTGGTTGCATACAATGTACTCAACTATTATTTTGTTGCATCCACGGTATCTTCCTCTAACGACATTCATTTTTTCAGTTAAATAAACATGTGGCAAGAAGGGTAGGGGAGGGGGGGTGTTCATCGGAAGTGATGAAGAAGAAGAAGGAAGGAGGAAGAAGATGATGGTGAGACATTTTTACATTGATTTCTCTATTTTTACCCTTTAAAATTATGTCACATGCTTGCCACATGTCTATCTAACTGAAAAAACAGATGTTGTTAAAGGGAGGTACCGTGAATGCAACAAAAAATAGTTGTATTGTATGTTAGCATTTTAATGAAGGTATTTTACAAATTTGTACACTAATTGTTAAAATAATTTAATTAATTTAAATTAATAATTAAAGCCCATTTTTAAGTTTATAAAAATTGAAATATGGGAGGATGTCTTAAAGTTAGTTTCCAATTTTGGATGCATTATTTAGGACAAGAAGTTTTATAATTGGAAGCCTACCACGTTTGGTGGGGCCAATGCCCAGCTAGTTAATAATTCTTTTGTTTGCTGGGTAAGATCTAATTGGGCCTAGGCCTACATCTATTTAATATCATTATCAGTTATGGCCCACTTTCTCTTAATTGGCCCAATTCTACTTAGCCCACAACAATACTGACAAATTTGTAATTTTAAGTGTCGCAATTATAAGGGCAAATTGCAATTTGGTTATCTATTTTGTATCAGTTTTTGCAATTTGGTTCTTAATATTAAAAAAGTTGCAAGTCGATTTCTAACATTGACATTTTGTTGCAAATTGGTATAAAAACTAACAAATTATTAATTTTTTGAAGAAATCAAAGCCATGTGCCATGTAAATAACTTTTTAAGGGGCATGCTATTCATTTCATAGGAAAAAAAAGGAATAAATTACTCTTTAACATCAAAATGATGTAGCTTTATAACACTTGATTAATAAAAAAACGATTCAAAAATATAAATTAATTTAAAAAACACGTAAAGTAGTGAGTGGTGGTGACTATTGTAGTAATAGTGATAGTGGTTGGTGGTGTTGTGGTTGAAATGAATTTGAAATAACCATTATGACTCTTAAAAATTCAAATGTATAGCGTATGACTTGGATTTTGTCAAAAAATTAATATTTTGTTAATTTTTACATCAATTAGCAACAAAATGTCAATGCTATGAATCAGATTGCAACTTTTTCAATAATGTGAACCAAATTGCAACAGTGACACAAACATGAGTAACTAAATTGCAATTTGCCCGCGCAAATAATCAAGTAGTTTTGTCAATTTTGACCCCTCAAATTTTATTAAAATACCATTATATTATAGACCCAAAGACCCAAAGACCCAATTTAGAAACCAATAACCCATTTTAACCCATTTGAGATGAAAATCCCAAATAAACCCACGGCTAACAGAGGGGGAGACGACGTTAAATTCCTAAATTCTCTCCGTAATATCAGTAATCAAATCTTAATCAGAAATTCAAAATTTCTTAAACCTAAACTTTCTCTCTCTACAATCAAGCTTCAATCTCTCCGTCCCCAACTCCTTCGCCTCTCCTCAGGTGGGCGGGACTCCACAATCGCTAGTCTTTGTTAAGTGGATCCATGGTATTCTCAGCGCCTATGCCAGCAACCAGGTGGAACGGATGGAGGTGAGTAGCGGAGATGGTAGTAGAGAGATTGAGGTTACAAGTGACGGCGATGGAGAATGGGATTGTGATAGATGGCAGGAGCATTTTGATGAGGTTAATGAGCAGGAGTGTATGATTTTGCTTCTTAAGGTACTTATTTTACTCTGCTTCCTCTCAGATTTTTTTTAACTAAGTTTGGGGAATTTTAGATATAAATGACAATCGTAGATATATTTGTGTATAGGAATATATACCACTTGCTATAGGACCAATCAAAGGTCTTATAGCTTTGTATATTATGTTGTCAGATCATATATTATTTGCTAAAGGATCATTCAAAAGTCTTTATAGCTGTGTTTATGATGTTCCCAGGTCCTATACCACTTGCTATATGACCAATCAAATGTCTTAGACCATATGATATGAGACAACTTATAATGTTTTAACATTTTGTATATTGGTTTTTATTTTTATTCATATTCATATACACAGATATAAGGCCTTTAATTGGTCCTATAGCAACTGGTATAGGACCTGGAAACATCAAATACACAGATATAAGCCCTTTGAATGGTCCTATAGCAACTGGTATAGGACTTGGCAACATCAAATACACAGCTAAAAAAACTTTAAATGGTCCTATAACAAGTGCTATAAGACTTGGCAACATTATATACAAAGCTTTAAGACCTTTTAATGGTCCTATAGCAAGTGATATAGGACCTGCTCTATTATGAATTTCATTGTATGTCCACTTGTTTTGCCTATGATTTTATAAAGGGGATGAACTAGTTTGCACTAAATTATATAAAATCATGTATATATGAACTGTCTTTGTTTGTGGCTTATGTTTTATTTTTGTTTGTGTATGAAAAGGTGGAAAAATACAATGTCTCAAGATAAGAGAATTTATTGGATTTCCGGCTATTAATTTGAAATGGTTTCCCCAGAGACCACCAATTGGATCTACGACTATGGATTGATTGAGGATATCTCCGTTTCCGATGTGAATTTCGCTGCCCCAACTTCGGCTTCGCCGGTCAATGCCGCCGCCTTGAATGCTTCATCAAAGGTCTTTGGGTGACCTTCTTTTATCCAACATGCTGCTGTTGTGAGTCCTACTGGCCTAGAGAGTTTGAAATGGAAAATTAAATTGTATCTAGTTTCATTAATTTACCTTCTCATCATTGACTACTATTAGTGGTGATGTTCTATGCTCTTTGGAAGCATGGATTTTCTTGTTTGAAACTGTTATGAAGTTGAAGTCAATTTGTACTCTGGAGCGTAATTCTGACTAGCACTTATGGAGGGAAATAAAAATTGATCCCTGAATTTATAATTGTATTTAGCACTTTCTTTTCTTTTTAAATTTCTTTTTTGGTATAGGACCATTTGCTATAGGAGCATTCAATGGTCTTATAGCTGTGTATATTATGTTCGCAGGTCCTATACCATTTGCTATAGGACCATTCAAAGGTCTTATAGCTTTGTATATGATGTTGTTAAGTCCTATACCAGTTGCTATAGGACCATTCAAAGGTCTTAATGCGTTGGTATAAGATTGTGTGAGGTCCTATACTACTTGCTATAGGACCATCCAATGGTCTTATAGCTTTGAATATTGAATCTCATTAATTGATTGTGAAATCTCATTTTTTTTTAAATTAATTTTCCTCCACAGTTTATACTAATGAAATATATTGCCCCTTAGTTGGTCCTATAGCAATTGGTATAGGACCTGTCAATATCATATACAAAGCTATAAGCCCTTTAATTGGTCCTATAGCAACTGGTATAGGACCTGGCAACATCATATACAAAGATATAAGCCCTTTAATTGGTCCTATAGCAACTGGTATAGGACCAACAAAAAAATGTTAAAACACTAATAAGAGGTCTTATAGTAACAGGTATAAGACCTATTATTAGTAATACACCAATTGTAAGAATAATAACACCTGGTCTTATACCATCAAAAACAACATAAACAACAACACTAATAAGAGGTCTTATAGCAAAAGGTATAAGACCTGCTATAAGTCATCTACAACATCATAAACAACAACATATCTTATATCTATAAGATCACTTGATGTTCTTATACAACAGTACCAACAATAGATTCATAGAAATTAAATTGATTGAACCTAGTAACAACACTAAAATGTCTCCATCAGAACCACCACAAGCTAAGCAAAGGCCAAGTTCATGAGGCGCCCAAGCAATAGAATTGACAGAAGATTTGTTCCTATGCCAAGAGTGGTTCTATGAGACAACACAATCGAAAATGAAACCATTTCGGCCAACATCAAGAATCCAGCTTGCAAAGCCAATGGACGAAACATTAATAAAATGCTGGAGGTTAAAAGACATGTCAAGTAAGATAGTAACCTGACTTTTGACAGCTTGAATCAATCAAGCAATCGGTATTTCGGCAGTCGTGAACACGCCTTTAAAGCAATATAAGGATCCTTCTCAACAAACCCATGAATCATTTCCCCAAATTCCAGTCTCCGCAGCCGTGAACACGCCTTTAAAGCAATTGGTATATTAATATGATAATTTCGGTCGATAGCATAGTTCGAAAGAGATGTAGAGTTTCTTCATAGAGCCTGCTCTTACAGTAACATCTAAGAATGGAATTCCAGATGTAAATAGTTGGTTGGGGAGTTTCGTCGAACAGCTTGATTGTGTCATTCAAAGATGCATATTTGAAGAAGGAATTGCTAAGCTTGGCAGCGATGAATGTGTGATTGATGTACCAGATTTAATAATTGGGGAGTGGAGTTGAACTCTCCATCTTAAAAATTTCTTCAATTTCTCATCGTCCCCAAAGATTTTCTCATACATTACCTTATCTTTGAAAACCCCATATGCATTGTAGCAAACAGGGTGTCCATCTCTGTCAAATCCGTCCATGTAAGCAACGATTCCTTCAAGATCTTGAAAACCCAAATCCTCGTCAACAATGGCGTCGGCTTCGAAATCTTTCCTCCATTGGAGGCATTTGATGAGCATTGTGAGCGATTCTTGGACTCGGAAGTCTCTGGCCCGGAGCATGAATTAAGCGACGATTGACGGTATAGTTAGCGGAGCCGTCAATTGGTTTGGCCGGTATATGATTATTGGGGTTTAAAGGGATTTTGATTTGAAATATAAAAGGGGGTTGTCTTTTTAAATTTGGAATGGGTTTTGATGGGATATGATTTGAGATATGTGGGTAAAGAGGAATTTTTCCTATATTATATTTTTGCCCATATTTACTGAAATAGCACATTCTCGCCCTAAATTGCTCTTTGCCTTCATCTTTTTGAAATATAAATATTTGTCAATTTTGACCCCTCCAATTCAAAGTATTATAACTTTACTCCCTTTAATTACATTTAGATAATTTTCTAAACTCTTATACTTTTTTCCCACTCTTTCAAAAATATTCTGGCTTCGTCAATGTTTTGATCTGCATACATATTTATATTTATTTTGAGACAAAAAAAGAACAATATTTTATTGTATATCATAGATATAACCAAGGTTCTAAAAAGCACTAGGCGGATGCTAGGCGGTGAAGTCGGGCCTAGCGCCTAGGCGAGGACTAGTCGGGACCTAGGCGTTGGAGAGGGACCTAGCGCCTAGGCGGGGCCTAAACACTCTTAGGCGGGGTCTTTTAGAACATTGGATATAACAATTGCAATACGATAGATTATCAAAATGCGAGTTCTTTTATAATACTTATCCAGTCATAAAAAGATAGTTTCATTCGATTTTTAATAGCCAAACACACAAGTGAACGATGATCAACTATTAATATCATTTTGATCATCTCAATGAAATTATAAGAATTTTTATTGATAACCACTTGATTATTTGTCAATTATAGTTTTGAAATCTCAAGAATGATTAGATTGAAATTATTTGTATTAATTATAAAAATTAAATAAGATTATATTTTCAGAGATGGGGAGTACTTTATTTTAGTATTCCATTTCCCGAAATTGTGTGTATATTACAACCATTTTTTTTTTTTTTGAAACAGTGTATATTACAAGATTAACTACATACTCCATATTTACTATTTCTACTGTTTCATTTGAAAGTTCAAAAAATTAAGTGATTAAAAAATTAAGAAAAAAGTGATATATTTTGAATGTAGATAATTAAATAGGAGAGAGAAAGTAAGGTATAAAATAGTTAGTGGATAATTGTTATGAGTGTAAGGTCATCTCCAAGAACTGCGTCAAACATCTCGCCATCGCCAGTTTGGTGCAAAATCCGTCTTAATCCGTTTCATTTTATTTAAGAAAAATATTTAATTTGTTTTTAATTGTGTTTTTAATTATATATTTTGTAGTATATATTTTTTAATTTACCATTTGATATTATGATTCAAATTACACTATAATATTTAATATAATATCATATCATATTATTAATAATAATATATAATTAAGGGAATTTGCCCCATAAGTTCCTTTTGGAACAAACCACTTCCCACTAAGTTCCTCATTTTATTCAAATGACCGAAAAGTTCTTTTTACAAGTGAACTTCCAATTTTGCCCTCACAACATTCTGAAAATATAATACAACATTCTGAAAATATAATACAACATTCTGATTTATTTTTTTTTTGAAATATAATACAACACTCTGAAAATATAATACAACATTCTGAATATAATACAACATTCTGAAAATATAATACAACATTCTGATTTTTTAAATTTTTTTTTAATTTTTTTTTGAAAATATAATACAACATTCTGAAAATATAATACAACATTCTGAATATAATACAACATTCTGGAAATATAATACTCCCTCCGTCCCGGTCGATTTAGGATTTTTTGGGCCGGCACGGGGATTAAGGAAAAGGTAAATGTTGTGAGTGTAATTTAAAAATAGGAGAGAGAATGAGTGGAGGGAATAGTAAATTATAATGGTGTTGTGAGTATTAAAATAATGTAGGAGAGAGAATGAGTGGAGAGAATAGTGATTTAAGGTTTCCATTTTGGGCCGTCCTAATTCGGGTGGGACGCCCAAAATGGAAGTAAATCCTAATTCGGTCGGGACGAAGGGAGTACAACATTCTGAATTTTTTTTATTTATTTAATTTTTTTTTGTATTTAATTTTTTTTATTATTAATTTTTTTAATTTTTTTTTTTTTGAAAATTTAATACAACATTTTGGGGGGTATTTTCGTCCAAAATGACAAAAAATTGATACACTCATTTAAAATGAACTTATTGAACATAGATTTAAAAAAAAAGGAACTTATAGGAATATTTTGAACACAAGATTTTGGGGAAAACTAGTTTCTCCTTAAATTATAGAAAGTCCTGTTTTATAAACTGTTTCTAAACATTCGCTAACTACTTGCAAGTAGAAAAAAAGTGGACTTTTTAAAATTTATGAAGAAACTAGTTTCTCCCAAAACTTGCTCTATTTTGAATATATTCTTATTTAGTGCAAGATTTGAAGCAAATTGTTGGAGATAGTGAAAGATATTTGGTGCTGAAATTGTATCATACTATTAGTGTTTTGATGCAATTTCTGCATCAAAGTGTTGGAGATGGTAACATGCAGGAAACACAAATAAAGAAGTAATAAAAAAAAATCAAGCTATCGGGTGGAACAATTTTTTGGAAAAATTTGAATTTTTGAATGAAACGGATTACCTAAAAGATTTACATAATGTCATAAACCCAATAAATAAGGCTTTAAAAACCCATTGCAGTTCACCTTCTGATTCGCAAATAGAAAGAAAACAGTTAGAGAGGAAGGCGGGAATATGAAATCCTTCAAGTACAGCTCTTCTCAACAACCCACCATCAGGGTGGGGGAAACGGAAAATCCTCACCACCGTTACACCTACAACCCCCTCGGCGGCGCTTCCTTCTCCTCCGCCGGAGTCCCGCCACCAATGGAAGACTCCGAACTTAGTATATTCGACGCCCAAAAATACTTCAACGAAACCAATAATGAAAAACCCAAATCCAATATAATTACTGCAAATCCATCTCTCTCTCCGCCACCGCCGTACGATAATCTCCCCACCTTGCCTCTGCGTCGGCTGTCGTCGTCTGTTGCCTCCTCTGCCGCCAGTGACGGAGTTACTTACAGTGCGAACGGAGGTAGAGTTCGTCGTGTTTCTTTTCCGACGGCTTCTTCTGAAGCTAGCTGGAATAGTCAAACTGGATTATTGGCGAATCGGCCGGGCTCTGTTCAGGTAAAATTGAGAGAATTTCAGAGCGATAACGAACCCCGGAAAAGAGATCCTTCTTCTTCCTGGTTTTTCAGGCTGAAATGCCCCTGTGCCGGAAAGAAATCGATTCGTGTTCATGGCGGAAGAACACCCAGTTCCACCGCCGGAAATAATATAAGAGAGAATTACAGGATGGAAGTAGAGAAAGTAACGATTAAACCCCAAATGATCCCAACCAAAAAAGAAATTACAGTTCCAATTTCTCACTCGTCGGAAGAGGTCAATCATAATTCTGCACCGCCGCCAATCATGATTCACCACCGCCAGCAACGCATATCCTCGTCGGGAACGGGGAATCCGTTCCATGATGGGAATTCAATGGCTTTCTCTTTTCCAATTTTGAACCAAACATTTCCGGCACCAGCGCCTAAGATTGAAGTGTTGAGAAGAGCATTACCGCCACTTATGGCGGCAAATGATCCGCCTCGAGATTCATTGGAGGTTTTCCAGCCCCAAGGCGATTCAATTCCAAGCAATAAAATGTTATTTCCCAATAATCTTAGTGGCGGCAACGGCGGTGGTGATGGTGGTCGGGGTTTTCCATTTCTTGGAAGCCCCACCAAAGCCGCTAGAGATGAAGACGTTATGAGCGACGCAAGCTCGGATTTATTCGAAATTGAGAGTTTTTCTACGCAGCAAACCTCATCGACATACCCAATGTACTATTACCAACGTCGAGATTCACTCGAAGAAGCCTCAACGTTCAACGCGCGTCGAAGATTAGCGGTGGCGAAAAGCGGAGGAATGGCCGGTAGAAACTCGTATTCTCGGCGCAGTATTGATGAGGACGAGGTTATGAATGAATCAGAGTATTGTTATGAGCCAAGTGAGGCAAGCATTGATTGGAGCGTAACAACAGCAGAGGGATTCGATCGAGCGAGCATGACAAACTACTCGATTGCCGCTTCGGAGATGGAAGAGCCGCCTATCACACGACGGGAGTGGGAAGTCCGGGGTGGTGGAATGGGAGGGGGTAAAGGGAAGAATAACAAAACTAAAGGGATCGGGATGTTAAGCTGTCGACACGAGAATGCCGTAATGAGTGTGGGGCCGAGACCAATGAGGTGCCCGACGAATGATAGATAAGGTGGGGGCGGGCGGCAGCGGCGGGAGCGGTGGTGGGGCCAACATATCCATTGCAATTTATGAGCATGTTGAGGCATGTGAAGGGTAGGGCAACAACCAACAACCAAGGCAAACCACCACTTGTTGGCACAACTTAGTCGGCTAGATTGTCTCTTGCTTTTGTAGCATGAGTTTGGTTAGGAATGTTTGCCCCATGCCTTACTTGTTTCTATTCAATGTCCTTCTTTGTGGTTTTTTTTTTTTTTTAAACATTGTACTTTGGTTGTACAATCCTTTACTTTTCAAGCCTAATCTTTTGCCTGTAAGTAGAAAAGTGTTTGGTGTGTCATATTTTCAATAATTTCATTTTGTAATATGATTTTTTATTATTATGGGTTTATTACAAAAAAACTCACTCAAAAAGATGGCATTTAAAAAAAAACATGTAAGATCGAAAATTACAAAAAACTAATTTTTTTACAAAAAACTTTTTTTTTTGATTTTTTTTTTATCAGTTTTAGTCAAACAACTGATAGTTTCAGTTATCAGTTGTTCAAACAAGTGATAATTTCAGTTATCAGTGAAATTATCAGTTGTTTGAAAAGTAATTTGTGTTTCAAACAACTGATAATTTCAGTTATCAGTTGTAAACAAGTGATAACTGAAATTATCAGTTGTTTGAATAACTGATGATTGAAATTATCAGTTGTTTGATCAAAACTGAAAAAAAAAATTGTAATTTCGAATTTATGTGTTTTTTTTTTGTAATTTTCATCTTTCTAAACTAGTTTTTTGTAAATGCCTCTTTTATTATTCATGTAGAAAATGTTTTCCCTTATTCTATATTAATAAAATTAAACTTTACAGAGTTGATATTGAGTTTTTCGATCAGATTTTCACGTTACAGTTAACGATCTAGATTTGATCACATATTTTATTTTATAAATGTCATTAATAAGATGTATGACCCACTAAACACCTTCATGTAATCATCATCTTTCAAATAGGACGACGAAATCACCATCTAGCAGTAATTCAAAATGCCCTATAAAAGCATTTTTTTTTTTAGTTTAAGAATATTTTTTAGTATTACTAATACTTACTCCCTTCGTCTCGCTTTAACTTTTAGGTTTTGAGTTTGACTCTGCACGAAGATTAAGAAATGAATAAATGTGAGTGATAGGGAATAGGAGAGAGAATGTAAAAGTTATATGTGTGATATGAAATAGGAGAGAGAATGTAAAAGTTAAAAATATTTAATAAGAGAGAGAATGAGTGGGAGAAATAGTAAGTTAATGAGGGTATATTTGTCCAAAATACTTGCCATTTATACAAAGAAGTAAAATAAGAACCTTAATTTGATACAGATTAAAAAAAAAAAAAAAAGTAAGAATCTTAAATTGAGAGAGAGAGAGAGAGTAATTGTTTGCCAAGAGTGCACTAATATTTTGGCAAAAGTACATCAAAAGTACATGAACTTTTGTCAATCATTGGATAGTTATGCTAAGCCATTTTCTTATTTAAATACTTAAAATTACTCCATCTGTCCTATACTATATATTTCCTCCGTTTTATGTGAGCGTGAATCAAAATTTTGGACACACAAATTAAAAAAAAATGTAAGAAAAATAAATAGTGAAAGGAATTGTATGTGAGTATGAAAAATTAAATAGAAGAGAAAATGAGTGGGATGAATAGTAAGTTGATTGGTATTGTGAGAGTAAAAATAAAGTAGGAGAGAGAATGAGTGAGTGAAATAGTAAAGATTTTTTGCCATTTTGGACAGTATAGGAAATAAGTCTACACTCACATGGGAAGGAGGGAGTATATTGATTACATTAATCAAATATTAATGTCAATCGAATCATGTTTATGAAATTTAAAAAAATATTATTAATAAATGATTTATTGATTTATTAATTAAATTAAATTTTATTATGATGATTAGATAAATATTACTCCCTCCGTCCCAGACCAAGGGTATATGGGGGGGATTTCACGCTTCTTAAGAAATTTTTTAAAAAATGAATAAAAGTTAAATGTGAGATAGGGAATAGTAATTAAATGTGTGGTAGGAAATATGAGAGATAATGTAAAAGTTAAATGTGTGGTAGGGAATAGGAGAGAGAATGTAAAAGTTAAAAATATTTAATAGGAGAGAGAATGAGTGGGAGGAATAGTAGTTAAATGTATGGTAGAAAATAGGAGAGAGAATGTATAAGGATATAATGAATGGTTTTTTTGTAAATATATGCAGATGATAAGGGTATTAATATATTCAAAAACTTGTCTTTTTTGAAAATGAACTTTTGGTCTGAGACATCTCAAAAGGGAAAGATGAACCCTTGATCTGGAACGGAGGGAGTAATATTTAGTTAGAATTCACTTGTTATCTATATGTCCAACATAAATAGGATTTGATGGAACACTATTCAAGCTACATAGCACCTACTTAATTAAATAATTTATTCAACAATTTTAACTTTTTGGTCGTTAGTTCGAATTTCACAACAAAGATTTCTTTTTCTTTTAGTTTATACTCCCTCCGTTCCATTAATAATTTCACTTTTTGCCATTTTGGGTGTCCCATTGAAAGCTTCATCTTTCCTTTTTTGACAAAGAACTTTTACTATTCCCTCCACTCATTCTCTCTCCTACATTATTTTAATACTCATAACATCATTATAATTTATTATTCCCTCCACTCATTCTCTCTCCTATTTTACTATTACACTCACAACATTTTCTACACCCTTAATTTGCATGTCAAGATCAAAATGGTGAACCAAATAATGGGACGGAGGGAGTATTCGTTAGTTTTATAGTGAAATTTGGGCATTTACTTAGTAAATATCTTGAGTCCCTCTTGGTCATTAAGATTTAAGAGTAGTCACCTCTTTTTTTTTTCGTCCGTTTCACGTGAGTGTATATTTATTTTCTTTTTTGTCTGTTTTCTGAGTGTTTACTTCTCAAAATGGCAAAGTTTATTTTATACTCAATGAGACCCACGTATCATACTTACAACAACAATTCATTTACTATTTTCCCACTAAATCCCTCTCCTATTTTTACTTTTCATACTCACAACACCTCCTCCACTCATCCTCTCTCATTTTATTATACTATTATTTCTTATTTATTGCCCAAAATTTTAACTTTTCTCGTGACAAAGAAAGTATTTCTCAGCACTGAAACAATGGATTCACACACATAAGAAATGAAAGAAAAATCAAGATATACATAAATTAAAAAAAAAAAAATTGGACACAGACAAGACATTTACTAATAGTATAGGCCAGCCAAATACTCCCTCCGTCCCATTGAAAACTTCACATTTTGTCAAAACGAATGTCCCGTTAAAAGTTTCACCTTTCCTAAAATGATAAAGAATCTTTACTATTTCACTCACTCATTCTCTCTCCTATTTCACTTTTATACTCACAACACTTTTCAAATTTACTATTCTCTCCACTCATTCTCTCCTAATTTTTACTTTTACACTCACAACACTTTCTTCACTTACTTTTTTCCTTAATTTGCGTGTCATGCTCAAAATGGTGAACCTATAAACGGGACGGAGGAAGTATATACTCCCTACGTTCCACGTGAGTGTAGACTACTTGTCATCTATCCATATATAATATTAAAGCAGAAGAAATTTCAAACTCAGCTCGCCACGTGTCAATCTCTTATTTGCCGATATTTTGCATTTTGGTCCTAAAATTTCATCTATTTTCGCCAATAAATCATCTTTTTGGTCCATAAATAACAATTATTTGTGTTTTAATCATTTTAATTCATTTGTGTTTTAGTCCTTTAAAAATTAAATTCCCCAATAAGTTTATTTAAATGAAATAAATCCAATAATTTTATTTAAATGTTTTATATCAAAATTATCGTCTCACTTTTTTATTGTTGTATATAAACCTAACATATTGTTTTTGTTTATTTAAATGAAATTAATTATTAATTAAACTTATCCATTAAAATAAATCCAATAAGTTTATTTAAATGAAATAATTCACAAATAAGTTTATTTAAATATTTTATATCAAAATTATCGTCTCACTTTTTTATTGTTGTATATAAACCTAACATATTGTTTTCATTTATTTAAATGAAATTAATTATTAATTAAAATTATACATTAAAATAAATCCAATAAGTTTTTTTAAATAATTATTCTTAAATTTCGGCAATTAATAAGATTCATTTAATCCTTTAAAAAAGATTAATTAGCCTTAAATTTCGACAATAAATCAAGTATATATATAGTATGGTTTACTCATTGAATTATTTTCATAATTTTCCTTATATTTTTTTTTAATCCTTATATAACTCAAGTATATTATAAAAAATAATAGAGTATATGGAACAAATTGGCTGAACATGACAAAAATATAGTGTATAAACTAAGAAAAGTATTGTAAAATAATTTGAAATTAGAATTCAATTATTAATATTATCAAATTAGATTAGATTTAATTCAAATTTTACATATTTATCAAATGGGTTATATTTCCTTATTTTCATTGTTTGACTAAGTCCATGAAATTCAGTTTTTTTTTTTTTTTTTTTTTTTTGTTGAAAGAAGTCCATGAAATTCAGTTAGTGGAGTATTAAAATTACAGGAATTGATTTTTTAAAATTTTGAGCAACAGTGCTATGGCAAGTTAAATTTCGGGTATCATAAACTGATCTAATCTTAAAATTTTTTTTAAAAAAAATTAATAAGGCAAATTTTCTAAATATCATAAAATTACTCATGCAAATCTTCAATGTTTATCCTAATTTAAATATAGTTAAATGTTTTGAATTTCAAAATTATCCTAATTTAAACACATTAATACATTTTGAAGATGTCAATTCAAATTTAAATTGATTACCAAGTATCCTTATAAATTATCCCTATAAATCTTCAAAAAGAAAAAAAAAAGTCTACATTACAATAATCCTATCAGTCTTAATATATTTTTGATTATATAATTCCATCTGGCCTAGCTAAATGTTTTATATCAAAATTATCGTTGAACTTTTTTATTGTTGTACATAAATCTAACATATTGTTTTCGTTTATTTAAATGAAATTAATTATTAATTAAAATTATATTCTTTTTAAAGATTTTTCATTTAATAAATTGATTTTTCATTTAATAAATTGTTAATGTTTTTAAGGTAAATATTTATAAGGTAAATATTTATACAGTAAATTATCCCGTTTTAAGTTCAATCAACATCCATATCTATATAATATATAAAAAGAGAAACATTTTATGCCCTCACATTAAATCATGTCACTATTATGACATGGCATTATGTGATTCTCTCATTGGTCAATTATTCCTATATAAATCAAGTGGTTAAATTTGGAAATCTGTCAAGGATATTTTAGTCATTTACGTTCATGACATAAATGTAGATATTAGACATTGAAATCAATATCAAGTGCTTTTGATTGGATGCCTTAATTTACAATTTTTTTCCCCAAATTCTTTGACCTCAATTATTTTATAATAAATTAATTTTAAAAAAAATGTTTACACCAAAATTCATAATTTTTTTCCCTCTACAAATAGAGACTAATTTCATTTGATTCGGACACAGAAAAAAAATTCTCTTTCTTGAATATAAATCAAATATTTTATAATAATTTTTTTTTAATTTTTTTCCACTTAAAATCATTAAAAAATTTCCTCCAAAAATAGATATTACTTTCATTTGATTCGAACAAAAAAAAAATCCTCTTCTTTGAAGTGCATGTCAATATTCTAAAAAATAAATGTAGTATAAATAGGTAGTTTGAAAGAGGGAGAGGAAGAAGTGGGTTGGGTTTGATGAGGTAGTGTAGTATTTGGGAAAAAAAATTAATTTAATACATTGTTAGTTATTTTTGGATTTTGATTTTCTTCTCAAAATTAAATAATTTAAATTGAAAAAGAATATTATAATTTTGTTCATGATGAGTTAATGTAAACAAATACTCCCTCCGTCCCGGCCGAATTAGGATTTATTTCCATTTTGGGCATCCCACCCGATTTAGAACGGCCCAAAATGGAAACCTTAAATCACTATTCTCTCCACTCATTCTCTCTCCTACATTATTTTAATACTCACAACACCATTATAATTTACTATTCCCTCCACTCATTCTCTCTCCTATTTTTAAATTACACTCACAACATTTACCTTTTCCTTAATCCCCGTGCCGGCCCAAAAAATCCTAAATCGGCCGAGACGGAGGGAGTATGATATTTATTTAAAAAAAATACTATTTTTTGAATATAAATTAAATAATTTATAATAATTTTTTTAAATTTTTTTTTCATCAAAAATCATTAAAAAAAATTCTTCCAAAAATAGAGACTACTTTAATTCGATTTGAACACAAAAAAGAAATCCTCTTCTTTGAAGTGCATGTCAATATTCTAAAAAATAAAGATAGTATGAATTGATATTTTGAAAGAGGAAGAGGAAGAAGTAGGTTAGGTTTGATGAGGGAGTGGATTGTTTGGGGAAAATTTTTTCATTTAACACAAATGTTAGTTTTTTTTTAAATTTTGATTTTTCTTCTCAAAATTAAATAAGTTAAATTGGAAAGAATATTATAATTATGTTCATGATGAGTTAATGTAAACAAATATGATATTTATTTATTATTACTATTATTCGTATACTAATAAATGATACTTCCTCCGTCTTACTTCAAGGGTCCTACTTTCCCTTTTGGTCCGTCACACTTCAAGAATCCCTTCCATAAATGGCATGTTTTGAATATATTTATACCCTTATAATCTAAATATATCGATTCAAAATTTCTCACAATATCCAACGTAACGGTAGGGTTTTTTTTTTTTTTTGAAATAAAAAGAATCATATTATTAACGACAATAATAAATGTTTAGAATTCGACTATTCAAGTACATTGAAAGTTCGACCTAAATATTGGGGTTCACATTTACAAACGTTGTTTTAGAAATTATATCTGCCAACATATATATTGACATTTTGACTTATCAACTGCAAAGAAAAAGGAATAGTCCTACTAGCAAATCCTTGCAACACATGATCTTAACAAAATTTGATATTAGAAGATGTTACCCTTTGCAACGCTCGACTGCATATACAACATGATGAAATATCGAGTTCCTAACCCTCTTCCACTCTTATAAGTCAGATTCAGCATTTCCAATCTATCTATATAATATATTAAAAGACAAATATTTAGAGCCCTCACATTAAGCCATGTCACTATTAAGACAAATCGGTATGAAAAAATGTAAGATGAGATGATATTAGTTGATGAAGAGGTAGTAATTTTTATTCATTTACTTCCTTATCTTGCATAATTTTTACTCAGGCTTCTATTTATTTAATTTGATCTTCATATTGAATCTTTAATACTATTTTTTATTTTGTTTAGGGTTCTAAAATTCAGGCTACCATCCTGAACAGCTTGACATCTAATTTGAAGATTAAGTTTGAAATTGGAAAAGTTCTAAATATCGAAAAATTTGGGGTTGAAGAAAATATTCAATCAACTCAAAAGGAAAAAATTAATCACAAATGGAAACTAACTATGAGTTTGAGGACTAAGGTAGAAGATGCCGATACGTCTGTCCAAATTTTAGAAAATAGTTTCATGTTCACACATTTTCAATCAATTGGGTGTTTAAATGAAGAGTTTATAGTGGGTGAGAACTATGCCTCATATATCATTTTTTCTTTTGATAATAAATGAATTATATTGGGATTTGTATCATTTTAGCTATATACAACATTAGGCTTTTGTGTAAACTATTTTAGCTATATACAACATTAGGCTTTTGTGTTTTGACAAAAGTTAGTATTCTTTTTAACATTCATTTTGGGACGGATGGAGTATTACTTATTTCTTTATAGCCATTTTTACATATACTTCATCAAACTCATAATGCTTCAAGAGATCTATGTATCTTATTCACTGATAATTTATTGGATTTGTATCCTATTTGGACACTTTTTTAACCATGATGTAAGCTATTTTAGCTATATACATCATTAGGCTTTTGTGTTATTCAAGCACTAGAAGTTTCAGAGTAAATAAAGAGAATGTTATGGCCTATCAGGCAATCCTTCCACCAGCATATTCAGTGTTTTTGCTGATTTCATGACCTCCTGAAGAAGAAGTGAATATTATTAAGAAACTTAAGTATTATTGGGCAAAATAAGGAAAGTATATTCTGAAATACTCCTTCAGTTGCAAAAAGAAAATTTATGTGATTGCTTTCGAATCTGTTAATCGGCTAACTGAAACTATCATCAATAATTAGCAAAAATGCTTCCAAAATAACAATTGAATTTGAATCAAGGTAGACAGAAATTAAATTGATTTTATCATGAAGAAGATGAAACTCACCCTTTCTAAGGTCATCAGGATCAGCATGGACAACTAAATTCATGATCCTATTTAACATTTTTTTTTAGTGAATTTATGAAATCACAAAATTTGATCTCAAAATTGTTTTACCAAAGAATAGATGGAACTTCTCATTGTTAAGCTATAACTTGAGAACTCATTATACATTATGTTTATGCATTTGCATGCGTACTTGATTTGCTAAACAATGTTACGTTCTCCTAGCAAATAAAGTTTATGCATAAAATAATGGAAAATACTCCCGTCGTCCCATAATGGATATAATGGATGTCCAAAAAAAATTTTAAATTTGCTCTTGATCAAGAGAAAATTTCAAAACTTTTTTGACATTCATTTCAAATATGCTCTTGACTAAGAATAATTTGATAATTTAATTGTTATCCTACTGTAAGTTGATTAATATTTGATTCATTTAATTAATGACGATATAATTGACAGTCAAATAGCCTACCAAACTAATGTTTGTCAAAGATAATTTTGTGAGCAAGTTTGTGTAAATTTCATAAGCTCAAATCATTATGCAAGTTTGTGTAAATTATATCTTCTCCATCTCTTAAAAAATCGGTGATCAAGTGTACACACATTTTTATTTTTATAATAAAAATAGATTTTCATGACTAAAATATGTTTGGCCATCCCAACACATATATACTAAATGGAGTAAGTCTGAATGTAGTAATGTAATTTTTTGTGTGTACAGGATACTCCCATCTGTCCCAAAATGATCGTCTAACTTTTTTTTGTTAGATATAAGCTTAACATACTCCCTCCGTCCCAATAAGTGCTTCACCCTTTTGGGTGGGCACGCAAATTATAGAAATAAGTGGGAAAAAAAATGTTGTGAGTGTAATTTGAAAATAGGAGAGAGAATTAGTGGAGGGAATAGTAAATTTAAAAAGTGTTGTGAGTGTAATAGTGAATTAGGAGAGAGAATGAGTGGAGGAAATAGTAAAGATTCTTTGCCAAAAAAGGAAAGGTGAAGCTTCTAACAGGACGCCCTTTTGGGTAATTAGTGAAGCTTTTATTGGGACGGAGGGAGTATTATTTTCATTTATTTAAATGAAATTACAGATTATAGCAATAAGTAATAATAAGTCTTAATATGCCCGTCGAATCTCGACGGGTTACTCACTAGTATTCACAACAACTTAAACTTAATGTGATGTTTGAGTACATAAATAAGGTATGTAGAAATAACACATGCCTTTTGCCTGTTGTCAATTTGGTGGTACCCCGTTGCAATCAAAACAAGAAATCAACACACCCACAAGCACAATAATGGAAAAAACACACACACAAGAACACAAGAGTTGTTTACCCGGTTCATTCAACACATGAACTACGTCCGGGGGCAATTGCCAAGCCAATATGTATTAGACACCTTCTAATATGTTGCTACAATGAGTTCTAGGTCGTAACTATGCTTATATAGTAATACAAGGAAACCCTAAATCAAATTAAGAAGAGTTCTAATCAAAATAGGAAACAAAATCTGCTGCAGAAAATCACTCCCGACACGTGGGCGGTCGCCCATCACCCCATGGGCGGTCGCCCATGAAGAAATTCCCTACGAGCCATTCCCTCTGTACATGTGGGCGGTTGCCCACCACCACCATGGGCGGTCGCCCAGCTCAACAGAATCACCTCCGGATTTTTCCTTCTTGATCTTCACCAACTCCTCCGACTTAGACTCCTTTTTCCTCATAGTTTAGGACTCCAATTCCAACAATCTCCCACCGGAGACTAAACTAACAAGCATAGAACACCCATCAACTCCCACCACGGAGTAATGACCTTCGAAAACATCTCCCCCATATTGGCTTGACACTACCGAGCCTCCCGCTCAAGTATTAAGGCGAGTTGAAACCAAGCGACGTTTCAAACTCTCCGTGTTAGATTGTTCTTGCCTCCCCAAATTAGCTTCTACCTTGATTTCTCCCCGCAAGTCTAACTTCGCCTTCTCCCTCCAGACCCACCTTCCTCGCAATGCTTCCCCTTGAAACTCGGACACACCTTGTTTCTTGCATCGTCTTCTTTTGGTCTGAATACGCTCTCTGTTAGGGCACTTGGACTTCCACACCACATTGATCAACTTTGTGTCCTTCTCCCCCCTAACATACCATTTCTTGATGTCTCCCCTTTTCACACCAATAGGTCGATTCATTAGCCTCTTGCTCCCACCGGAACGAACATCGACATTGTAGGTAGAGTACAACATCTTCCCCTTAACCCCATGAGCTAACACCTTAGCCCCTTTCGTGACTTCCCAAGACCCACCAATGAAAGACACACCATACCCTTCACTGTCAAGTTGTCCCACAGAAATCACTCTTCTCCTCAAATTCGGAACATGCATCACGTTGTGTAGTTGTAAAACAGCCCCGTTAGGTGTCTTCATCATCACATCCCCCTTACCTTTGATCTTCAATGGTTGACCATCACCAAGATAGATAACCCCAAAATCTCCAGTTTTATACCGCTCCATTGATTCTGCATCCCCACTAGCATGACAAGAAGCTCCAGAATCCAACACCCAATCTTCACCCGACTGCTCCTCTCCTAGGATTAATACATCTCCACCATCATCCACCACGTGTGCACCACCATCCTTTCCCGGACAGTCATAACTGATATGACCCAATTCGCCACAATTGTAGCACTTGACCTTTTTCCCCTTTTTCGGTCCTCCCCTTTTTCTCTCCACCCTAAGTGCAGCCCCATCTACGGAAGATTCTCCCCTTTTCTCTTTCCTTCGCAACTCCTCTTGAAGGATGAGATCTCTAACCTCCGTATACACCAATGCTGTTTTCGACGTACTAATCGTGACGGATGCAACCTCCCAACTATCGTGCAATGATTTTAGTAGAAAACAAGCTAGCACTTCATCGGAGAAAGTAATATCAACACTTTTCAATTGGTCCACCATACCTTTGAAATTGCCTATATGACTTGCCATTGCGCCCCTCGACATCTTCGCATTCGCAACTCTCTTTATCAAATGCACCTTATTGATATTAGACGGCTTCTCATACATGTCTGACAGCGTTTGTAGCAACTCCACCGTTGTCTTGGCCTCCATAGCGTTCCGTGCAACGTCGTCGGTTAGAGCACTCCTCACTGCTCCTAACGCCTTCCGATCTAACGTCTCCCAATCATCTTGTGACATGTCTTCGGGCTTCTCCTTCAAGGGTTTATGAAGATCCTTACAATAAAGGTAATCTTCAATCCTTGTCCTCCAGAACGTGAAATTCACACCGCTGAATTTCTCGATTGAGTTCTTCATCTGATTGCTTCACCAAAATCTCCAAGAACGCGATTCAAAAAATCAACTAATGAAACTTTGAATCCTCCGAACCAATGCTCTGATACCAGTTGTTGTCAATTTGGTGGTACCCCGTTGCAATCAAGACAAGAAATCAACACACCCACAAGCACAATAATGGAAAAAACACACACACAAGAACACAAGAGTTGTTTACCCGGTTCATTCAACACATGAACTACGTCCGGGAGCAATTGCCAAGCCAATATGTATTAGACACCTTCTAATATGTTGCTACAATGAGTTCTAGGTCGTAACTATGCTTATATAGTAATACAAGGAAGCCCTAAATCAAATTAAGAAGAGTTCTAATCAAAATTGAAAACAAAATCTGCTGCAGAAAATCACTCCCGACACGTGGGCGGTCGTCCACCACCCCATGGGCGGTCGCCCATGAAGAAATTCCCTACGAGCCATTCCCTCTGTACATGTGGGCGGTCACCCACCACCACCATGGGCGATCGCCCAGCTCAACAGAATCACCTCCGGATTTTTCCTTCTTGATCTTCACCAACTCCTCCGACTTAGACTCCTTTTTCCTCATAGTTTAGGACTCCAATCCCAACATTGCCCTTGATGTGAATGCTTCCTACCACATGAATTTACCATTGTGAACACAATTTTAACTTGTAAATACCAATGTATCAAGCAACATGTGTTTAAATGGCTATCTTTGTTCAAACTAGACATGAAAATGAAGGTTAGTTTGGTCAATATGTTATTACAAAATCAAGACAAAATTCTAATTTTTTTGCAGATTGCTAAAAATGAATATACACATCTTTTGGTGCTGATTATTAACATGACATTACTTTACAAATACATAATCAAATAATAAATTTACATTGCCATTAACATTACCCCTACAAACACTAGCAAAGCACCCTCATACATAAAATGACAACATATAATTAATAATAATAAAATTGGCCAAAACAATAGCATCCTCGACTCGTAATTACTTTAATATAATCTGAAAACTGGTGGCACGTACACCAAGGCAACTCCGATGGAAATGGGTTCTCGATCCACAGCTACAATCCATCATGCTTAAGAAGGATTTTCAATTTTTTGCACAAATGCTAGCACCACCTGGGATGGGAAATGAAGACTCTTCAGAACTCTGCTAAAACAAAACATCAACAATTTTCTTCTTCCAGAAATCTTAATGGGATAAAATTTCTGTCACCCTATCTTGCGCATCCTTTGGAATTTCCCTGCCAGGGACCTGAACTCTTAGAAGATTACTGTACCTGCAGCAAAGATTATTGTACATTTAGAAGAAAATTGTAACTTCTACTCTAAAAGGATGTCCAAAGAATGGCATGAAATTCGGGTTAATTCCACTGCCAACCAACCCTTGAGGTTTGGACAAGTATGACTGTCCAATCGAAGTTTGGTTGTCTCACTGCCTCCCCTTTTGTCAACTTTATTTAAACGAAATGACTATTTTACCCCTAAATCTCCTCAATGCAAAGTCCAAATAGTACCTCCGTCCCGGAAAGATAGTCTCATTTGGTTTTCAATGGTCAACGGTGGACTTTGACTAAACATTAAACATTAATGTCAATCTAATCCCAATGAAAATGTAAAAAGGGTTATTGATAAATCATTAAGTGATCTATCAATAACAATTTTAAAATTCCATTAGGAAATTAGAATAACATTAATATTTGGTCAAAGTTCACTTGTGTTAGACTATCAAAAATGAAATTGGACTATCTTTTCGGAACAAAGGGAGTACTAAATTTGTCACTTTAACGATTTAGGGGTAAAATAGCCATTTCATTTAAATAAAGTTGACAAAATCGAGGTAGTGAGACAAATCCAAACCTTAAAAAAAAAAGGGACAGTGATACTTGCCCAAACCTGGGTGGGCAGTAAAATTAATCACTTTAAAGATTTATTCTTCTTATTACAACTATTTATTCTTCTTCTCTTCTTTTCATTTTCTAAATTTTGGTCTCACCTATTTCTTTTTAACTTTTTTTTTTTACGATAGCATGAGAGGCAGGGTTTATCACATTCGATGTAAAGATTATCCAAGCTTCTGACTTTTTTCGCCTACTTTAATCTATTATCCAAAATAATGGAGAATTCGATGAAAATGTGGCTCATAGGATTAAAACATGTTGATTGAAGTGTAAGAGTGTCACAGGGTTTCTATGTGATATTGATATGCCCCGTAGATTACAGGGAAAATTCTACCGCCGAACAATTAGACACTGCGTTATGGCTGAATGTTAAGCCGTGAAACAATGTCATGTTCATAGGATGAATATGGTAGAGATGCGTATACTACGATGGATGAGGTGCTCAGGGGTAAAGTAGAAGTTGCACTAACGGAAGATAAAATGAGGAAGAATCATCTAAGATAGTTTGGTCATTTGAGACGGAAACCGGGTGATATCCCGATTAGGAGGCTTGTAGAGTGGAGAAGTGAAAAAATGGTAAGGGGTAGGAGAATGCCCAAGCAAACTTGGACAAGGGTAATTGAAAATGATATGAGTTTACTTGGATTTGATGAAAATAAGGCGTTGAAGAGGCCGGAGTGAAGAGCACAAATTCATGTGGGTGATGGAGTTTGATTTGTTTACTTTTATTTTTATTATTTTTTCTTTTTATTTTTCATTTCCTCTATATATTATATATTTATTGTTTTTATTATCACTGTTTTTTTTTCTTACCCGCTTCTTTTCATTTTCTAAATTTTATTCCCATCTATTTCTTCTTTTAACTTATTTTTTTCTTATATCTTTTCTTTCACGATTACGTATGAGGATTCATGTTAGCCGACCCCAAATAATTTTTGGACTAAGGCCTTGTTGTTGTTATTGTTGTTGATGACATATGAGAATTCATGTTAGCCGACCCCAAAATATTTTGGGACTAGGCTCTGACCCCAAATTATTTTAGGATTAACACTTATGTTGATGTTGATGTTGTTGTTGTTGTTGTTGTGATGAGGTTGGAGTAACAACTTACTCTGCAGCAGTGAATAATCGTTCATGCTCGGTGATGAAGGCAAGCAAGGCCTGCAAATAACAATAATCATCAATAATTTCTAAAGTCATCAAAGAGCTAGAAATTTTGAGTTAAGAATAACTTACCTCAAATGGCATGTTTAACAGTTCATAGTAAGTGCGGACACGATCTAGCGTCAGCTGTACAGAAGCACTATCAATTGAGGGGATAGCAGCCAGAGCCTGGTACGATAATGATGTCGGTTAGATTGTATAGTTAAACAAAATCACTATTATAATAGATTAAGTCATCAATTAATAAAAAAAAAAAAAAAAAACCTTTTTTTCAAAAAAATAAAATAAAATTCACAAAGAATTGCACAGTAATATAAAAATAGAAGTTGTACTTGTAATAGATTAAGTACTATTGTCAAGTCAATCAATGGAAGTATTACACCAGAAGAGACACAAGAATACACAATTAATACCTGTTCTAATGCAATTGTATTCCGACATATCTGCTGAACCCCAAAAAGGTTGATGCATTTCATGTCAGCCAAAGCCTGAACTCATTTTTATCAGTCACAAGTAATATAAAAATAGAAGTTGTACTTATAATAATTAGCTCAATACAACTTTTACAAAATATTTATATGATTTAAAACACAGTTTATAGAGCAGGACTATGCCAAATAAAAAATTGCCTTGTACAAACCTTGATCGATGCATTTGATACAACACCACATATGCCACCGAATATATAGTTCCGCTTTACTCCAGCAACAAAAGGGGCCATTTCCTCATCTCTGCGTGTTATCTACTTAGAAATAGCAAATATGAGAAAATTACACGGTGATTTTTACAAGGGTATAAATAAAATGAAACAAAATTTCAATCAATCCAGGAGTAAGTAAACTCCCCTTTAGCAAAACGTAATTTATGAACACGTTCAATTAGAATTTAATGTGAGACAAATATTTTCATGATGCAGTTTACCCAACCCATATTTAACAGGCATGCCTTAAGAGAGTTCGTTGGTTGAAGATGGTTCTTCAACCAAACAAGTTAACCAAGCCTTAACTCTGCTAAGGTGGCCCTTTTGCTGTTCCTTTCCTTGATGGGGGCAAGTGTCTGTAATTGGTAAAAGATACGAAACAAATGATCTCACATCCCAAAAAGGTTGTCCCAATTTGACTACGAGGTCAGCTTGGTTAAATTTTGACCAAGCATATATAGACATTTACTAGTTCTTGCAAATTTATAGAAGTTGTTATTGATAGGCCATTAAACATTCTTACAATGATTGAAATTTCAGAATCTAAAATATAATAGATGCAAGTAAGATAGCAATTAGATTTTGTCATATATTGACTTTTCAATAATGAAAAATGGGACAACCTTTTGGGGACAGATGGAGTATCAGAATGCATTCAATCAATTACTCAACAAGAAAACACTTGAATTATTGGAATGTTCAACTTCACACTGGGATCTTTTTATGCATGAGTAACAATATGATCTTTGCCATATATATCCACAAGATAAACTCACCTGGGAAGTTAAGGAAATAATAAAATCGTCAGGCTCCTCAGCATCTTGGTCCTCCAAGTATTCCCTACTTGTCATTTCCTGTTTATGTTAAATGCTAAAAGTTAGAAGACTGAACAGGGAAACTCACAAGTAATTGAAGGAAAACAGTTGCACATATATTTCCTAAACCTGCATATGGAAAATTGTTTCCAACTGCATCTCTACACGTAACACCTTTAGGCAATCAATTGCCAGTTTTCTATATTCCTCGGCAAACGATGCCAAATCTTTAGGAGGCGAACTGCTTGTCCGTTTATGATGGGAAGGTGCCTGTCTTCCATTCTCTTCTACTTGATCGGCAGTTCTTGTAGATACCCTTCCAAGCCTGTTTATTAGATAAAAAAATGTGCCATGACTCATGAGTTATGAATGCAGTAAGGATGTGCTCAAGCTTTAATTTTTCCAGCTGTAGTCATTTATATCACGTGAGAGCATATGACCGATTGAAATTTGATATTGATGGGAATGTTGAGAAAGCTGGCTGATGGGTTAAACTCAGGGAGTCTTCCCCTGGATACCCTTCTTGCATTACTGGGTCAATTAGATATGGGATTGCGTTTTTCTGGCTATCTTTGTCTGCGCACATGGGTAGGATAGATAGTAAAGCGTTTAATGGCACCTAAAACTAGGAAGTTTGTGATTTCTACGATAAAACAATGACAAAAACAAAGTGAGACACCTACCAAGTCACGAAGTTAGTATACACACATGCACACGCAAACGCGCACACACACACACACCACGGCTGAACCTTTGAATTTGGATTATTTGTACCATCAATATTTCTTTAAGCATGGCTTGGAATCTTATTGCTGCACCGTAAACTATGGACGGATGTAAAAGAACATTATTATGATGGCAAAGCTAAGAAACAGAGATAAGTATGTCTTATGAAAACAATGTGGGACGTCACCATCAACATTCTGAAGGAAAACTTCTCAGCTGCCTGTTAACTTATCAACTGATCTAAAAGCTCAAGTTATTAGACAGGGACTTAACTATGCTTATCAAGCCTGAACATGGAGAGTCAAACAAACATGCCACACTTGGACATCACGAACCCAAACAGGGTGCAGTCACGCACTCACAATACTTCCGGTAACAAATGCAAGCAGGATGACTCGAACCGATGGCCTAACCAACTAAGCTTAACACCATTTTAAGTTAGCTACTCGTCTAAAAGCTATAGCTATTCGTGAAGACTCAAGTATGCATATCAAGCTTTAGCACAGCCCAAGTTGAATGTCAATAACAGTAAATTTAAAAAACACTAATACTATACTTTTGTCATAATATGTACTCTATATCTCGGTTGAACAAACTTCCTTTCCCACATAAAGCACATATTCAAGCCAACGATAATTAACTGTAAATGTAAAGAGAATTTAAAGGATCTGCTACAGCAGAGAATATGGCAGAGAACTTGCCTTTCTATAGAGTCAGCAACATACTCTAATGAATCACTTAGGGATGCCAACAGGATAAGTCTGTTATCATCACGAATTAGATAGTCCTACAGGCGTAAAGGTGAAAATATGAATTATGGAAGAGTCACAATAGATAACATAAATATAACCTGCCATAAGCTCATGTAATATTCAGCTTCTAGCCATACTCAATTCAAAAGAAAACAAATAGTTCTACAAATATGTATATACCTGTTTGATTGGCCTCAAATTCATTAGTAAGTCACTCATTTGCAGATCAATCCCAACACTTTCACCATCAGAACCATTGCTATCTATGTTGAACTGACCAAGGGAATTTGGCAAATATGCACTTGCTGGATCTAGTCGCATCAAGTTCTCGATGTCATTCCTCCCAATGAGCATGTAACTCTGCTTTTCAAGAACTGCCTGGGATTTGTCCAAAAAAGGCAAAGATGAAATGATTACAGCTGATAAATCTCATCAATTTACCATATGCCCAAAATACTTGCAAGAAAGAACATATACAGGAAGCAGTGACTGATAAAGGATGAGTTCTGAAAACAAATACTACATCCATCCCGGGGTTTGTCCCATGTTTCCTATTGGTTTTACCCAAAAAGTTGTCCCATTTCTAAAAGAAAATAATTTTAGTTAACTCAAAGAAGATGTGCGGGGTTGAAAACCTTATAGGAAGCTTTAAATTCAAAGATAAACAAAAATAGAACTTTTCGAATATATTTCTCTCATAAACAGACCATGCAAGATTGATGCTACGGGACCTTCCTGTTTGCCAAAGTACCAGTGTCAACGACAACGAAAAACTCGTGGCTGTTAGCACCTACATTAAATCTCAGATTTTTGGCTTGTTAAAATCTCGGATCTACATCCATACTCGATCCTCGTATCCTAGTCCAGATAAAGAAGGAATTATGGCATAATATTCTATGATAAGAGAGCACTAAATTTAGCTATTCTTTTACTTTTGTCAATCTATAGTTGTCTGCAGACAAAAATAAGTACTTAAGCCCAAAAGGCCTACTTCACTATCTGCAAATGTTGATCAATTAGTTAATCTCATGTTCGAAATGCAGAAAGAATCCACAGGAATGACAACCAAAGGTTAAAGGGAAAGCAGGATAAATGAAAGAAAATGATCTAGAGCACTTGTGTGTTTAGCATCAATATGGGCTCATGTTAATTGAGCTTTCTGGAGGAATCCTCTTTCTGATCTAGAGAGACTGGAGTTGTCTAACCATAGAGAAGGCTTTTCATTTTTATTTTATTTTCATATTTGTATATTCTTTTCTCTTTTGATGGACTCCTCTTTAATTAGATTGTACATTCTTCTCATCTATTATATTATCTTTTTTCTTATCAAAATAAAAAATCTCAAGCTAAGACAAGCTAGGCATATTGAATCTAATCAAAAATTACTAAAACAACCAACAGTTATGCTTAGTTTCTGAACCCATGGAAACCCAACTTTGGCTCATATCCTTTTCGTTCAAGTGTGGCTGTACTACGGGGCAAGCCTTTTAACGCACCTAACTCGAGCACTAAGTATTCTGCTCTCGAGCTGGCGAGACATACTCTTCGGAACAAGAAGAAGAATATCCACCAAGTATTCTACTCTTGAGCTGGTGAGAAATGCTCTTCGAAACAAGAAGCAGAATGGCATGTCTCACCAGATCAAATGTACAAGTAATAAAGACATGCTCTTCTGTAGCTCCCTCCGAATTCTAACTCTTTTACAGCTACTTTGCTTTTACAGTGTTACACTGTGACTTCCACACCTTATTCCGAAATGACTTTCAACTCACTTCAAGCTCGTTTATGATTTACACAACGCAGCTCATACGTCCCCCAAAGCTTGGGTGAGGTTGGCTCGAGTACATCCCTACCCATTGGTCTTGTACAGAGGAGAAGTTTGAAGTGTACTTCTAACTAACAGAATACATTTCCATACGTTTGTTTAGAGGAGTTATAGTATCAACTGTCAAGCATTTGGGGGGGATTGAGCAACAAGTTCATCTAAAATGGTTGCATTTTTTCTCCAATAGTTTGCTGGCTGTTTAACAATGGCCCAGACAAAAAGTCATCACGGAACAACTCGGACTCGGATAACTTTTTCCATCATTTCCGATGGAGTCAAAGACTCACTATTTTTTGGCTTGGGAATATGATGGAATAAAGTAAAATGACTCACTAAACTGTCTGCGCTTCTTTGTTATGAAGCTGTAGTCGAGTCCATGCAATTTTTCGACGCAATTTTAATCATGGGTCATCCTGAAACAGCATCTCTGTGCTTTAATCCAGGGGCAAGGCTGCGTACATCCGACCCCCCTTACCCCACCGTAGGTGGGAGCCTTTGCGACACTGGGGTAATGTTGTTGTTGTGAAGTTTGAAGCAATAATTTCTTGTTGCTTCCTGCTACATTCATGCATGACCAGAACCTTACGATACTTCAAAGAACAGATACTCCTAAACAAGTAAAAAAGATAAACCAGGAATAAGGAAAAATAATATTCCAGGGGAAAGAGGGAAGAGAGAGCCAAACATGCCTCCATGTACGAAGTGCGACATCTTTCATATGTACGTTCAAGGAAAGTTTGCACGTACTTCACAAGGTCACCAGAAAATTTAGGCATTGCGTGAGCCCATCCAAGCACCTAGATCAAAATATGTGCGAGTAAAAATGTCAGTGCATACAAAATACTATTTCTTTCTACTGAAAACTAAGTTGGTAAAGAAAAAGAGCAGTCTCAAATTTCTTGTGCTGGGAACCATAAAAAACAACAGCAACAAGAACGAGATGAGGATGCAATGATGAGAGGTATATAATTTTCCATATTTTTACAGGAGATCTCCCATTATAATCAAAGTGCTAACATAGAAGAAAACTCTGTATCTATGAAGATTCAAGTGAGGCTCAGATCAACTTTAACGCCATATCGACCAGTATTTAATTTTCATCTTAAGAAGCAGAAATTTCTCAACTAAGTTGTGAGAGGCCCCAACGGTAGTAAATAAAATACAATGAAAGCACAAACAAACATGCCTCCTTAGCCAGAAAATCTATAGCCAAAAGCCCCTGTAAGACCGGTCTCCCCTTCTCAACTGATGGGGTGTACATTGCAGCAGCATGTGCTCGTGGGCGAAACGCAGCTGGACCTACATAAGTGAAACTAAAAATTAAATCTTCTATAGCATAAACAACAAAAAAGCTAATTAGCCATCAGCTTTCAGAATTTAGTAACATCATATGCTGAGAAAAGATTTGAAATGGCATCAAATTGAGTCAACGACAAAGTCATCATACATGGATTACTTCTGAAAATATGAAGACGCGAACCGCATTAAAATACCAAATTAACAATAAATTGTGTTCCTAATCCGCCCATAGAAAGACATTATCATGTTAGTTTCTCAGAGAAGGTCCACAATCAGGCAGATAGCCTGATGCTCTTAGTATTTGAAGTTGCACACTTAAATATATCACAGGTTTTAGCAGTACGCTAATATCACATGCTAACAACTTCTACACGAGAATATATGTACCATCCACAGGTCAGAATAAACTGATGATCCCACTCTGAGGTATCATAGCTGATTTAATGGATGAAAAGTACAAGTAATTGCAAGCTACAAAATCAGACATTAGAATCTAAGCAGAAAAACAGTATCCCCTGGTTTCCAATACAGTTGATATCAAAATACTGAAAGCTAATAGTCATGGAACTTGCTTGATATTGCTTGCTGCACGCCTTTTCTGTAATCTACAAACATTGTTGGCAAAAAGTGATCCTTAACAAAGTTCTCCACAAATGTTAGCAATCCATCATTCCTGCAACATTCAAGTATGCCAATCTTAATATAGAGAAAGAAAAAAAATGAGCTATCTAATACACAGGAAAGGGAGTTAAAACAAATAAATAGCAATCTACAAATTCAAACATGAGTTCACTAAACATGAAAGAGTGGTGAACAAGTATAAAGGTTTAAGATATAAGGTCGTTCATTAAATCATCCTAATCCCAAACATAAACTCACCTAATCAATAGAAATGAGGTAATCAACTACTGGGTAAAACGGACCCTTCATTTCATTCAGTCATCCATACAGACATGTATCGGACCTGTGTAGTAGGGGTGTAAACGGTTCGGTTTAGCTCGGTTTGGGGAAATTTTGGAGCTAAACCGCTAGTATCGGTTTGGAGAAATTCCAAACCGAGCTAAACCACAAAAAACTTCAAACCGAGCTAAGCTAAACCGCCATGGTTCGGTTTAGCTCGGTCTAAACCGCGGTTTGATTATACGGTTCAGACCGCGGTTCAAACCACGGTTCAAACCGCGGTCCAAACCACATTTCAAACCAACAACTTAATTACTTTGAAGACAAATAGCAATCACCAAATAACATTCTTAAAAATATGTTTAGAGTATAATACAAATATACTAGATAATGTTGTTTTATAATATTCACGTAGTATGTGTTTCAGTTTGATTAGACATGGGAACAAATTTCTTGTTGCAGAGGTTGTTAATGGCCAAGAAACTAATATTCATCTATTCTCATCCGCATCCAAGGTGAACTACAAACACCTTAAAATCCGTAAAGTTTCCATTTTGATTCAGAATTTGTGTCTGAAGCCTATTTCAGTGTTGTTATTGTTGGTAGTAATGTGCTCATTGAAGGAGTAATCTGGACACTCCAGCACATATTTTTGCCATGTCCTTGAAGTTTTTAAAATATGCAGCTACTAAAACTGCCAAACTATTCTTGAATAGACGCACCTAAAATTTGATGATTTCAATATTTTCCACTAATTTCCGTATCATATCCATCATATACAATTAAAATATTGTATGTGGAATAAAATATATCCTGGATCCGACTTCTAGACAAGTACCACACCTAACACCAGCAAGCGAGTCCATGTTACAGATATATCAACTGAAGTCGCATCGCAACTGATCAGAACAGGAAACAGGAAATAATGGATTTAGCTACATTAGGGGCATTTTGGCATTCTTAGCATTTTTCAGCATTTTTCAGATTTTTTAACAAGCATATACAACTAGCTTATGACGGTTCATAAGTTGTTTCAGAACAGCCAAAACAAACAGTATTCAGTTCATCAGCTATAAGTCAATCAACCATCAGCCATAAGCCATCAGCAATCAACTGCGACAAACGAGCCTTACTCTACCACACCAAGGTCAACATGCAAGACATAATGAAATGATGTGCTACGAATTCAAGATAATACATCTGTATTGGGGTAATCTTGAAGGGACAAAACTAAATATAAAAATGAATCTCTCATGCATGCAACCATTACAGACTCACCCAAGTTGGGAATACTTCTGAGGCAGCATAGAAGCAATTTTGTCTGTGAACTGCAAAGATAACAAGTTAAAGAAGGCAAACAATATAATAGCATACCTTCAAATAACAAAGGTTTGAATGGATCTAGATGGTATAAACCTGGACAACTGGCCGGTATACAGAAGCTGCTAGATATATGCCCTGCTCAGGTAAGACAGCTGCAGATCCGTAGCCCTCTTGGAGGACATTTGGACCTCTCCTGCTCCATCCTTGACGAATTAGATCAGACCCTACAGAAAAATTAAGCAGGCATACGAACTTTATTGATTATGGAAATCATCTAAAGGAAATTCCGGAGAAAGATGAAAAGATAAAGAAAAAGACGAAAAAATATCACTTTTTAAAAAAGTAATTCCCAAAATGTCACAGCGCAGAAAGTAATGCCCAGAATAACCAAATTTTTGATAGTCGAAGTTGGAAGCCATGTTTACTAGGTTTCACCAAGTTGAAATCGCAATCCTTAACCGCGCTTTCTAAAATCCCCACTTGCCGAAACCTAGAAACTGCAGTTTCCAACTGCGACGTCCCAAAAACATGGTTATTCTGGGAAATTTCTACAGACATTTTGAGAAATACTTTTAAAAAAGTAACATGTTGATAAAAAGTTCAGAAACAAAATGAGGAACTCAAATAGCCATTTTATGGCTATTTGAGTTCCACATTTTGTTTATATGCCTACACAGGTTTTAAGAAAGTAATTGACTTGAAGTTCTTTTCCTTAATACTCTCAAAGTTATATTCCTATGGTGCAAAATTGATGGACCAACTTCTTTTCTTCTCTCACATCCAAGAAAGGTATTATATAACCTTAATGTTGAAATATTAGGGTACACTTATTTTGACATTTTTCTTAATTTACGACAGACAGAGTAGGAGTCTCTTTAAACGCTCTCAAAAAGTGCAAAAAGACATCTCTTGCACCCAGATGTTCAAAAATTCAGGCAGATTCAAAGATAATACCAAAATGATAATCCTATAGAATTTAAACATGCAACGACATGCTTCCGAAAAACATAAAATTTGAATTTAGTATCTAAACTGTACAATTGTTCAATATTAAGTGTGAATTTTCAGAGATGACACAAAGAAAGTCATTCAGTCACCAAAGAGGACGGAAGAAGATAAGTATTCACTCCTGAAGAAAAGAAGTAATCTACAAGTTGCAATAGAAAGGCTCACCCTGGTTAGGAATAGATATGGTAGCATCCGTAAAGCGAAAAGCAAAGGTAAGGCCATCATCTGACCGATCCCTGTAACCATGAGAAATAACACAGTTACGACATGGTAATGTAAAGTTTCATAAATGCATAACCCAAAAAGACATAATCGATCAACTAAGACAGTGACTTGCATTATGGTTTGTTTAACTAATGTCTTGCTAATGAGTGTCCCAGGAGCTGGAGCTCTTCCCAAGAATCCAATGATAGCAGGTATATGCCCATCAAAAGATTGGATTAAATTCGATGCACTTGGAAGTATTGCTAATACAAAATTTTCCTACAAAGGGGGTTCTTATGAGTGCCATGGGGGGCACACGTCTAAAGTAAAGACATGCAAATAGACCACAAAATCATATCCTCATTTCCAGGTAGAGCAAGGCCAATCTAAACCACTGATGAAGTCAATGATGATATTTTGAACTTCTGTTAATCCAATATTGTCCAGTGGCGCTACTATTGAGAAGATAAGTGCTGTAGTGCCCTTCTCTTTTCTCATTTTGAGTAGGAGTGCCTGTCTACAATCTTTGAAGAAGGTGTGAAGGTAAACTTAGTATGCCACATTAGATAACCATAAGCTTCCTCGTAGACGTTTGCATTCAAGTAAGCACATGTGTCCTACTCACATTCATTTCTGTTGTGCAATTCTCCATACACAGATTTAATGAAAATAAAAAGAGCATGAAGATCTTCAAGAGGTAGCATGTTCCCTCTTATCTGGTTAATAGTTGGCTTAACTTCATGTTGCAAATAGATGGGAATATTCTCTAATAGTTGGATTAAGAGTATACTTTGTCTTTATCAGTGCACATGCGAGTATAAGGTTCATAATAAAGTGCTTCTTTGACCAGCTTTATACCTGTGTCATAATGCATTGGAGGAAACAATATTATGTATATTTCTTTTTGTTTTAAATCATATTGACAAGTCATTTCTGACCTAAGTGATCCCACTGTACTGTAAATAGAAGAAGGTGCCAGAACTTTGTTATTCCAATACTTCAAAATGCTTCAAGTACCCATGTGGAACATATAACAGTTAGAAACATATATTGAATAGGCCAAAGTATTTTCCATTGGAGACTCTAATAGCGAGCATATCCAACGCCAGACAAAGTAGCTTAATATCAAGAGCCCAATTGTTATGGAAAAAGAAATGGAAATGTCACTATCAGAGGAATAGTGCATACGGGTGATTAGCCCACCTGATCCCAAAATAGACCTACGGATAAACTCTATTTCTCACAGATCTGAGCATTTGTTTCAGTCGAGGTGCACCATATTACCAAATAAATCCCACACCAGAACCACTGAGCTTCCATAACCTTCTGTTCTCAATAGGAACACAAAGGCATGGCCCCAAACAAGAGAGAAGCAAATAGACGTTTCTCTGGGATATGAAGAAAAAAAAATGAAGGATACCCAGAAGATGACCCCCTATTCAAAGAAGTGAATAGAAGCCTTGTGAAGGGAAGAAAGGCAGGGAGACAGAGGAGGAGGAGCAGTGTCCGTTAGACTAGCATATACACAAACAATACAGAAAAATGATGAGATGCTAGAAACTTGCCTCTTATCTTTTGAAGGGGCCTTGCTTGCGAGTCTAGCTGTTTGAACTGCAGCATCTGCAGATGCAGCTTCCGGAGTTGCTCGCAGAATCTCACATATGAGTTGTTGGCATTCGCTCTACAGCACAAAATTGAAGTATAAATGATCTATTGTATACTCGTCGATTAGATTTTTAACAGTTACATTTGTTAAAAAAAACAGTTACACATATCTTATGTTTTACATTTTTATAGAAAAAGTCATAAATAAATAAGTAAATCATAAGTGAAGGGTTAAAAAGTTAATGAGAAGTCCATTGAATCAAAGACATATACTCCCTCCGTCCCACCTCACTTGACACTTATTTCCATTTTGGGCCGTCCCAGCTCACTTGACACTTCCCAAAATAGCCTACTTTTTATAATTTTATATTCACCCTACCCCACCACTCATTCTCTCTCTTCATTTTCCACCACTCAATTTATTCAACCAACACTACTATTTACCCCACTCATTCTCTCTCTTCATTTTCTACCACACATTTTTTTTATTTTATTCTTTTTTCTTAGTTCCCGTGCCCACCTCAAGGGTGTCAAATGAAGTGGGACGGAGGGAGTATGATGCTACCCAAAGAAGGTTCCATGAGAGTTATTTATCCCTGAAAAGTCTGGAGTCTGTTTATTCTACTTTAAAGGAAGTAAGAATATTGATTCTTCATGACAGTAGCCTAATACGCTAAAATGAAGCACGCTTGCCAAGTTATAACCTGTAAAACCGTCATGGAAAAACCGATACTATAGCCTCCAGTATCATGAGATGCATCAGAGTCAGAGTTCCAAGTTATCTCTGCCACCATTGACTTAGGGGTGTTCATGTTAATCTGTTGGGAAGATTTTGATTCTAGAAGCTCTCCAACAATAACATGGTTCTCTGAATAGCATGGTAATGAAAACAGATTCAGGATACATGGAGGAGATAAATAGAGATTAAGAAAGAGAGAAGAGGAGAAGGGGGGGAGAGCATCAAAGTTTGTTTTTAATCTGACCGAAAATCCTAATAACAGTGTCCAAAATGGAACCAAGAAGATCCTTTGCAGCAGCCTGTGCTGTTCCCATGGGAGCCATTACAGGTGAGACGGGGCTGACTGCCAATAGTGTTCCAGCAAGCGATATCCCATTCTGGTGTTTCTGTTTTGGCAGCTGATAGCTCTGCAACTGTCCTTTTAAATAATGAAGACCAGTTGTAGCAGTCCGGGCCGCCTGCCCAATGCCAGGCCTAGAAGTATTAACATGATCCGCATGGGCTCTAATTTTAGTTGTAATAATCTCATGAATTGTGGGTCTCAGTCTTTGGCTGTCAATGAAAACAAGAAAAGATATTCATATTGCCATTTGAAACAAATAAAATAAAGCAAAAAAATACAGGGAGAATGACATCTATCTAAACCGAACTGTTTCACAAATCAGGAGATTTAACAGAACTACAAACAAAGCATTCGAAGTCTTTTCCCCTGATATAATACCTTACAGTCCGACACTAAACTGAAATTACAAAATGAGAACCACACGAAACATAGAAGACATAACACATTCAAACTGCATATATTTATAACAAATAACCCATCAAAAGATGCACTTCCTCCAAGAGGAATATAATCCAATAATGACCACATACTTCTGTTAAGCAATCTCCTATCAATTAAAAAAAAAAAACGTTAAGCAATCAGTTTATCGGAAAGTTTCAATGGTAACTAGCACCTTGCTAATTATCCAAGGGTGTCATATTTTTTGGCAACTCGAATGGCATCAGTCACAATTCAATACATTGATTTTCACTTGGAGTATCATACAACTCAGCTCAGATTATGCCCCATTTAGCTGGGTCAGTTCCATGAATCCCTTTTCACCAGACGGTTTGATCCAATGCAAGGTTATCATGCAGCCAGAAGCCTTCATATCTTCTTTTATGGTTTTCCATGTTAATGTTGGTCTTCCCACCTCTAGCCTGGTTGTTCATAATAGTTACTTCACACTTTCTAACTGGTCCACTTAATGGTCGATGTTATAAGGATCATAACCATTTTATTGAGCGGAAATAGTAATCCATCAAAATTTTCCATTTACTTGTCCAGTTCTACATCAAGTAAAACTGCAATTACCAGTCATTCTACCCATCCAGTAGGATCAGTACATGAATAAACTGACCACTACTAGGTATTTTGCTTCCCGTTTCTCTCTTTTATAGTTTTTGGAATGGGAGAGACTGCCTGTGAGATTTTAAGAATGTGTGTCCTTTACCTTATGGGGTTTGTGTAAGGAAGAAAAGGAATGTAAGACTTTTTCTTTTTCTTTTTTGATACAAAACGAAGACTCATAGATAAGAAAAGAATGCAGAAGTATTTTGCGTCTTATGTAAGTATTTTGTGCGGAGCTATATTAAGTTTGTAATTGCTCGGATATAGGAAATTCAATTAGCTTCTTTATTGCATTAAAAATAATTAATCCGTAAGTGGATTACTAGTGCGGTTCAACCATAATGTTCTCTCTCTCTTGTTTATTTGTAGAAGGGTACTTGAAACAGGGAAAAGGCCCTGCACTTTACAAGACATTACATAAAGTGACTAAAGTCTTGAGGAATGTTACATACTCCCTCCGTCCCATAACAACTTACCACTTTGCTATTTTGGGTGTCCAACTGTCCCATTGGTACGTCTCACTTTCCTTAAAAAGAAAATTTTATAATACTTCTTTACTAATGGGACCCACTTGTCATACTCGCAACAACTATCCACTTACTATTCCCTACCCCACTTTCTCTCTCCTACCCACTCACAACAACTACTTTTACAATATTTTTTCTTAATTCCCGTTCCTAATAGTAAGTGGGTAAGTTGTTATGTAACGGAGGGAGTATACATTACAATGAGTGCACAGGTAAATCCTAAAGCTTAGATAGTGAATTCATGGACAGTTCAACATGAAGTATCTAAATATACCGAGTGCAACTCACAAAATAACTCTCAATCACTTGAGGTTAGATACGAAAACCAATCTTTCCATTCCGTTACGTCCAAGGTAAGAATCACTCGGCCTACACTTGATCATATTCTACTTGTGTTCTCACTGTTAGTTTTAGTCTTCTCCACTTCTTGTGGTTTTGACGTTGATACTACTTTATTTTCGGACTAGTAAATGGTCCAGGTCATAGCTATACAAACCATCTCAAGTGATTTTCTCGTATCTTATCTTCTATTAAGCCTTTACGGCTTCACAAATGTGTTGATTTTAAATTTTATCTTTTCTAGTTTCCTCTACACATCCATATTTGAATTGCTATTTGAGCTGTATTCAATAACAGCAGGTCTGACAGCAGTTGCATCATGTAAAGCAGATCTGATAGTGGTTCTATGAGAACATGCTAATAGAATATTCTATTACGAAAGAACATTCTATTAGCATCTTCTTTCTTAGCAGCCGAATAATTTGTTCCATTAAGTAAACAAGGTCTAATAGCAATTCCATGGAACTTACAACTTCCCCACTTTGCCAACCTGATTTTACAGTTGGTCCGACATGATGGAGTAACTAAACAAATAAATCAGTAACGATAACAGCAAATGTTTTTCTAATTGTTTTATTTTCTTTTAATTTGGGTTTTTGTATTATAATTGGAGGTGGATGAGGAGGACGTGGAACTTCTCCTCAATTTGGTCATGCCTTAAAGCTATATAAATGGAGGCCAATAAATAGGCTGAGATACCTTCAACAAAGATAATATTTCCTCCATAATGTTGTTCCTATCGGGATTGAACCTAACCTCCCGTTAGAAGAGAAAAGGGAATAATACCACAAGAGCTAGAGCTCAATAATATACTCCCTCTGTCCCAAAATGAATGTCCAAAAAAATTCAAATTTGCTCTTGATCAAGAGCAAATTTGAAAAAAAAATCGGACAATCATTTTGGGCTGGAGGGAGTAGATAAATTTCTAAACAATGTATGAAGTAATCAAGAAGGTCCACATCCAGACCGCATACCAAATAATTGCACCAGCTGCTGCAACTTTGCCAAGCATGCAAAGGCACTCGACCATTGTCTGCAGATACTTCACATGAGGAGGAGCTTCACTCTTTCTCATTGCTTCCTACATTTTAATTAAAATAATAAAAAAAATGAAATAAGACAGACCAATAAAAAACTACAAGTGACTATTTAGCATGTACAGAACTCATACAACAAATTCATCAGGAGTTGAGTCTGAAAGCCACGTTGGAATCTGACGAGAAAGTATTTTCGCATCACCGCCATTTGCCCTCATGGACGGAGTATGCCCATCTTCATCATGCCCATCAAGAGTTCCATCCTCATCATGGCCATCATATGAGGAACTAAAAAACATGAAGAAACAAAAAGAAATTAAAAACAGACAGACAGACAGAAGGCCAGTGAATATGAATAAATCCCCATAAGTTACTAAACAAAAAAGGGAACACAAAGAAAAGAGGGATATGAAAATAACATTTCACTAGTGCTGACACTGAGAAACATGATCATAGATAGCAAATCAATCGCCTTGTCAGTCTATTATGGATTTATGAGCATAAGGGAAGTTTTTTCTAAACAGAACCTGAAGCAGGAGATACAACCAAGGCTTGAACTCATAAGCTTCTCATGCTATAGTAAATGACAAGGAAGATTGTTTATTATTGTTTCTTTACAAATGATGTAGGAGAGATACCAAATATAGAACTAAGTTAATTGGAAGAAAATAAAAAGAAGACGACTATCAGCTATTTAATCCCAGCCCTCATTATATAAGCAACTTCATCTCTATTTACCTGAAGAATATCTTGAAAATCAGAAGGTAATGATTTTACTTTAGATTCAGAAAGTCGTTTATGGGTGAAGAAGTAGCATACTAAATATATAAGGAAAAGAAAAAAGAAAAAACACTAGATTGATGTCTTGAGGCAAAGGTGAAAACCAACTCAGACTGACGAAGATACCAAAATATAGAGTATTAGACAACGAAGAAAAAAAAAGTGAACATTCCGAAGATAGGAAAAATATACTCTACACAAGTACCAGTCAAAACAAGGTTCCTAAAAGATACTGATGTACAAAATAAAGTATCAAATATAACTACAGACAACATTATCAAAAACCTTCAAAATACCTAATAGTTGAAGTGAAATATCTAAAGTTTTTCCAGGGGGAGACAAATAACTATATGAGCTCATGTTAACGGTAAATTGTGCCATGAGTGATCTGGTAGGGCTAGTAAGACTAAACTCCATAACAACCAACCTTCCTAAACATATTACTGATACAACAGGACAGATATAACCTGGCGTATGTAGTTATGATAAATGTGTTATATTGGTGGTCATTACTGTGGATGGAGAAATATTGCAGGTGCAGTATGCAGTTGTGGAGACATCAAGTTTTTGTGCAGTGTCTCCAGGTTGAAGTTTACCCAATAACTTAAACTATAGTTTCAAGCTTCATTACTGCTTCTGTGTAAACTAGATTTCTGCAATTATATCCATTTAAGTACTAATGAAAACGGCAGACATTTGCTCCAAGCTTTTAATTGGTAACATAACTGAACATATCAAGGCAAAGCAAGTATAGACTTTCATCCGAGACTTGCTTACATTTCAAAGAGTAAGAATAGGGTAGTGGTCTAATGACAAGGCCGAAGGCGGAAGCTTGGGACGGTGTCGTATGATGCTCAAGGGATGACCCAGAATCCATGGCCTTATCTTGAAGCATTTACAGTATAAGATTCTAACTAACCACATCAAAAATAAAATATAATGAACAGCTTATATGTAGTCTTGCCCAAATTCTGGAATCAACTATCAGAAAAAGCATGAGAATGTCATATCCGAATCTACCTCCATTAGCTTTTAGTCAATTGACTTGTAGCCTTGTAGAATAAGAAAAGTTCACAACTAATAGCATGATTGACAAATAGCTAATCAGGAAATAAAGAACAATTATTTTGCATTGTGACATTTAGGAGATATAATTGCCTCTTACCCTCCGTCGATAGAACTTGTTCTGAAAGATCCATCTCCATTACCATTTTCACCCTTCAGTAATTTTGTTCTTCGAGAGAGAGGTTGTGAATTGTTCATAGAGAATACAGCAGCTGTGGTAGTTGGAACTGCATCATCTTTTTCATTTATACTAGAGACAGCTGAGCTGCATAAATACTCAATTTTGTAAGCAAAACAGCGAGAGATCAAGCTTTCATAAAAAATAGCTTTGCAGCGAATCCAAAAGCACAATAAAAACAAAACAAATAAAAAAGATGAACCAAACTCTTCCCTGGAACAAATATGAAACTGCCAGATATTAGAGAAATTAGGGAAAGAACAGTACCAATATTCACCGTTATTGTAAAGGTGAGCATGCAAATCTTCCAAGACTTTGAAAAAGAGAACCCCCCGCGACTTGGTCAACTCAGATCGAACGTCTTGTAGAGCACCAACCTGGTCAAACCAACCACAAAATGCACAGTACATAAGCTTCAACTAAAGTAATCTTAGATGATAAACAAAGTTGGGCATCTATAACAGATATTGAACATTAGCCGAAATACAATAAGAACTTATATTTTGTTGTGTGGCCCCATGTGTTGGCCCTCTACATACAAATTCATGAGAATGAAAGATGAAGGTGATTACATGAAGTCACCAAATATGCGGAAATTGATGGTGCTCCAATATAAATGTTCAAGTTAATTCTTTAAGATGTAAGAACATGTCAAATTATCAATTGCAGGTAACAGTGTAATTTTATTACTGCAAGACTTAGCATGTTTATATGTCAGCTACTATGTGGAGACTAGTGGGGTTAAGGTCAGAGAGACCTTGAAATGCTATGTGTCTATGTATCAAATCAACTAACCGTCTGAAGGCCTTCTCTCTCAAGCATCAGCGCTGATTGAACATGTAATTGAACCGCAGCATAAAATTGCTTTTCAGAAACAAGTTTGTCAATACGTGATGGAACCTGAAACCCCATGAAACAGTGTCATTAATAAGTGATCAGTCTATCAACTTGGAGGTAAACATACTACTACACAATAAAAACAAGTGACAAGACACATGTTCGAAACAGTCAAACATTGTAGCTACTAGCAACAAGAGTATCACCACAAAACCCTACATGAAGCAAAAACGCCTCAAGCTGAAAGTAAAGGCATATCATACAAATCAAGTTCCCATGAGTCATTTAAAATTATTGGGCATCTCGAAATCTTCCAATTTCTAACCCTCCGATACATGTGGACGACTTTACGCATACCCAGGCACGAGGGGATACTCGTAGAGCATTCCGGGTGTACGGCGTACCTCCACAGGGTTGAACTGCCTACTATGTCCAAAGTAAAAGTATAAAGCTATAAACTGTCAGGGTCAGAACTTTTCTTTCTACCAAATTTTGCTATTTCATACTACCTCCATCCCAATATAAGAGTAACAATTGACTAACCACGCAAGTTAAGAAAATGGTTCGAAAATCAACTAATCCTCTAAATCATCCCTCAAAACATTTAAATTCAAACTAGGTGGCAATACTTGAATTTAAACTAGGCGGGAAAATGAAGTTTAATATAGTCAATTTGTTGGCGAGAAATTTTACAGAAAGGGAAATATAGTTCTTCAATTGGCCAGCCCAAAAAGGAATGAACACCTCTTCTATTGGGTACGAGAGAGTACATTGAATCACAAATTGAAATTCAGCACAGGACATGGCTCCAAACTGTTTTGGAAAACTATGCGACACCTTGTCAGAATTGCGTCCTGCCATATTATCACATCTGTGCCAAGGTCGATGCTACCAAGCAAAAGTGGCTCTAACTCAGCACTGAATATATCAGTTAACTGAGGAACTGAGGAGCTTCCTCTTTTCAATCATTTAGTGAATACAAGGTATGATATTTGAGAGGCAATTCCTTGGTATATCCTATATGTTTTATGTTGACGGCACAGTTCAGTAAGTGATGAGATGGACTAAACTATGATGTTCAACATACCTCTAGAGACACTATGATGCTGAGCATACTTCTAGTTGTCTTAGTTAAAATTGATCAACAGGAACAAGCACATGGCATCTTACTTTGACCAATGGGATAAGGCTTAAAGTTGGCTTAGAAGCAGACCAAAGGATCCACAGTGAAAGATTCTGAGATGGGATTCTCCCTTTGCCTTATCGACATTTTCAATGTGACAATGAATTTCATGATATAAACTTCTCTTTGATTCTTAAAGAAATTGTTTAGGGACTTGTTAGCAACCCCGGTAAATATTAGAAGTAATTAGCAAGAATGATCCCTGGAACCGATAAAGACAAGGACAAGGGAAAGATCATCAGAGGCAAAAATACAAGCTGTAGTCATCACAACAGATAGCAGCACTCTTTTTTAGATGAAGCACCAAAAGCAAAAAATGAGGTAGAAGTTTCATATAAACTCCAGTGTTCTAAAAGACCCCGCCTAAGGGCGCCTAGGCCCCTCTCCAACGCCTAGTTCTAAGCCCCGCCTAGGTTCCGACTAATCCCGACTAGTCCCCGCTTAGGCGCTAGGCCCGGCTCCACCGCCTAGCATCCGCCTAGCGCTTTTTAGAACCTTGATAAACTCCACTGCACCAGCAGCAACATCTCTAAACATGTTAGATCAATCGATCACAATAAGAGTTTCCCCCCATACAGGCACTGTCTGCACATTGTGGCTAATGTGGTAATCTAGAGGTTACTACTTTAAGTAACCTTACAATGGCCTATTGGTTAACAGATACTTCATGTTTATTGCTTGTAAGAGAGAGGTTATGGGTTCCTTATATGTTACTAATATATTTTTATAACTAGCACTCACATTAGGGTACATCTCTTTTCATATGGTTTTCTTTTTCTGTTTTCTAATACAAACATAGCACTTGTAACTTGTTTTCCACATCTGTCAATCCCCTTGAATTTTATTTTTTTAGTGGAGCATACATTCTTGTTTTAAGTACATGAGGTTTTGAAGCCATTCAGTCTTGAACGGTATGTCTGAAAGAAGATTTTTCCTCTTTACTGATCATTTACGTTACTCGTGTAGACATATGTTGATCATTGATGACATAGTCCCTCCATCCCAGTTCACTTGGAACTAAAATTTTGGGCACAAGATTGAAGGAAAAGTAGGAGAGAGAATTAGTGGGGGGAGGTGTTGTGAGTATGATAAGTAGGAGAGAGAATGAGTGGGAGGAATAGGAAGTTGATTGGTGTTGCGAGTATAAAAATAAATTAGGAGAGAAAATGAGTGGGGGAATAGTATAAATAGTTTGCCATTTTGGGCAGTCCCAAGTGAAGTGGGACGGACCAAAAAGGAAATCAGTCCCAAGTGAAGTGGGACGAAGGGAGTATGTCGTTTGTGCTTTAAAGTAAATTTACCAATCTATTTAGTAATCACATTAATATCTTCCTGTTGTAATTAAACAGGAGCAGATAACATTTTTAAGTGGTCTTGGGTGAAATTTCCGGTAAAAAAATAATCTAACTTCTGCCACACATATATCTACTTGTAGATATCCTAACTGTCATGGATTTTTTTTCTTTACTAGAGTCAAAATATTTAATTACCTGAACTTGGAAACCAATGAAAGGTTTTATTTTTTAAATTAAATGCAGTTAATATAGTTGAGCTTCTATACTTCTCTTTTGTGTATTTGCTCTGTCTTTCTATATAGGACAAACTACACAAATAGTCTCTCTATTATTCACCTTTTATGAGATTAATCCTTGTACTCAAAATATAAATAAATCATCCATATACCACTAAATTAAACGCAATTGGTCCCTCCATCCAATTTCGTTACTATGCCGTGAAATCATATCCCATGAACTCAAGTGATATTTAACATGGGTAAAATGGTCGTCGCAATGAAAAAAATAGAGGGACTATTTGGGTAAAGCTAGTTTTTAGGTGCCAAATGTTGATGTCAATTGCTTTGTGTTCATGTCTCTTCTTGTAGTATATATTATAATTTTATACAAAAGAAGGAGAGACATATAAACACAATGTAATTGACATCAATATTTGGCGCCTAAAAATTAGCTTTACCAAAACTGTCCCTGTATTTTTTTTCATGGCGATAACCATTTTAACCCTGTTAATTATCACTTGAGTTGCATGTGATATGATTTAAAGATGTATATCTAACGAAATTGGATGGAGGGATCAATTGCGTTTAATTTGAGTGGTACATGGATGAATTATTTCAAAATTTGAGTACAGGGACTAATCCCATAAAAAGGTGAATAGTAGAGGAGCTATTTGGGTAGTTTGTCATTCTATATGCATATGATGATAATTACATATCCATCAATTGCCTTTAAGCAACCGACTATTTGGGTAGTATTATTTTCTTATCTCAACAAATATACTAATATTATGTGGCCCTCCCTTTGCAAACAACATTCCATTGTCCATTTTCCCTACAGTGTACTTAGATTTGTTGCCCATTCAGGTGATTTAGAGAGTCAACTTAATGAAAACTATCAAGGGGTGGTAAGATTGTGGCCGTATAAATACTAGTGGAATGATACTTTAGAAGGTTGAAAACATATATCCCACCCCCACCAACGGGGTTTTCGGAGAAGTTAACTTTTATGCTATATCCTTTGTGCTACCAAAACATGCTGAATAAACAAAACAAGAAGAAGAAAACAAACTGAGCTGAACTGAACTGGTGAAAATATCCATCCTATTATAAGAACCAATAAAGGTTAACAATGTTACAACTCAAGCAACGACAGCACTTTCTGGCTTTCCTTTTCTTCGTAAACTGTCAACTGTAATCGACTTCTGAGATTAAACCCTTCTGTAACCGAAAGTAGATACATATTAGGAGTCGATGTAATTTATTGAGATCCAAAGATCGTCATCAAATTACTCACTATACGCAAGTGTCTTCATTATTCAGGTTTCTCCCCCCTCCCTCCCTGCTGCAGTCCATAATAAGTCAGGGAAAACTACATTCAAGAGTACAACAAGCCTTCAAATCTGCTTTGATTTCAAGGCAGAGTATACATAAAACTTGATGAGTCAAGTAACTTAATTAGAGGAATCTCATCAGAATGTACTATACTACTATTAGGTTCATAAGCTGGCCGTCAACTTTTTTTTTCTATTTTTCTAGGATTCTAGGGCATTGTGGTAATTTTCAGTTCGGTGAGAATGAAATTTCTTATTAGCCATAGATAATAAAGATTTTGTTACTAAGTGAGTCCATATCCTTATAATATTTATGTTTTAGCTTTGCTTTGACTAGTTCCCAATTAGGAATCAAAGCCCTTGTTGGTTTAGGACTAGCACAAACCTAAACAAGTCCTTGTAATAGTCTCAAATCAAATGAAAGACAAGTTAATAATTCAAGAATACATGCAGTAATTAGCTTTCCTTCTCTTTGAATCGTGGTGACGCAGTTCCCTTAGGGTGCGCTCCCGAGTTTTAAAAATGAGAGAAAAGAAAGGAAAGGGGAGGAAGTTTAATATATTTTCCTTCCTAAGGTTGCTCCGGAGTCTTTTTAGGAAGGAAGTGGAAGGAAAGGGAAGGAAATTTTTTAAAATTTTCTCTCCTACACAATCCTCCCAAAAGTGGGAGGAATTGGAAGGAAAGAAAATCTTATAAAACAAACTTTTTTGATAAACCTATTTTACCCCTCAAATATAACTCTCTCTTTCTTTCATTAAGGGTACAAGTGTAATTTAAGTTTGTTTATTTCCCTTTCCTTCCTAAACTCAGGAGCACTTCAAGTAGATATTGAATTCCCTCCCCTTCCTTCCCCTCCCCTTCCCTTCCCTCCTTTTCTTTTCTTTTCATGGTTGCCATGCCCAAGAACCCTAGGACTGACTTCTAAAGTAAACTAGGATTTGATTTAAGATTTGACATTCTCCTCTTCTTTTCTTTCCTTCTTTTTTTTGTGATGGGAGAAGATGTATTTATCCTGTTCTTTTCTTCTTCTTTATCTTATATTTCTGCATTCTCACATTTTCTAAACCTTCAAGAACCTCACCCATTGGTTCTTCCTATTTAATCCTTAAAAACAGGCTCGTGATGCCTTTCTCAGCTGTAGTTTACTTCAATTTTGGCATAATGTCAGTACACTAAATCCACCCACGCTTGTCCTCGTCAACCCTTCTTCTCTTCCATGCAAAAGCAGCTTCGAAACAGAGATGACAGGCTGTAGAATAGATGAGGCCATAAAAATCCAGACAAATACTCAAGGAAACCAACAGTAAGCAGAGACGAGCTGCTGCACCCTAGATGGCAAGAATCAACTCTCAAAATCACCAAAAAGCCCACGCACGAAACTGAATAGCATGGGCATGGGCATGGGCATGGGCAATTTCCCTTGACAAAAAGGTATAAATTCAAATCATTTCCAAAAATTTCTTGGTTGGACGGCAAAGGTTGAGCATGATGAAAACCTAAAACCATGTTTGAGCTACATAGAGGTTCTACCAGTAAAGCCTTAAGAATCTTCATTAAAAATGGTCCACGTCAAAATATGCAACAATGCTGAACTTGAAAGGTTCCGGATAACTGCTCCCATTGCAAACCTTCCGTAAAAAAAAACATCTTAAAAAGTGTCATGGCCGTTTTTAGCTTCTCCCTTCCATAAATGCTATGTCGGGTCTTCCGTTTTGCTTTGTGTGTATTGTGTCTGTTATTAGGATGGTCTGAAATTCCTAATGCTCAGCTATCGTTGCTGCTTCTTTGAAGAACATGCTCGGCCTGTTGGCCCAGAACATATCATCGAACGCCAAACACCGTACTCGTTTTGTCCCAATTGAAGAGGGTACCTTTCGATTTATTACGAAATATCAATTAGACTGTTGAAAAGTCACAAGCTTCCCGGCATACCGATATCAATGTGAGGCCGCTATTTCAGTTTTTTAGTTGATTTGACATGATGATTCTTATCTACAAGTTCATATGGTATTAAACTCATAACTTAAAATTGTTCTGGAACGGAAACATACTCTTCAAGGCATACCACTTTAATGAGGAAGGAGAGAATAGCAATGTAACAATTGCTAGTATAATATCTAAGAGACCTGGTTGGTTCAGTGTTTGCCCATTACTAACAGCATCGAAAAGAGCTGAGTCCCTTGAATAACTCACAAATAGTTAAGTTAAATAAAAATGTACGAACAACAAAACAACAGAACAGCCAAACCTTAGCAATGCCTTCAATTTGATCCAACAATGCTATAATATGCCGCAACGTCACTGATCGATACCACAACTGATGCAACTGCTTATTATGAGCACCGATAACTTTCTTAGCGTCGGCTAAATCAACCTTCAACACATCAATACTCTCTGTGGATTCACTAAATAACCTCAAAATCTGGGAGTAATTCTGAATTGCTTTGTTAAATCCACCATGGTAAGCATGAACCACTTCATCAACAACTTCCTCAATAATATCACTCTGCTCTTTCAACACTTTTACTTCACCATCCCTATCTTTCGAGGTCAAAATGTGGACAACATGCGGTAACGAATCGAAACGGGCAGCAGCCCAGCTCTCATCTATTCTAGTTAATTCTTCTCTCAAGTACTGTAATCAAACAAACAAAATTCAATCAAAAAAATCTAAGAACATCAATTTCACCTCAAGGAGAAAAGTTTTCAATTCAAAATTCTTACGTACCGCTTTATCGCGAGAGACGGGGAGGCCGTCGAAGATTCCCATGGCAATGTAATCAGTTCAATTTGAAGTATACAAACTGAAATTCAAGCAACAAACTGTGATCAAACGCAAGATTATGAGTGTGTGTGTGTGTGTGTGTGTCTAAGCTTACCAAACAAGGGAGGCGGATCTGGTAGATGAATCCTGAAATGGAAAGAAATTCGAGAATCTAGATAGGGTAATTGGAACTGTGGGGATTTGATCAAAGGATCTACTGAGAGAGAGAGAAGGGGGATGAACTAATGGAGGTTAACCATGGTTAGGTTAAGACTGCTTCGTTTTTTGTTGCTGTTGTTGATTTTTCATAATCCCATTCCTTAGCGCGTGATTTGAATACTAATCACATCTTAATTAAGGAGCTTAATTGGCTTGGCTAACTTACTAATTACCCCCCTTATTTTTTGTTGATGTATCAAGTTAGTCCTTTTTTTTATTTTCATTGTATTTTGTCTACCTTTGTGTTAAAAATTTAACGACAAATGGAAAGGGTCATTTGGTGAGCAAGAAAAAAGTTTAATTTTTCATCCATTTTTTGTCATGCAATCAAATTTGTCACAATCTTTTTGTGCAAATATTGTTATTTTCATTTTCTATTTCAGATAACTATTTTCATTTCATTAGGTCGTGTTGTTGAAATGCAGATTTTTTCTATACCACGTTGTATATCACACCTTGTATCACTATTAATCCAACTATTTACATATGTGAATGACCACGTCGTGATGTCAGTTCTAATAATTATAAGTCGTTAGATCACTACTTATTAGCGATGCGTGGCGTTATTCAAAAAAATTGGTCTCATTGTGGGGTAATCCTTATGTGCCAAACAAAAATTAAAAGCTATACAAAATCATAAAAGCACAAAATAACTATCAAATTTTCAAAAGGAGATAAAAGAAAGGGAGGAAAGTGAATTTAAATTTCTTCTGATGTGCTTTCGAATTAGGAAAGAAATGAAAGAAAAAACAAAATTTTCTCTCCTCATGCTTTCGAGTTTTGGAATAAAATGAGAGGAAATAAAAAGAAAAGGAGAAGGAAAAGAGAAACAGAGAAAGAGAAGGAGACGGAAAAGAGAAACAGATGAGGTTTAATGAGGGTAATGATGAGATTACAAAAACATGTGAGGGTAAAAATGAAATAATAATAAAAATTGTTAAGCTTTCAATTTCTTTCCTTCCAATTCCTCTCAATTTTGGGAGGAAAAAGATTTTCCATCCCTTTCTTTCCACTTCCTCCCTAAAAAATCTCGAAAGCAAGCTAAGGAAGGAAATTAATTTGGATCAAGAAATTCAAAAGTAACACTATTACAAGTCAAGTAATTTACAAGCATAGTATTTTTATTTTTTTTCACACCTCAAGATTGGTCACTCCCTCCCAACCATTCTTCCAGTTTTGCTTCTTTATCAGCTCTAAATTCATCGAAGTCTTCTGACAAAACCTGTAATTTATCACTAGACAACCTTTTCTTCACTCGCAATTCTTCTTCTTCTTCTTCTACTTTAATCTTATCAGCAGTTGGACTTGATAATGGCAATTCATCTCTTTCTGTCTCCATTGTAGTTCCAGAGGTGCCCGCTCTCGTAAAATTGCTTGCTTTCTTGAAAACACCCGAGAAATAATTATTTGTCTTTTCACCATTGTTGCGACCCCAAGAGCTTGGGCCCCACGAGGTAGTCGAAGAACTTCCCATTTGAAACCCGAAACTCGGGCTTCTGCCAATCAGCCCCTTTTTCGGTTGCTTTGTTGATATAATTGTAGCTAGGGACTTATTAATGTCCTTGATCATATCGTTAGCAATGGGGACCCCACATTCTTTCATTGATCTAACGGTTGCGATTGAATCCTCTGAATCTTCCGTATGCAGTGACATATTACGGGATTTCTCTGCAACGGTGTTCTTGAGATTGATGAGGTTGGGTACTGCAGTTTGAGTGTGCTGTTGAATGAAGAAAAGGCCCACTGAGGGCTCGTTTGCTAGGTATTTTATCATATCTGCTAAGCTTTCGGTTATCTCCACAAAGCCATCAACTGTGGAGAATTCATGCATTCTTTTGAAGGTGAATGGAGCTTCATCATCACTGGGTTCAAGAAAAAGAAAAAACATGAAGGGAATGCATTTTAAAGGATGTAAACCATTTGAGAGAAAAAATAAGAATAAAGCTTTCCCCGCTAAGCTAACCAACCACCCACCCACACACACACGCACACACACGCATACACACACACACACGCATACACACACACATACATACATGCATACTCCCTCCGTCCCAAAATGAATGTCCAAATAAAATTTGAATTAACTCTTGATCAAGAGTTCATTCGAATTTTATTTGGACATTCATTTTGGGACGGAGGTAGTACTTGACATCTACTTTCATGCAACGGAAGGCCATTTTAACCATGCAATGGAAGGCCAACACATCTAATGATGGTTGCAAGATCATAACGAGCGGGACAGCTCATTGAAAAGTGTGGTAGCCCACAAGTTATGATTGTCCATTCTAATATCCCATAATATGCGTACCTTTGATAGGTCTACTGAAAGAGGAACATGGCTATTTCAAATTTTGAGCAAAAACCACCACAACTCTACCAACAGTACTCTTCATCATCCATCAAAAGAGTAACAATTCATGACTTCCTGCCTATTCTGAATTCATGCAATCGAATGATTAGCTCATTGGCGCTTTAGTTTAACAAAGGATTACAACCTTTAATAAAATCGACACAATATAGAGTTTTTGTGCCCTGGTAAATGTTGAAAACGAGAGTACTTTTTCATTTCTTTTTGTCATTTCAATGCTTTCAGTTGAAGGGATCTTGACAAAAACTCCTACTCCGTATAACATACAACTTTTGATTACTTTTTGAATCAAATGTAAACTAGGGAGACACAGATAGAGTCTTGACACCTCCTAAACACATGTTCCCTGCAAGGACACCCTACTGGTCTGCCACACAGGATGCCCACAGCTAGCGCACACGAAGCGTATTATCCATGTGTGTTTGTCAGTATGAGAGGCTTCAATCACAGTATGAGATAGTGTGTTAGATGACGATATGCACAACCCAATATAGTTCAAATGTATGATAATACGCATTTTCCCATGGTTTTCCATGTCGAAGGCAACAAAAATTTGTGACTCTTTTTTTGGGGAAGGAGGGAGCATCACAAGTTGCAAGTTTATACATATGTGTATGCACTTTTACTTGTTAAGGCAGCTTGATCGCCACCTGCAGGCTACACAAAACATTTTTACCCGTCGCTGTTTTATAGCTGTTTTAGAGACAGATATGTACGTCACCAATTTAGAGACAGATATGTACGTCTGTTAAGGCAAGCAAAAGCACAATTGTAAGACTGCACAATGCGAGACAGAGGTCATAGACGTATGGTTTTTATGGGGACGAGCACTCTGCACTACACTATACTTTCTATCATCACCCATTAGTCTAGATTTCCTATTATCAACTTATATAGTACTTGGAGAAATTCTTGTCACAGATAGATAATAGATTAGCTGAGCGGAGCTGGAAAAACTAAATAAATTGTCAGATTCTTTATTGATTTTGCAATTGCACTATAAGATCAAAAAAGTAAAATCTGCAAGATATATATTTGACACAAAAATTTTATAAACCGGCATAAATATCAATTGTAAATATTCAATTTTGAGGGCTTGTTCAATATTTCTATAACCAATACATAACAAACTCCAAATTCAACCAATTTCTATGATGGTAATAGTTCACCTTGGATGCTCTCTAGAAAAATTAAGCATTTGCGATAGCATAGGCCTCAATATGTGCGAGAACATAACAAAGTAAGTAGCCCAGAATGAGTTTTTCATAACCTTACCCAAACATAGATCATGAGCTCACCAACAAAGTCACTTACGACAATCTTAGCATATGTCGCCTGCGTAACAAAGGGAATAAGATTTAATTACCACAATGTCAACAGAATATGACAGTTTTCAAGCTATAACACGAAAAAGACAAACACAAACAATTATTTACAAAGAAATTCCTGTAAACTGATCATTTCATTGGTACTAAACACACATACACACACACAAAGAAAGCCTGAAATTGAGCTTGCTGTGTACGGAAATTCGAACTTGTCATTCCTATAATTTAGCTTCCATGTCAATCTCCCCTAACAAAAATTCAAATATTCAGGCTTCACCCAGATAAAATTGAAAATTTTGAATGAAAAAGGAGTGCCTTTACCAGCTAAAATCTTCTCAATTTCCATGATAACTACTGATCTTTATCAACACATGAATTAAATAACAAGCAAAAAATAGGGCAAATCAAGAAATAACAAGAATCAAATGGAAAAAACCCAATTCGTGAAATGAATAATTTCGTTTCATAGCTTCACCTTTTGGTGTGTTTGGGGGCAAGAATCAAACTATTCTCGAGAAACCCTGGAATGTTATTTCAAGAAATTGATTATCTTCTTCAGTGTAGGAATCTTTGATGATTGCAACAGCAAGACACCGTCTTTGCTGATGATTCAAATCTTCGTTTTCGAATTGGAATTGTAGGTGGGATTGGATAGGTATAGATGGTAGCAATACTCGTTTTGTGCCAATTTTTAAGTGAGGGTTATTATATAAGGATCCGGCCCTGAAGTCCTTTTCCCTTTTTTTTTTTCTTTTTTTTTTACAATTTCCCAAACCAGAGAAAAAAGAAAGAAGGTAAGGAGGGGTTTCGAACATTAGGGCAGTTTTGTTCGGGAGAAAAAAATTAAAGGAATAGAATTGTCAGTGGAATTGAATTTCTGAAGGAATTGAAAAGAAATAAAAACTTGTCAAACCTTGTGTTTAGTTGGCACGGAATGTAATGGAATTGTCATTCAATTCCTTGGCAATTCATGTTTGATTTCAAGACAGAACTGTTGGAATGGAATTAATATTTGATAAAATGTCCAGATTACCCTTTTTAACTTTATTTTGACAGCAAATATTATTATTATTATTATTATTATTATTATTATTATTATTATTATTATTATTATTATTATTATTATTATTTTATTATTATTATTATTATTTTATTATTATTACTATTTTATTATTATTATTATTTTTTTTTTATTATTATTATTATTATTTTATTATTGTTATTATTATTTTATTATTATTATTATTATTATTTTATTATTATTATTATTTTATTATTATTATTATTTTATTATTATTATTATTATTATTATTATTTATTATTATTATTATTATTATTATTTTATTATTTTATTATTATTATTATTATTATTTTATTATTATAATTATTTTATTATTATTATTATTTGATGTCAAAATAAATTAGATTATAATATTTGGATTGAGAACAGAATAGTAATTTGGGTTTGAGTCCAATGGAATGAATTTGATGAAATTTAACATTCCTCCCATTTTTGGATGGAATGACAAATTTCTTCATTCGATGGAATTGGGCATTCCATCAGAATGAAAAATCTAGAAAAAATCAAACCAAACATGTCAAGGGAATTGGTCAAACGGAATTGAGCATTCTATTCCCTCACTTTATCCCGAACCAAACGAGGCCTTAATCTCGGGAATAAGGAAGTCCCACTGATTTTAAACTATTATTAAAAATTATATTTTATATTAAAATTGTGTTTAATTCGACCAAAAGTTATAAAACGAGTTATATCTTCTATTATGAAGAATTACATTTTCTAGTAATCAAAATGGGGAATTTAACCTGATAATTTCTTTTGTAACAAATCACTTTCCTCAAGTTCTTGATAAATCGAAATGATCGAAAAGTTATTATTCAGTAGTATATAATATTGCATCCAATATTATTATATTCATTAATATGTGAATATAATTCTGTATCTATAATACAAAATGATAAAGTAACTTCTCGGGGATATTTTTTTAGAAATTCTCGATCACTATCCCATCAAAATATGGGAGTAGCCTATATATTTCGCCCCAAATCCATTATATGAAGAGGTAGTCAAAATGTGACTGATGCACAGTCGCCGAACTACACATGTCCCAAATTTCGCATGCTACCAAATCCATTAATATGTTGTACTCCCTCCTGTAAGAACATGGATTAATATAACATATAAATACTTAATAATATAATGATCAATATTATAACATATAGTATAAAGTATAGAACTTAATATAATATGTAGAATTCCATATTATAAGTATACCATTAAATGATGGGCATAATGGTAATATCTTATATATCAATAGGTGTAGTCCCTAAATGAAGTGCCCCTTAGATTCCTATATAAAGGCCTATCCATCAAGCCTATGAATCACTAGTCATTTACATTCTCATTCAGTCAAAACTCTTCCTAAGTACTTGAAGATCAAAGAGAGTAAAGGGCACTCATCATTTAGAAGATCTACTCCTCCATAATTTAAAGTCTATCTTCTTACTTCATCCTCTTTATTCAAGAACAAGAACAAGACTAAGAACAAACATGGAATCACAAGGTATTTACACGCTTCCGTCTTCTTCTTCTTCTCTTCTTAATCTAGTAATGAGTCGGTTCATATTTAAAGGATCGTAATTGTTCCAACAATTGGTATCAGAGCCTGGTCATAAACTAGATTGAGTTTGAATTTCTTATAAAGTCTTGTGCTTTAATTTGTTCAAGGTTTGTAATCCATGTAAAATTACACTTGTTTTTTGTTCTTGTACATAATACTCATTTTGTCTTAGAGTATTATGTTCATAACTTCATTCTATTTCTGCATTTTGGTTTTACTCAAAAGGCTTTCAATCCTTAATGTAAGATTATCCCATTTTTGAACATAGCCACCATCCTTGGATGCGTTGTGAGTTTGTTCATTTGCATAGCCACGCATTTTTTAAATGTGTTGTGAGTATGCGGATCTACTTACTTTGATTGAAAATTGAGTCACCAAGAAAATAATGGTAAGATCAAGTTTTAAGAGACACAATGGTTCATACAAGATTACCCCATTTACATAGCCAACATCATGTGTTTGGAGTGTGTAAATCTAGGTCTACTTGTTTGAATCATGTTAATTAAAGTGCAAACTTGTCCCATTTACATAGCCAATAATTATAATGCATTAAAAGGGAAATTTGGTTGGAAAACTGTTCATAAAAGGGTTTGAAAATAGTGACTGTTCGTAATTCTGGGCATTGGGGACGAGTCGTCCCGTAGGGGACGAGTCGTGCCCATCAATTTTCTGGAATGGGACCTTTCTCGATTCAGCGTCCCTTTATAGGGACGAGTCGTCCCCTTAGGGACGAGTCGTGCCCTAAGGGACGAGTCGTCCCCTTTGAAATTCCGTAATAGGGTTGCTTCGATTCATTCGTCCCTCCTTCATGGACGAGTCGTCCCGTTAGGGACGAGTCGTGCCCTAAGGGACGAGTCGTCCAGAGAGACTTCAGTCTCAATTTTTTTTCAGAATTTTGATAATTTATTGATAAAATATGATATCTCGGACACCACTCACGCCGATTGGCGGTTCTTAGAGTTGTTAAACTTTAAGAATGGACGGGTAGAACATAAGGATATTGTCTTTTATTAATAAATTTTCGTTGTTTTTACCCTTTAAAGTTTCAAATTTACCTTAAGGCCTTAATTTTGATTAATTATATCCTTAACATTTTGAATATAATTGACATGCTTGTTTCCCAAAGGAGACCTTGTTAATTAAATTCAAAATTGTTAAAAGATGAATGTAAATATTAATATGTGATAATATGCTTGTTTCCCAAAGGAGACCTTATTATTGACTAAATATTTACATTCATAAGTAATAATTGAATTAAACTTTAGGTCATTTTAAAAACCTTGAACCATCCCAAAGGAAGGCGGGTGTTTAAAATGAGTAGTTTATTCTTTATTACCAGGGAACAAGTACCTTAAACTTTAGGACATTTCTTGTACTTGATCCGGCCCAAAGGAAGGCAAGTACATGGAATGTGTTGTTTAAGCTATTTGTTTACCCTAAGATAAATCAAATTGTGAGTCAATTCGAAATCCAAAGATTAGTCTTGATGTCATATTGATTATCTTTATTTTGATGGAATTCATTTTGATATAATTAATCATTGTGTAGATTCTTATCCATGTTTTATTTCATTCTTTTGTTCTCTTCATTCAGATTTGATCGCGCTTCTTCTCGTTACTACCGCCTTAAACTCAATTCCTTTGCTAACTGGGACAAACTTTAAAACTTGGAAAAACAAGATTATTATGGTCTTAGGCCGTTTGGACCTTGACCTCGCATTAAGAGAACAAGCTCCTGCCCTCTAACCGATAAAAGCACTGCGGAAGACCGCTTAAGTTCGTAGAGGTGGAAGCGTTCTAATCGCGTCACCCTAAGCATAATTAAGAATGCAGTCCTGAGACATTTCGAACAAAGTGTCTCCGAGGATGTTGGTAAAGGTTTCCTAGATGCCCTAGAACAACGCTTTGCAAAAGCGATAAATCGGAAACAAGTGCTACCTTAAGAAAGCTTGTTTCCATGAGGTACAAGGGCACCGGAAACCTAAGGGAACATATAATGGAAATGTTTCATCTATCATCGAAATTAAAAGCACTCAAGTTGGACTTATCGGAAGACTTGCTTGTGCATTTGGCTTTAATTTCTCTTCCTTCACAATTTGGTCATTTTGAAACGACCTATAATTGTCAAAAGGACAAGTGGAATATTAATGAATTAATTTCACATGTCACGGAGGAAGAAGATAGGTTGAAACACACCAAACCCGAAAGTGCACATTATGCATCTACCTCTTCTCGAGGGATTAAGAGAAAAGGTAAGGAGATTGCGGTTGCATCAAAGAAGCCTAAGGGATCATCAAATGATCAAAAGGTGAAAAAGTGCTTCTTTTGCAAGGACCCCACTCACATGAAGCCCGATCGCCTAAGTATCGCCAATGGCGAATTAAGAAAGGTATGTCATTTAGCTTTGTTTGTACCGAAGCTAATTTAGTTTCAATTCCTTCGTATACATGGTGGTTAGACTCCGGTGCAACTACTCACATAAGTTCATGTATGCGGTGGTTGCCTGAACTACCGAACGCCCAATGAAGGTGAAAGATTCATCTACATGGGAGCCGGAAAGCCGGTAGAGGTGGAAGGCATAGGGACCTATAGATTATCATTAAGTACCGGATATTATTTAGTTTTGAACAATGTATTTATTATTCCATCATTTAGACGGAATTTAATTTCCGTCACTACATTAGATCGAGAAGGTTATTCTTGCATCTTTGGTAATAATAAATGCAATTTATATTTTGATTCAAAGCTTTTTGGTACTAGTTCTTTGTCTTATATTGATAATCTATATTTACTTGACACAATCAATTCATTAAATGAGTCCCATAATAATGAAACTAACTCTCGAGGCATAAAACGAAAGTTTTCAAGTAAAAACTCTTATACCTTGTGGCATAGGCGTTTGGGTCATATCTCCAAAAGGAGAATTGACAAGCTTGTGTCCGAGGGAATATTACATAAGCTTGATACTCCGGAAAATAACTTTTGTATTGAATGCCTTAAGGGAAAATTTACAAATAGTACAAACAAAAATGAATCCTTGAGAGCTACAAAAGTCTTAGAACTAATTCATACGGACATATGTGGACCGTTCCCTACCCCTTCATGGAACGGACAAACATATTTCATTACGTTCATAGATGACTTCTCTCGTTATGGATACATTTATTTACTTCATGAAAAGTCTCAATCATTGGACGTTTTCAAGTCTTTTAAAGCCGAAGTTGAAAATCAACTTGAAAAGACTATTAAGAACGTTAGATCCGATCGTGGTGGTGAATACTACGGTCGGAATGACGGTTCGGGAGAACAACGTCCGGTCCTTTTGCTCGCTATTTGGAAGAGTGTGGGATTGTCCTCACTACACCATGCCAGGGACACCTAGCATGAATGGTGTAGCCGAGAGACGTAATAGAACCCTTAAGGATATGGTAAGAAGTATGGTTTCTTGTACTTCTCTACCTCACTCATTATGGGGCGATGCTTTGAAAACCGCAACCTACCTACTTAATAGAGCTCCTTCAAAAGCTACTAACAAAACCCCTTATGAATTATGGACCGGAAAGAAACCGTCCCTAAATCATCTTCATGTTTGGGGTCAGTCTGTACCAAGCTAGGCCTTATAAACCTAACGAAGGAAAGTTGGACGCTAAGACAGCTTAGTAGTTATTTTGTAGGGTATTCTCAAAGATCTAGGGGATATAAATTCTATGACCCTAAAACTAGAACCTTTTTCGAGACGGAAAATGCTAGGTTCTTTGAGGATGTTGAATTTAGAGGGGAAAATTTGAATAGTAATTTTGAATTTGAAGAAATGGAAGAGGAATTCGTTTCTATACCTCTTCCTATAGTTCCTATCGAAAATCAAGCGCTTATGCCCGAAATTCGACAAGAACCTAATATTCAAAATGACGTTAATTCTCCTATTAATGAACAACATGAAAATGTTGATGAGGAAATTCAACACCCTCAAAATCAAGAAGAACCGGTGCCATTAAGAAGATCTAATAGAGCAAGAAGGAGTGCTATACCGGATTATTATGATATATATCTTGTCGAGAATGAGGAACCGTTAGGTTTAATGGGAGATGAGCCAATCACCTTCCATGAAGCCATTAGTGGTCCAAATTCTCATAAGTGGATTGATGCCATAAATGAAGAGTTGAAATCCATGAATGACAATAACGTTTGGGATCTTGTCCCTTTACCTAAGAATGTGAAACCCATCGGATGTAAATGGATCTTTAAGACCAAAAGGGATTCACAAGGTAATGTGGAAAGACATAAGGCTCGTCTTGTCGCTAAAGGGTTTACTCAAAAGGAAGGCATTGATTACAAAGAAACATTTTCACCGGTATCCTCTAAAAATGCTTTTAGGATCATTATGGCTTTAGTGGCACATTTTGACCTTGAGCTTCATCAAATGGATGTAAAGACAGCTTTTCTCAATGGTGACATTGAGGAAACTATCTATATGAAGAAACCGTAAATGGTGATCGATTCGGATCAAACTAGTCAACTAGTTTGTAAACTTAAGAAATCCATTTATGGGCTCAAGCAAGCATCTCGTCAATGGTACTTAAAATTTAACCAAGTTATTCTTTCATTTGGCTTTGAAATGAATCTTGGTGAAGATTGTGTGTACCATAAGTTCAAATGGGAGTAGATTTATATTTTTGGTCTTATATGTGGATGATATTTTACTTGCTAGTAATGATAAGGACCTTTCTTAAGGAAACCAAGAAATTTCTCTCAAACAAATTTGAGATGAAAGATCTTGGAGAAGCTTCTTTTGTATTAGGAATCCAAATACATCGTGATCGCTCACGAGGTATGTTAGGATTATCACAAAAGAGCTATATAGAGAAGGTATTACAAAGGTTTAGCATGGAAAATTGTAAACCACATGACACCCCGGTCTCTAAGGGAGATAAGTTCACTAAATCAATGTCCTAAAAATAATCTTGAATCCAAGTATATGGAAAATATCCCTTACGCATCGGCAAAGTAGGAAGCCTAATGTATGCTCAAGTCCGTACTCGCCCGCATCTTGCTTTTATTGTTGGCATGCTTGGGCGATATCAAAGCAATCCGGAAGAGAACATTGGGTCGCAGCCAAAAGAGTGATGAGATACTTACAAAACACGAAGAACTACATGCTTACATATACAAAGTCGGATCATCTTGAGATCATTGGTTTTTCCGATTCGACTTTCTTTGGATGCCAAGATAGTCGCAAATCGACATCGGGTTATGTCTTCACTTTGGCCGGTGGAGCGATATCTTGGAGAAGTGCCAAGCAAATATTAGTTACTACTTCCACCATGGAAGCCGAATTTGTTGCTTGCTATGAGGCATCCAATCAAGCTATATGGCTGCGAAAATTCATAGAAGGGTTGCGAATTGTCAAAGGTGTTGAAAGACCGCTTAAGTTATATTGTGACAATCGAGCCGCGGTATTGTACTCCAACAACAACAAGAGTTCATCTAAATCTAAGCATATAGATATTAAGTTTCTTGTTGTGAGAGAAAGAGTACAAAATGAACAAATATAAATAGAACTTATTGGTACAAACTCCATGTTAGCGGATCCATTTACTAAGGCGTTATCTCCTTTAGTATTTCACGAGCATGTTGCTCATATGGGTGTAATGACTTTTGATAATGCCTAAATCAGTGGGAGTTTTAAATGTTTCTATTTCCTTGTGTTGTTTTCATTTAAATTGATCTCATTTGGTTAAAGTAGGACTAGTTGGAGAATATATATATGCATTCTTCATATATATTCATTAATTTTCCATGCTACATATCTATACCTTATCTATGTCATTTAGTTGGATATATATATGTGATTAATGTGGGTTTAGTTGCGAATCAATTACAACGAATGCCCCTTTAGTCCTTATACTTATATGACTAATGGACGGGATTGTTTTCGAATGACAACAAAGTGCGCATAAGGGTTGTCATTTGTGTTATAAATATGATTGAAGAAATTTATTAAGTGAAGGTATATGTTATAATAATCCAAGTGGGAGATTGTAAGAACATGGATTAATATAACATATAAATACTTAATAATATAATGATCAATATTATAACATATGGTATAAAGTATAGAACTTAATATAATATGTAGAATTCCATATTATAAGTATACCATTAAATGATGGGCATAATGGTAATATCTTATATATCAATAGGTGTAGTCCCTAAATGAAGTGCCCCTTAGATTCCTATATAAAGGCCTATCCATCAAGCCTATGAATCACTAGTCATTTACATTCTCATTCAGTCAAAACTCTTCCTAAGTACTTGAAGATCAAAGAGAGTAAAGGGCACTCATCATTTAGAAGATCTACTCCTCCATAATTTAAAGTCTATCTTCTTACTTCATTCTCTTTATTCAAGAACAAGAACAAGACTAAGAACAAACATGGAATCACAAGGTATTTACACGCTTCCGTCTTCTTCTTCTTCTCTTCTTAATCTAGTAATGAGTCGGTTCATATTTAAAGGATCGTAATTGTTCCAACACCTCCGTCCCAGATCAAGGGTTCATCTTTTCCTTTTGGTCCGTCCCAGATCAAGAGTTCATTTCTATAAATGGCAAGTTTTTGAATATATTTATACCCTTATCAACTCCATATATTTACAAAAAAACCATTTATTATACCCTTATACATTCTCTCTCCTATTCCTTACCACACATTTAACTACTATTCCTCCCACTCATTCTCTCTCCTATTAAATATTTTTAACTTTTACATTCTCTCTTATATTTCCTACCACATATTTAACTTTTACATTCTCTCTCCTATTCCCTACCACACATTTAACTATTAATCCCTATCTCACATTTAACTTTTATTCATTTTTTAAAAAATTTCTTAAAAAGCGTGAAATCCACCCCATATACCCATGGTCTGGGACGGAGGGAGTATCATTTACTGCTTCGTCTTTATATTAAATTTCTTAAAATTACATTTAAAATTGTCTTTATATTAAATTTCTTAAAATTACATTTCAAAAAAAAATTGATAAGTCAAATAAAATATTTATTTTAATACAAACAATGTATAATTTAAAACGGGGAGTGCATTAATATCCTCTACTCTCTCATGTGCTACTGACATTTATTGTGCTCATTTCGTTTCTAAATTAGTAATTATTTCAAATTTTAATAAAAAAAAAAAGTTATTAATACAAATTAGAACATGATATTTGTAAAACTAGTGAGTAACCCGTCGAGATTCGACGGGAGCATAGTAATGCTAAGAAAAAAAATATACTACCTCCGTCCCTAAATAATCTTCAAATTTGACATTTTTCATTAATAAACCCCCATGATCTACATTGCTATATAAAGTCCAACGATGATGTTAACATCAAGATGAGGATGAGCTTGACAATGAACGTTGTTTTCTTATAACACAACTTATTCCAATACACACTGCCCACTATCTTTTCATGTAACCCAAGAACTCCATGTAAAACACCATACATACATGAAACATTCACTTAAACAATGTAAATATGATATATGTGCATATCATTCCATTCTATTCACCCCACAGACACGGACCACACACAAAAAAGAAGAAAAGAAAGGGAAAAAATAAGATATTTGAAGCCCTTAGAATTACAATGAAAGTGAAACATCCATTAAGACTTCATGGACACAGTGGTAAATTATAATTCATACTCTTTCGTCCCAAATTGAGTTAGCAACGTCCTTCACTGTCGAGAGAAAATTTCCTGTGATGTAAAGAAATAGTGATGAGAAGCATTACACACAAGATTTTTTTAACACAAAGTTGAGAGATTGAATACATTTGGCATTTTATAGGAGAATTTATGATAAGTTCTACAAACAAACTGCTCTTTCAAAAACAAAATATTTTAAATTTTCTAGCACCAAGGCTTAACTCTTTGAGTGGGTAAGGATACTTGATTTACTTTATCATAATTATCAGGCGTATTTTTTCATCATTAAGTTAGACTAATTATTTTTTCTTCTTTCTGAACAGGGAATCTACATATGTTATCATATTCCCCCTTGTTGACTCAAACTTGAGACATGTACGTACGAACACTACGAGAATTCTGTCTAATGAGAAGAAGGTGAGACTAATCAAGATACGCTATTCTCTAATGAAATATTCTGTGATTGAAGTAACTGGAAAATGCAGTGTTTTCTTGGACTCCATCCAAGACCATTGACATGCAGGTTCTCAATGTCTACACCATACTTTTCCCTTATTTACTTTCTACTGTTCCGACATGTTTGTCGATCATGGATTTCCACGTCAAAATGCCACGTGGCTGGCTGTGAAAGCATGAAATGTTTCTGCTTATATATATTATATAGATTGAATGACCATTATTGTCTCAAAATAAATGTTCTATTAAATTTTTTGATTTATTTTTTTTCATAATTCATTATATTTTTACAAATCTAAAATTTTGAAAATGAATTAAAAGAATATTTATTATTTTTTCTAGATTAAAATTAAATTGTTTAAAATGATTCTTAAATTTTGAAAAAAATCATTCATTTTAGGATGGAGAGAATAATACAATTTAAACAGACTTCAAATAAATCTCAATTATTCATTTAAATTTTAAAACATGCAATGTTATTTGACATCTTACTTCAGAATTTTGAAGATATTGAATTTAAAATTTATTTTCAGTAGTAGATGCAATGGCTTTGATTAAATTAGGTAAATGAATCTTAAATATTGAAATAGGTAATCAGTAATCTTATCAAATATTGAAATTAACTTTTGAAAATTTTAGAAATTGATTTTTTAAAATTGTTAATGTTAATTAGTACTTAAAATCAATAACTTTTGAGTTGATGAATAAAAATCCGCCACGTGGATTTCCACGTCAAAATGCCACGTGGCTAGCTGTGAAAGCATGAAATATTTCTGCTTTAATATATTATATAGATGTGATACATGGCGACTAATAATTTGTGAACATAGAACTGACTTGGAATTTCACGTGGCGAGCTGTATGGTCTTGAAATGTTTCTGCTTTTATATATTATATAGATTGAATGACCATTATTGTCTCAAAATAAATGTTCTTTTAAATTTTTTGATTTAATTTTTTTTTCATAATTCATTATAATTTTACAAATCTAAAATTTTGAAAATGAATTAAAAGAGTGTTTATTATTTTTTCTAGATTAAAATTAAATTTTTTAAAATGATTCTTAAATTTTGAAAAAAATCATTCATTTTAGGATGGAGAGAATAATACATTTTAAGCAAATTAAATTTAATCCAATAAAATAAACTAATCTAATAATCTAAAATCTAATATGGGGATAATGATAAGAGAAATCAGTACATGCTCCAAGACAATGTCTCTACTTTCTACCACCATCACATTCTTTCGGATGAAGTAGTTGAATCGCTGTAGTTTGAATTTATTACGTTTAAAAATATTTTGTTTGGATTTAAAAGCTAAAATTTGTGTTTAAATAAAAATCTAAAATAAAACTCTTCATTGAATGTGACACATGGCGGCTAATAATTAGTGAACATAGAGCTGACTTGGAATTTCACGTGGCGAGCTGTATGGTCTTGAAATGTTTCTGCTTTTATATATTATATAGATAGATTGAATGACCATTATTGTCTCAAAACAAATGTTCTTTTAAATTTTTAGATTTTTTTTTCATAATTCATTATATTTTTACAAATCTAAAATTTTGAAAATGAATTAAAAGAATATTTATTATTTTTTCTAGATTAAAATTAAATTGTTTAAAATGATTCTTAAATTTTGAAAAAAAATCATTCATTTTAGGATGGAGAGAATAATACAATTTAAACAAATTAAATTTAATCCAATAAAATAAACTAATCTAATAATCTAAAATCTAATATAGGGATAATGATAAGAGAAATCAGTGCATGCTCCAAGACAATGTTTCTACTTTCTACCACCATCACATTCTTTCGGATGAAGTAGTTGAACCGCTGTAGTTTAAATTTATTACGTTTAAAAATATTTTATTTGGATTTAAAATCTAAAATTTGTGTTTAAATCAAAATCTAAAATAAAACTCTTCATTGAATGTGACACATGGCGGCTAATAATTGGTGAACATAGAGCTGACTTGGAATTCCACGTACGGTGAAGCATGACCTCATTAACGTAACAAATCAGATACTCCCTCCGTCCCATAACAAACAACCCATTTCATTTTACGAACGGGAATTAAGAATAAATTGTTGGGATTTATTTTATTATTTTGTTTTCCCCATCAATTTTTGGATAAATTCAGTTCGTGAGAAGGTTTTTTTTTTGGGGGGGGGGGAGTTTCAGAAATAGGTATACTAACTAATAAGTTTTGGGAAAAAGTAAAGCCGCAATCTTAAAGTTCATAGACATCCATATACAGGTTATATTACACTTGGATAGGGAGAGAGATAAAGTACTACTGCAATTACAAATTTTTAAACTCCCTCCGTCCCAAAATGATCTTCGAGTTTGACTATTTCAAATTGGTGAATATAGGGCTGACTTGAAATTTCACGTGGCGAGCTGTATGATCTTGAAATGTTTCTGATTTTATATATTATTATATAGATAGAATGAATGACTATTATTATCACAAAATAAAGGTTCTTTTAAATTTTTTGATTTAATTTTTTTTTCATAATTCATTATATTTTTACAAATCTAAAATTTTGAAAATGAATTAAAAGAATGTTTATTATTTTTTCTAGATTAAAATAAAATTGTTTAAAATGATTCTTAAATTTTGAAAAAAATCATTCGTTTTAGGATGGAGAGAATAATACAATTTAAACAAATTAAATTTAATCCAATAAAATACACTAATCTAATAATCTAAAATCTAATATAGGGGATAATGATAAGAGAAATCAGTACATGCTCCAAGATAATGTTTCTACTTTCTACCACCATCACATTCTTTCGGATGAAGAAGTTGAACCACTGTAGTTTAAATTTATTACGTTTAAAAATATTTTATTTGGATTTAAAAGCTAAAATTTGTGTTTAAATCAAAATCTAAAATAAAACTCTTCATTGAATGTGACACATGTCGGCTAATAATTGGTGAACATAGAGCTGACTTGGAATTCCACGTGGCGAGCTGTATGGTCTTGAAATGTTTCTGCTTTTATATATTATATAGATTGAATGACCATTATTGTCTCAAAATAAATGTTCTTTTAAATTTATTGATTTAATTTTTTTTCATAATTCATTATATTTTTACAAATCTAAAATTTTGAAAATGAATTAAAAGAATGTTTATTATTTTTTCTAGATTAAAATTAAATTGTTTAAAATGATTCTTAAATTTTGAAAAAAATCATTCATTTTAGGATGGAGAGAATAATACAATTTAAACAGACTTCAAATAAATCTCAATTCTTCATTTAAATTTTAAAACATGCAATGTTATTTCACATCTTACTTCAGAATTTTGAAGATATTGAATTTAAAATTTATTTTCAGTAGTAGATGCCATGACTTTGAATAAATTAGGTAAATGAATCTTAAATATTGAAATAGGTAATCAGTAATCTTATCAAATATTGAAATTAACTTTTGAAAATTTTAGAAATAGAATTTTAAAAATTTTTAATGTTAATTAGTAATTAAAATAAATAACTTTTGAGTAGATGAATGAAAATCCGCCACGTGGATTTTCACGTCATAATGCCACGTGTCTGGCTCTGAAAGCATGAAATGTTTCTGCTTTTATATATTATATAGATGATGTTTGTAAATGGATTGACAATTTCACTAAATATAAACTCTCGTTTATTTACAAAAGAGGTGTCAAAGAGCTCTTTATTTACAAAAGAGGTGTCAAAGAGCTCTTGTTCAAGCGACACCCGATGTCAGAGATGTCAAAGAGCTCTTGTTCAAGCAGCATTCGATGTCCCTTTCAATTCAAGATATTAGGATCGAACTCCTTGAAGTGTCACTCTCGTAATAGATTAAGTTACTCGTTAAAAAAAAAAAAAAAAAAAAAAACAATTTTTAACAACAAAAAAATTAAAGAAGAGGAAATACTTTCCAAGTTCATAGTAAATTAGATCATTATGTGCGAATGCAATTTGCAAAGTTTTCATAGTGGAAATAGTAAAACTTGTTAGCTTATTTTTTGTGGACCTATTATCAATTGTTGTTGGGCACAATATACTCCCTCCTTCCCGGGTTAAACTTCACTATTTTGGTGGGCACAAGACTTAAGAAAAGTGAGAGTGAAAAATGGGTTGTGAGATGAAATAAGTGAGTGAATATGACAAATGGGACCCACAATTTAAATGTGTAATGGAAAAAAATTAGTGTATGACAAGTGAAACCCACAATTTAAGTACTCCCTCCGTCCCATTCGAAGCGTCACTTTTTACCCAAAAGGGTGTCCCGTTTAAAGCGTCACCCTTTCCTAAAAAGGAAATATTTTATTAATATTCTATTACCCATCCACTATTCCCTCCACTAATTCTCTCTCCTCTACACTCACAACACTTTTTAAATTCACTATTTCCTCCACTAATTCTCTCTCCTATTTTCAAATTACACTCACAACATTTTTTCTTTCCACACTTTTCCTTAATTTGCGTGCCACCCCTAAAATGGCGACGCTTCTACCGGGACGGAAGGAGTATGTGAGAGAAAAAAGTGAGTGGGATTGACAAACGGAGCCCATATTTATTACCATTTTAGGAAATGTGAAACTTGTAACGGGACGTCTTTTTGGGTAATTGGTGAAGCTTAAGTTGGGATGGAGGGAGTATATATATCATGCTTTCCGCCCCAGGAAAAAAAAATCTTTAATATTAATGACACCTCAACTTGAATATTTCACACAACACACACACACACAATCAGGCCAAGCTTCAATTGTTCAAGCTCCACCAAAATACTTTAAATTTAAGCAATTGAGTTGTATACGAAAAACAATCGGCCAAGCTTACTCGAGTCAAGTCAAGTAAGTAGAACTTGATCAAACTTCAAGCCTAAAATCAAGGTAGAGCTCGTCTTGATTCCAACACGAGTCGAATCAAGTCAAGCGTTGAACAACAGGTCGAGCCCAAGCTGGCTTCGTCTATCAGATACGGAGTATACCTAATAACCACAAGCCCTTCTCATATGCATTCCTCCATTCTTAATTTCAGCAGGAAAAACAATAAAGACAATGTTCATTCATAGGGATATGAACTATATAATACTCTACAGACTCATATAGGAGCATTCAAAGGAGGATACATTAGCTTCTCCAAAAAGTTCAAACTCCCCTCAAATAGAGGTCCCTGGGATTTTTGAACATTAATTTATTTTCCTATCATTCATCCTAACATATGAAATTAATTATATAAAAATAGACACATAATATTAACAATAATAATAAAACACACAATGTGATATTAAAATTAGTGCCTAGGTTTAGGGTCGTTACAACTTGCATCCTAATTAAGCATCCGCATATTATTCCTTTCGATCTGTACCCAGACCTTGAAACTTAATAGTGAATAAGTAATAAGATACTGGTGAAAAGAAGATGACTAGTGCCTTTCCAATGGCCTTAGTTATGCACAATAAATCAATATTTTAGATGGTATACATATCACGACTTGTTCCATGTTATTTTCTTTCCACCAAATACTGACAAATACCAATCTTCTCAAGCACTCAAGCAAACTTATGGACTTGCATTACTAATCAAATGCAGACTGCAGGCAAGAAATTAACACGTAAACAACCCCTCAGGATCATAGGCATAACATAGTTTCAACTTACAGAACAAAACCTATTTGCCTCAACATACTGCAAACAAAACAAGCAACAAAGTCTCATAACACCAATTTCATAGTCCTAAACAAACATTCCCCATCAACTAAATGCAAAGGACTGAAATAGTAGGCCTTGTTAAAAACCTAATCTTGTTCAAGCACTGCTAGCGTTCTATCTCCCTTCATCTTTTGAATGAATCATGAGCTTCTAATATGACCAAGTTAATCTTCGCTACATTTTTGGTTTCCAAAACTCCAACTTAAATAAACTAATTTAAGATTTGCTAGTTGCTACAATACAAACATAAACAAACATTTTGCAACCAGTATATAATGAAGATAAAATACCGTATTCAAATTTATATTTAAGCAGAGAGGGTTTATACCTCATTGTCCTAATTTCTATCACTCATCTTCATCATTCTCATTAAAGTAATCGGCTTCCTTAATCTTCGTTTCTCTCTTCCATATTTTCTTCTCTTTTTCTGACCTCAACAGCCTCTGATCAACATCAGTATCCACTACAGACGCCCAATTATCCTCCTCAAACCCCTCCCCACCTGCTCCTTCATCATCATCCTCTTCCGAATCCTCACCGCCTCCCTTCCTATACCTACCACCACCACCGCTGCTGCCGCCCTCTCTCCGTCCTCGCTTTGATGGCTGCGGCCGCTCCCGAGGTCCTAACTGATTCTTTGGACACTCATACGACAAATGTCCCCCCTCCCCACATTCATAACACCTACTCTTGTCCTTATAATCCTTCCTCCGTATAAACTCCTTCGCCCGACCATTATCGGCAGCTATTGCGGCGGTTAGGGTTCGTCCATTGAGGATTTTGCCGCTGATGCCTTTCACGGCCTTGACGGCGTCGTCGCGAGAGACGAATAGGACGAAGGCGACCCCGCGGCTCTGGCGAGTAGCACGGTCTTTGAGGATCGTAACCTTCGCAACCTTGCCGAAGGTGGAGAAGATGGTGTGAATGTCGGAATTTGTTAGGCTGAAATCTAGGTTACTGACATAGACAGTTGATTTGGATGGAGCTAGGCCTCCGCTTCCGCCTCCACGACCACCGGTGCCGGATGATTTGGCGGCAGAGGAGGAGGACGACGGTGGCTGTGGGGCGGATGCGTAGCGGTAGTAGAAGGTTTCGTCTTCATCGTCGCTGCTATTATTTCGTACCATTTTTCTGCAATTTTTGCTACTGTCAGTCCAACTCTGCCGTCAAAAAACTTCAGGAGAAAATTATTTATGCCAGAGAAGTATTTTCTATTGCCAGAGAGGATAAATGTCATTTACACCCCTTATCTTTGATCCATGTTCAAAATCTGAACTTTTTTAATTTGCATTTTTTTAAAGTGACTTGTTATTGGCATTGCATATACATATACTTATGTTGGGTTTGATGTCATCTAACTTGTGTACACGTCTAAATTAGGGGATTAAACAAGCACCTAATGTAGTAATTTCTGTGACAGCATTTGGGGGCAACTGCACCAGCACAAGAGGCGACCGCGCCAAACGTCTAGACAAAAAGGGCGATCGCGCTCCCTGGGGGAGCGATCACGCCCTATCCTCTGGACATAGAGGGCGGTCAAGCCCTGCAGGGGAGCAAACGCGCTCAGTAATGGATTTGGCCTAGGCGACGAAAATTTTGTGCAAGGTTAGGAATATACAGTATAAATAACACATATTCCCTATCAGTTTTTGTATGTAATTTCTAGTGTGATAAAGATCAATCATTTTATGTGTTTCAAGGGTTTTCTTGCTAATCTGTTTCTCTAGATATAGGGTTTGCACAGTTGTGAATTCTTGTGAGCAAGAATTCGTGTATTAGATTATAGATTGTATTCGTTGATTGTCAGCTGATAATAATATTCTTGCCCTCTGTCCGTGGACGTAATCAAGTTGGTGAAGCACGTATATCGTTGTGATGTGTGATTGATTTATTTTATGTCTTTTACATAGACTATGTTATAAAAAACTGGTATCAGAATCGGTCAGGTTGATAAAGGTCTAGAGACTTTCCACTTTGCGGAAACGAAAGATGGGATCAGGTATTGAATCAACAGTTGACAAGTTTAATAGGAAGAATAGTTTTATTATTTGGCATATCAAGATGAATGCCTTGTTTATATTGTTTATAGACAAGGATTTGTGGGCTCCGGTGGCTGCTGCAATCAGGAATCGACAGGATTCAAAAGGCAAAGCGGTAGCAGGTTTCACAGATGAATGTAGCCAATGTACATAGAGAGTTCGGGAAGACAGATGAGAAGGAAACAACGAGATCTGATCACGTTAGATGAGAGGGCCCACTCTAAAATCGTCAGGTGTTTAGATGATTATGTTTTGTCGGATATTGCAGATACTGATTCCGGATGTGCTATGTGGCTTGCGTTGGAAGATATGTATCTGACACGATCATTGACCAACAAGCTATATCTGAAGCATAAGTTGTATTCTCTCTAAATGATGGAAGGTACGCCCATTAGAGATCACATAGATCGATTTACATCTTTATTATTTGAATTGAGTAATATCTATAAATAAATAATAACAAGGTTGCGTAAATTGCTAGCCAATGAAGGGCATTTTCGTCATTTCACTTCATGGCAATATTGCAAATGCCCATGAAGAAAATAAACGTGGCAATCTGGTATTGGGGGAAACCAGGCGCATGGCATACACGCGCATACCAAGGCGCGTGTACGCCTGAGGTTTTTCTTTTTTTTTACTTTTTTTTAAATTTCGGACAGGTGTCAACCGTTAAATCAAGGGTAATTCCGACATTTCCCTCCGTGGAAGATTTGAAAATAACTGAAACTATTTGAAATTCCATGTGGCGACCCTCCATTGGCTGATTAGATTTCAGTTTTTTTTTTTTAACCCATTTCTTTGACCTCAATTATTTTATAATAAATTAATTTTTTTTGAAAATTTTTTTACACCAAAATTCATAAAAAAAAAAATTATCTATAAATAGAGACTTCTTTAATTTGATTTGGACACAAAAAAAATTTCCTCTTTTTTAAATATAAATTTCTTAATTATCCTTTAATAATTTTTCAATTTCTCTTTAGTGAAAATTAATTAAGTGTGAAGTATTTTTTTATTATAAATGAAAATAATAATAATAATTTTACTAATGAAAAAAATAAAGAATATTAAATAAAATAAAAGTGGTATGATATATGATGATGAGTTGAAATGGTGTTGAATTTTTATAAACAAAATATTGTGTATTTATAAAATAAAATAAAAGTGGTGGGGTATTTGGTTATTTAATATAATAATAATTTATATATATATATATACTCCCTCCGTCCCACAACAAGTGACACAGTTACTGTTCCGCACGGGAATTAAGGAAAAAGTGAAAAGGTTGATGTGTTGTGAGTGTAGATAGTTGAGTAGGAGAGAGAATGAGTGGAGAAAATAGTAAATTATAATGGTGTTGTGAGTATTAAAATAATGTAGGAGAGAGAATGAGTGGAGGGAATAGTAAAGATTCTTTGCCATTTTAGGAAGTGTGACTTATCAATTACGCCCAAAATAGCGAAGTGTGTCACTTGTTGTGGGACGGAGGAGTATATATATATATATATATATAGTATAAATGGAAGATTGTACTTGCTACAGTGGTGTGAACAGTTTCAAGCGGCGAAATTCTCATTTTGCCCTCATACATTTGTCCCTTTCCCATTTTGCCCTTTAAAAAAAATTAAATTAAAAAAATAAAATAAAAAAATCGTGTCCTTGGACACGGGCATGTACTAATATATATATATATATATGGGGAATTGTGATGAATGTGGGTTTTGGTTTCTATTTAATAAGTGAGATGGGGTAATATGATTATTATGTTTATTTTAGTTCGATATATCAAACAATTTATTTAATTTTAAAAAAAAAATCTTTGAAGCATAGTAAATAAAGTATTAATAAATTTGTCAATTTTTTTATTCGTCTCAAAATATTGTGTATTTATAAAGACGAATATCGGGAAAGATGGCCATCATTTTTAAAATTTTGATTGAAGTGTATGTCAATATTATAAGAAATAAAGATAGTATAAATTTTTATTTTAAAAGAGGGAGAGGAAGAAGTGGGTTGGATTTGATGAGGAAGTGGGGGGTTTGGGGAAATTTCTTTTCATTTATCGAAATTGTTAGTATTTTAAGAATTTTTATTTTTCTCCTAAAAATTAAATAAATTACATTGAAAATAAATATCATAATTATGTTCATAATTAGTTAATGTAAATAAATAAGACATAATTTTTTAGATGTACGAGCATGAGTTAATGGAAAGTTTCCATTTGAAAATGAATGATATTAATTTTTATTAGATAACTGTATTATCTTTTTGGTATGAACAAATATTTTGTTTTTATTTAAAAAAAATCTCTTTATCAAAAAAAAAATCACCTTTTTTTAAATAGATTTCAAATCATAACCTATTTTTACTAATTTCAATAACTTCTTTCGTATGTGATAAACATGTTCGTGTGTTTTATTTACTTTTTTAAATGATCAAATACTACAGAATTGTATATAGAGAAATGCATGTTTCTTATGATTTTTGTTTTATTTCTATTTTATTATTTTCTAATTTTTATGTACTGACAATGTAGTCTTTAAGGAAGTATTCCATAATATATAAACGAATTGATTTTTTGGTTTATTTTAGTTCAATTTTTGTCTTTTGAATATATAGTAACGCCCCGTGCATCGCACGGAAGTCAATCTAGTTGATGTTAAGGTTGAAGATGAGAATGTTGTTCTTATGTTGTTCGTCTCCAAAAAATGCTTGTTGAAAATAAAAGACAAAGAAAGGAAGGACTAGCTCTTAGATTGATTCCCTTATTACCCCGTCTTCTCTCTTGTTCATATATTGGTTTTGAGATTGGATTTTTACCACTGTCATATGAGTGATTTGTGAATTCCTGGATTAATGGTTAGGATACGGTTACTTTAAAAGAGGTTAAAATAATCTCAAGACCAGAGATATGCGCCCAATGCGAGCGGTATATCTACAAAATCTCAGTCAGCAGGATTGGTTGCAGAAAGCAATAGGGGACAAGGTAGGAGAAACAAGGGTTCTTCTAAAATGGGTCAAATACCTGGAGATGTCTGCAGTTACTGCAAGGAAAAGGGGCATTAGAAATGTGAATGTCTCAAGCTGAATAAAAGCGAACAATTTGGGTCAATTGCAGCTATGGCAGATGACGGTGATGAGGTGTTAGTGTAATCTGCAGGTGATATCGTAGATGATTTCCCAAGTGATATCGCAGATGATATCCTGGACTGAAAATTATATAGTTGTATATTTCTTGTTTGTTATTTAATGGACTAACGTGCTAATATGGTCTGTATAGTCTATGGTTTATGGTTGTATTTCAGGGTGCAATAGCATCAAAGAAGGAGCTAGACACGTGTGGAAATTGGAAGAAAATAATTAATACATTTTATGTATTAATTCGTAATTTTGGCAAACAACAACAACACGTGTGTGGACTTTGTCAAGGTTGTTCTTTGAGTTATAGAAAAAGTACAAGGATGATAAAGCAAGGGAGTACAAGGCATGGAAGCATGGCTTGAGGATTCAACAACTAGGTTGCTACAAAATAGGAAGTGGGAGCTAGAATTGTGGAAACAAATTAACCCACTCTCCCTACACTTCCTCCACGTGCAAGACCAGCCCCAAGGCTGTTATTGGAGTAGCCTTCAAGTAATTGAAGACTATAAATAAGCTTGGAAGGTTTATTTGAAGATATGCCAATTATTTCATCACATTCACACCTTCGAAAAGCTTAGAGATAGAGTTCTTTGTTTGGTTCTTTTTAATCCTTTCTCCCTTGTAATTTCGCACTTGATTACCTTGGTGTCAAGGTGTGTGAAGGCTAGGATAGGATTCCGTTCTTTATCTCTTGTTCCATAGAGCTTAAAATAGATATAGCTATAGGGAACTTTTGGCTTTGTAACTTCATTCATAGTGATTATAAAGTCTTGCCTAATAGGCACTCTCAAGTTATATTTATATAACTTGAGAAAAATAATTTTGGTGTTTTATTCCGCTGCAAATTCTTTTACAAAATTGTTTTATTTTCGAAGTGTGTGTGTGTGCCATCCCAAGTGCTATCGTTGGTGCTGTTATCACCTTGGATATCACTTGTGATTCAAGCCGTGACAATTTCAATTGGTATCAGAGCCTCTCACTTGACGATACTAAGTGTTTGGTCCTCTTTATCATGGCTTTTGATCCTGCAAATCCAAACCAAAAACGTCTTCCTGTTTTAGATGGTTCGAATTATGCATATTGGAAAATTCGCCTTCGCTCGCATATCAAATCAATTGATCTTCGAGCATGGCGATCTATAGTTCATGGGTACTCTCTTCCACTCTTACCTCTGATGAGGATGGTGATGTTCGAGTTAAACACGAAGATGAGTGGACGAATGAAGAGATCACTCTAGCTAACTATAATGAGAAAGCTCTTAATGCTATCTTTGAGTGGGTTGACATGCATATTTTTAAACTTATTCAAAATAGTTCCACAGCTCAAGAAGCTTGGGATATTTTACAAAGGTTTTGTGAAGGTGATTCTAGTGTGCGTGAAAACAAACTTAGAGGTCTTCTTGGCACATTTGAAAAGTTGAGAATGGGTGAAAATGATACCATTTCCTCTTATTTTGAAAAATTGTTTGACATTGCTAATGAGTGTCAACTTTTAGGTGAACCTTTTACAAACAAACAATTGGTTTCAAAGGCTATTAGAACTCTCCACGAGCGTTTTAATATTAAGGTTTCATCTATAGAAGAGGCTCACAATCTTTCTACTATGAACATCAATTCCTTAATGAGCATTTTAAAAAATTTTGAGTCAAACCTTCTTTGAGCAAAGTGAAGCTTCTAAGGGCAAGAGTGTTGCTTTAAAAGTTCAATCCTCTAGTGGTTCAACTAATGAGGATGACGAAATTTTTGAGGAATTAGGTGAAGATGCCGGTGTTGCCTTACTTACCGGGAAATATAACTCAATGGTGAGAAAATTTAACAAAGAAAATGTGCGGAGTAAAGGCTAAAGAGCAACAAGCCAAGGTGTACAATTCAATGCCCAAGAGGACATTTCCATCTACTCGAAAGGTGGTCCCATAAGGAGAGCATCATCGAGATCAATCCAGATCGATCCAAAATACCTTGAATCAATCCAATGTCATGCTTGCTCTGGATGGGGTCATTACTCAAATGAGTGTGCTAACACTCTAAGGAAGATGGGAAAGAACCCATGGGTTTCTCTCAGTGACACTGAGGATGAGGAGACCAATCAATGCGAAGATTCGAGATCAAACGGCAATGGTGGTCACAAGCGCTGACTCGGATTACATCGGTGATACCCCAGGTGACATCGAAATGGGATAGCACACGAGATATCATCAACGGGTATACGAGATTTAAATTTGATAAATCTTTGTTTGTTTTGTGGGTTACATTAACATGGATGCGGAGTTGTTCACAAGATGAGAAGGAGTTCGGCAAGGATGAACTCATTTGTGGTCTTAAGAACCTTTGCAAAGAATTGGTGGATGAATGGAAGAAAGAGAACAAGAAGGTGATCTCTCTGTCCGAAGAGGTTCAAGACCTAGCGATGGCTTGACTAGATTGGAAGTTCAACTCACAAAGAAGGATGTGGAGCTGGACAAAGTCAAGAGCAAACTTACTCTTGCCGAGACAACATTCAAGAAACTCAATACGAGTTCTACCAAGTTAGATGCAATTCTTGGGTTGTCCAAACCACTCAAGGCGGTATGGGTTTTCAAGAGTCTTTAAATGCTATTACATCTACTTTGTCTAATACGAAGATAAGTTAATTTTTGTTAAAGAAAGAGATCATGTTGAACCAATATCTTACGATAAGTCTTCGACAAGGTAAAAATATGTAACTCTTGTTACTCTCTTGGACATTTGAAAAATGATTGCAAAACTCTCTTAAAGAAAGCTTGATCCAGTTCTGTGTGATACACGAAGTGCTACCTAGCATGTCGAGATATCACTTTGTCGATCGAAGAAAAATTATCAAAGTAGGAAAGTGTGGAAACCTAAGTCTAATCGATATGTGATGTTGTATGGCTTTGCCTTAAAAACTAATGTTGAAGGTTCATGGTATTTTGATAGTGGTTGTTCTCGTCATATGATTTGGAACAAAAATATTTTTAAAGGAATATGAACCTATTCAAGGTGGTAGTGTAACATATGGTGGTGGTGGCAAGAGTAATATAGTAGGAAAAGGCGTATTAAATGTACCTGGATTTCCTGCTTTGAAAAATGTTTTGCATGTTGATGGGTGGTAACTAATTTAATTAGTATTAGCCAACTTTGTGATGACAACCTTGAAGTAAAATTCAATAAAAACACTTGTGAAGTTTTTGATTGTACCAATAAGCGTGTTATGGTGGTACTAGGTCAAGTAATAAGCTTGTTATCTTGTTGAGGATAAACAAGTGTGTCATTACGTGAGGGTTGATGATGCTACCTTATGGCATCAAAAGTTGGAGTCATGTCCATTTTCGTAACATTGTGAAACTCATTAATGCTTTGAAGCTATAAGAGGTATACCTAGTCTGGACATTAGTACAAAAATCATATGTGAAGATTGTTTAAAAGGTAAACAAACACGTGCTACCCATAGTGCTACCCAACATAATGAGGAGTATTACGGGACAACGCCTTTGTTTTCAATTAATGCATATGGATTTAATGGGTCCGATTGAGGTAGACGGTTTAGGAGGTAAGAAATATACTTTTGTAATAGTTGATGATTTTTCTAGATTTACTTGGGTATATTTTTTAAAAGAAAAATCGAAACTTTTGAAAAGTTTAAAGTCTTACATGCTAAAATCAAAAACATGTTTTCTGCTCTTATCATGCGAATAAGGTCGATCATGGAACGGAGTTTGATAATTCATTGTTCTTTACTTTTTGTGAATTAAAAGGAATTAAACATGAGTTTTCTGCTCCTAAAACACCTCAACAAAATGGGGTGGGTGAAAGGAAAAATAGGACCTTACTTGAGATGGCACGTGTGATGTTGTTCTCAAAAAGAATTTCAAAAAGATTTTGGGTGAGGCCATAAACACGGCTTGTCACACGGCCAATAGGGTTTTCTAAGACACTGGTACTAGAATGACACCTTATGAAATTTTGAATGGTAGGATACCAAAGGTTCATTATTTTCATACATTTGGGTGTGTGTGTTATGTTCTAAATGATCGGGATTACTTAGCTAAATTTGACTCTAAAAGTGATAAGGCTATATTTCTTGGGTATGCTCGGGACGGTCGAGCATATAGGGTTTATAACCTTAGGTTAAAAACCATTCGGGAATCAATTAACGTTGTTTTTGATGATTTAGCAAGTGTTACGGGTGATGGAGTACGGGAATCTCCATTAATATTCTTTGGAAGAAGCTGGAGAATCAAAATCAAGTAAGTGATACCCAGTCTTGGCAAAGTGTTGCCAGCGATGGGATAGCATCTCGGTATCACCCAAGACCAATCCGGCAAGCGAAAAGGATGAACGGTCGAGATGATGATCATGTGCATGAAGACTTGAGAAGGGATCCACCGGCTAGGATCGAAGAGACCATCCTTCCTCTCAAATTATTGGAGAAGCTAGTGAAGGGGTACAAACAAGGAACAAAGGACATTTTAGTGACCGTGAAATGGCAAGGTATGTGTGTATGTCCACCACATACCACAAGGTAAAATATTCTGTTTTGTCTCTTCTTTAGAACCCAAAAATATTTACGAAGCTTTAAAAGATAATTTTTGGATACAAGCCATGCAAGAGGAACTTGACCAATTTGCTCGTAATGAAGTTTGGTGTTTAGTACCACGTCCTAGTAATACAAATGTTATTGGTACTAAATGGATTTTCAAAAACAAATCGAGATGAGCAAGGAAATATTGTTAGGAACAAAGCTCGTCTCGTAGCACAAGGTTACACCCAAATTGAAGGTGTTGACTTTGATGAGACCTTTGCTCCCGTTGCTAGAATAGAATCCATAAGACTCCTCTTGGCTATAGCTTGTTTTCTAAAAATTACTTTGTTTCAAATGGATGTTAAAGCCGCCTTTTTAAATGGTTATTTAAAAGAAGAAGTTTTTGTTGAACAACCAAAAGGATTTGAAGATCCTAATCTACCAAACCATGTATATAGACTTGATAAAGCTTTATATGGCTTGAAACAAGCTCCACGTGCATGGTATGGTCGCTTAACCTCTTTCTTACTTGAATATGGATTCACAAGAGGTGAAGCGAGATAGGACCTTATTTATCCTAAGGCATGGCAAAGAAATAGTCATTGTTCAAATCTATGTTGATGACATAGTCTATGGCTCTACTTCTCAAACGTGTTTAAAAGATTTTGTAGAGGCTATGACATCAACATTTGAAATGAGCATGATTGGAGAGTTAACATTCTTTCTAGGCTTGCGGGTGAAACAATCAAATGAAGGAATATTCATTTCACAAAGCAAGTATGCAAAGAGCCTAGTAAAAGGTTTGGGTTGGAAGGAGCAAAAAGTTCAAAAATCCCCATGTGTTCTTCTCTCAAACTTGGTAGAGATCAAGTAGGTGAGGATGTTGATCCTACTCTTTATCGTTCAATGATAGGTCGCCTTCTCTATCTCACTTCTAGTCGTCACTGATATCATGTTCGGCGTGTGTGTTTGTGCACGTTATCAAGCCAATCCTAAAGTCTCTCACCTTAATTCTGTCAAAAAGATAATTAAATATGTTTCAGGAACAAGTGAATTAGGGATTTGGTTTAGTAAGGATACTAATACCAATTTGGTTGGCTTTAGTGACTCGGATTGGGCAGGGGATATGGATGATAGGAAGAGTACTAGTGGGGGGTGTTTTTACTTGGGCAACAATTTAGTTTCATGGTATAGTCGTAAACAAAATTGTGTTTCTCTCTCCACAGTGAGTGCGAGTATGTGGCGGTGGTAGTTGTTGTTCACAACTTATTTGGCTAAAACATATGTTAGATGACTATGGCCTAGAGAGTAATTCTTTGACTATGTCTTTGTGATAACCTGAGTGCTATCAACATTTCAAAAAACCCAGTTCAACATTCCCGTACCAAACACATTGACATACGTCATCATTTTCTTAGAGATATGGTAGATAAAGGCCTAATTAATATTGATCATATTGATACTAAGTATCAAGCTGGTGACATCTTTACGAGGCCTTAGACCACGAGAGATTTTCTAGTTTGAAAAGATCTCTTGGTCTTTGTAATCTCTGAGTCTGTTCGTCTGTGCTACCCCAGGTGATGTTATCACTTAGGGTAACACTTGTATATTAGTGTATTTTTTTCTTTGGTTATTTACTTAAAAAAAAAATACTTTATTATTTGTTTAATCTAGCTAGCTTAGTTCTAACTGTGGCACATGCTGACCTTTTTGTTATGGTAGGTTATTATTTAGGTTAGCACGTCTGATATCATTCCCCTTCATATGCTTAAAGTGACAAAGTCACTAATCTTTTCTTTTTGATAAATAAAAGGCAAAGGCATTTTTTTCATACTTTTCTCTCGAGCTCGGGGCACGGTGTTCGCTGCAACGATGTACTCTTGCCAATGAGAAGGTATGAGGTGATTTATGCTGAGTATTAGGGACATGGAGTTCGCTACTACAGTGTACCCTACTTGAAAGGCATAGATCACTTGGTCTCTACACTTGAAATATAACTTGAAGCACGGAGCTCGTTACTACGTTGCTTTCTTGTTTAAAGAAGTGTATTGAGACGTGTTTAACAAGCAATGTACTTAAAAAATTATATATAGGCATATAATGCCTAAAGTGCATGAAAAATGCTCAGCTTGTTATGCCTGAAGTGTCTAAAAAAAGGCTAAGCTTATTATGCCTCAAGTGTTTGAAACTGAAAAAATATTTATCAAGGGGTTTTATATCATATGTGTTATCCTACGTGTTGCCATCATTGCCTTAACACATTAGTGTGTGCTATATTAGTTTTTTTATTTTATTTTCAAAATATTGTTGTTTAATTTCTCAAAATCTGAAAGTCTTTTTAATTAAAGAGTTTACGATTTTGAAAACGTCTTCAACAAGTTTCCTTTATTTTTGGTAAACTTAATTAAGTAACTAACCTATATTTATTTTTATTTGTGCTTATAATGCTTTGGGCTTAGTTATAAATTATTTAGTTTACCTATTTTTTATTCTTTACGTTTTTTACTTAAAAAAAATTTTTTTTATTTTTTATTTTTGCAACCGTGTTTTTAAGTTGTTTGGGGGTTTTATTTTAAAGGTGTGGTTAGGGTTAGTGTTTAAATATGTGGATAGGGTTAAAGGAGAGATTAAATAGGGGTAGATTAGATGGACTCTTAGATGTCAAATCAATTTAAGAGTTTGTTCCCCACTTAATCTTTTTCTCCTATTTTCTCTCAACCTCCTCCGTCTCTCTCTCTATCCGTTACCCTCACCTCTTTCTAAAACCCTCCTTTCAGCGTCTTCTTCTCTCCCAAAATCCTAGGTCAAAAAATTCGTTCCAAAATTCCCTCATATCTCCATGGCATCTCCATCCAAAGCTAGTATCGAACCTTCCCACACGGACCAAATGGACATCTCACCTAGCATTGCTCCATCCGTGGCATCTCGAGTGGCCATGGAAACTTCCCCGATGATCACTCCAAGCTCTTCTCCACCAACAATGGCAATTGTTCCTACCTCTGGCCCCATTACCTCGTTTGATCAAGGCATTCCTAAGGTGACTCTCATCCCTACCGAGCCAAAAGGAAGAGGAAAGCCCCAGCGCCAAGTTTGTCTCCCCAAATCGCAAAAGGAGGTCTTCCAACCGCATTAGATCAATCGAGTCCAAGGCAACTTCAAATACCTCTCTTGATCCAGTTGAAGTCTCGAAAGCTCTATTGATGTGTCCTCACCCCATGTGAGTGACGAGAACTTTGAAGCAAACAAGGAAAAGGAGCCTTCGTGGACTCATTTGATGCTTGGGTAGATGGTGATGAAGAGGAGACTCTCTCGATTATCGAAAAAGAAGGCCAAGGGCAAAGCGTGAGTGCTACCGAAGTGCTAGCAAGAAGAGGATATCATACGAGGTAACACTTGCCCCCTCTTACGTTCCTAAACATTCCTCTAGTGATAATTACGGTGATGAGGTTACTCAAGCGAAGAGGATAAAGCTTTTCCAAAACCTTTTCTTACTTTGGAGTATTATAAAAAGGAAAATATGGAACTTTGGTTGAATAGTCTAAGTAAGAGAATTTTAAAGAGAAGCACATTGATGAGGGTCGGTTGGAAAAGGAAGGAGTGGTTCGGTTTTAAAGGACGAGAATTTTATTAATGCTAATAATCATGCATCGCTTTTGTTGAGAGTGTTATTCGCAATTTCTTTGCCAATTTGCATGCTCATTTGGATGATGAAGAGTGCGCTAAATATGGAAAAGTGTTTGTTAGGGGAAGAGTCTATTCTTTTACTCCACCGCCCGATTAACAAAGTTTTAGGCCTCCCTAATGTAGATGATGAGAGCATTAGGGTCAATAGAGATGAAATGGTAAAATTGCTCACTCACAACAAAGCTATGAGTCTTGGCCTTTGAAAGAGAAACTTCATGCTTCTAGATTATCTTCTCTCTATTACGTACTACACAAAGCTGTGCATCTTCAATTGGCTTCCTACAACTAATGAACCTATTGTGACTTTGGAGCATGCGAATGTGTTGTATAGATTGGGTAAAAATTTAAGGATTAACTTTGGAAGATTAGTGTTTAAACACTTAGCTTCATGGGGTAGAAAAAAGGAAGTGAACATTAGCTTTTTCCCTATCCTTCTCTAATCTTCAAAGTTTTGGTATTTCAATCCTTGCCCATTGAAGCCTCGATGTTTTACCTTTGAACACAGTACTATACCGTTGATCAACAAGCGAAAAAGGGTAAAAGGTATACAAAAGATCTTCCTTGGAACAAATCGATGAAACAACCCCTGCTCCTCCCAGTGCTATCTCACGTGATACCCCAAGTGCTTCCCCAGGTGTTGCCCCTCATACTTTTGCGAGGCGATGCTTTGCAAGTATTACGAACAACATGATGAATCTTTTGGGCAACTCTGGACCATCTATCCCAAAGGCTACGGTTCTCAACTTCACTGCACAAACATCGAGTGCAATAGGAGAACTTCTGCGAGGGATGGGCTAAGCTTAAGCGGGTAACGAGATGCTTTTATTGATGAAATTTCTTCCCAAACGGGGGAGGATCTGGCTGCTGCTTGGAACTTGGAGGTGGTGCTACTGCGGTGCTACCACCGATCTTGGCCCAAGTGATGGTGGAAGTGATAGGGAAGGAGATCAGGAGGAAGAAGAGGAGTTTGAAGAAGAAGAAAGCTGAACCTGAAGGTTGACAAACCTGAAGGTTGATGTTGCCACTATCATATGGGTGACTGTTTTTGTGGTGGTCCTACAAACAATGTTTTTATTTTGGTGATGGTGGTGGTTCTTTAAACAATTTACTTTTATTTTGTTTATTTTTTCTAAAACACTTTAGTTGGTTTGTTAATAACTTATCTGCTAGGTTGTTTTTTTGCTAGTTTTTGGATGATTTTTTGCTACAATGGTTATGGTTTTTAATGGTTACTTAGTTTATTTCGAAAACTTTTTAAAGTTTGAAATAAATTAGTTTATTATGATAAATCATTGTTTAGGATTAGCTCCTTGATTAAGGGGGAGTTAATTTTTTGTGGAGATATTATTCTATGGTCTATGCTCTGTACATTTGTATATAGACTTATCCTACAGGACAGCAGCACATTAAGTTTGGAAAGAAATATCCAACTAAGGGGGAGATTGTTAGTGTAATCTGCAGGTGATATCGTAGATGATTTCCCAAGTGATATCGCAGATGATATCCTGGACTGAAAATTATATAGTTGTATATTTCTTGTTTGTTATTTAATGGACTAACGTGCTAATATGGTCTGTATAGTCTATGGTTTATGGTTGTATTTCAGGGTGCAATAGCATCAAAGAAGGAGCTAGACACGTGTGGAAATTGGAAGAAAATAATTAATACATTTTATGTATTAATTCGTAATTTTGGCAAACAACAACAACACGTGTGTGGACTTTGTCAAAGGTTGTTGCTGAGTTATAGAAAAAGTACAAGGATGATAAAGCAAGGGAGTACAAGGCATGGAAGCATGGCTTGAGGATTCAACAACTAGGTTGCTACAAAATAGGAAGTGGGAGCTAGAATTGTGGAAACAAATTAACCCACTCTCCCTACACTTCCTCCACGTGCAAGACCAGCCCCAAGGCTGTTATTGGAGTAGCCTTCAAGTAATTGAAGACTATAAATAAGCTTGGAAGGTTTATTTGAAGATATGCCAATTATTTCATCACATTCACACCTTCGAAAAGCTTAGAGATAGAGTTCTTTGTTTGGTTCTTTTTAATCCTTTCTCCCTTGTAATTTCGCACTTGATTACCTTGGTGTCAAGGTGTGTGAAGGCTAGGATATGATTCCGTTCTTTATCTCTTGTTCCATAGAGCTTAAAATAGATATAGCTATAGGGAACTTTCGGCTTTGTAACTTCATTCATAGTGATTATAAAGTCTTGCCTAAGAGGCACTCTCAAGTTATATTTATATAACTTGAGAAAAACAATTTTGGTGTTTTATTCCGCTGCAAACTCTTTTACAAAATTGTTTTATTTTCGAAGTGTGTGTGTGTGCCATCCCAAGTGCTATCGTTGGTGCTGTTATCACCTTGGATATCACTTGTGATTCAAGCCGTGACAATTTCATGAGGACTATACTATATTAACCGAAGAAGACAAAGGTATGAAAGATACATGGATTCTTGATTTTGGGGCTTCTTATCCCATGTGTTCGCGCAGAAAATGGTTTGCAACGTACGAGAAGACGGAAGGTGGAGATATTTATATTGCTAATGGTTCTGTTTGCAAGGTAGTTGGCATGGGTTCCATAAGGGTGCGGACTTTGGGTAACTTTTGTACGTTTAACAAGGTTAGACATGTTCCTGAAGTAACGAATAATCTGATATCGCTTAGTCGGCTATAAAAGATGGGATACAGATTCAAAGGAAAAGGTGGAGCGGTAAATGTCTGCAGGGGTTCAAAAGAAATTCTAAAAGGGGTCAAACAAGGTTCTTTATACGTCCTTAAAGGTTCTACGTTTTTTGGCTCGGGTGTCGAGCATCATACTACATAGGGTATGGTAGAGACACATCTGTTTGGGTTGGCGAGATTCAATTTCGATTAGATTTGACTAATTGTCAGTTGGGGCAATTTTGAGTGCCTACTGCAGTGGCACATTTGGGTGTCTTGGAGACACATTGGTGTGCTCGGTGAAGCATAGTTTGGGTGTCAAGGGGGATACATTTGGGTGTCTTGAAGATACATTGATGGGCTCGGCGAAGCACAATTTGGGGGTCATGGAAGACACATCTGTTTGCTTGTATGGGCAAAATTTTGGTGTACACATTTTGGTTGTCCGGATGACAAGTTTGATGTTTGGCGTAACACATCTGAGGCAGAGGGAAGTTTTGGTTTTGTCATCCAGAGGTTAGATGTTAAGGTGGAGATTTGTTGCGTTTGATGTCATCTAACTTTGGGACACGCCTAAATTAGGGGATTAAACAAGCAGCAGATGTGGTAATTCCTGTAACATCATTTGGGGGCGACCGCACCAGCACAAGAGGGCGACCGAGCTGAACGGGGCGATCGCGCCTTATCCTCTGGACAAAGAAGACGGTCGCGCCCTCCAGGGGAACAAACGCGCCCAGTGACGGATTTGGGCCTAGGCAACGAAAATTCCGTGTAGGGTTGAAAAACCCTGCAGGGTTAGAAATACGCAGTATAAATAAGCCCAATTCCCTAGCAGATTTTTTATGTAATTTCTATTGTGATAAAGATCAATAATTTCAGGTGTTACAAGGGTTTTCTTCTATTGTGATAAAGATCAATAATTCCATCTGTAAATCTAAGGTTTGCACAGTTGTGAATTCTTGTGACCAAGAATTCGTGCATTAGATTAGAGATTGTATTCGATGATTGTCAGTTGATAACAATATTCTTGTCCTCTGCCCGTGAACGTAGACAAGTTGGTGAAGCACGTATATCGTTGTGTTATATCATTATGTTGTGTAATTTATTTATTTTTTGTTTTCTACATAAACTCTGTTATAACAACTTATAATTAGGGATTTAGGATTTGGGGGTTTTTTTGCGGTCAGACCCATGAGATCAATGGGCAAAATGAGATTAATAAATGGAAAGCACGAATAAAGTTTTCAAAATATTTTCAATAATTATTAAATGTGTACCGAAAAATAGATGATCGAATCTAAGGTGGCGTTTGGTTTGGTGGAAAAAAAGTGAAGGAATGGAATTGTCAATGGAATTGAATTCCTTAAGGAATTGGAATGGAAAAAAACTGGTCAACCCCCTCCGTTTGGTTGGCACGGAATGAAATGGAATTGTCATTCAATTCCTTGGCAAATCATGTTTGATTTGAAAATACAAATTATAGGAATGGAATGAAAGCATATAAAATGACCAATTTACCCTTTTTAAAAAAAAATTGGGGAGGGGGTGGGGGGGTAGGTAGGGGGTATGCAAAATGAGTAAAAAAAATTCGTGGGCGGTGGGGGGGGTGGGGTGGGGGGGGGTAAGCAGAAAAAAAAATATTCATGGGGGGGGGAGGGGGGTGGGGGGTAGAGGGTGGGGTGGGGTGGGGTGGGGGGTAGGAGTTTGGATGGGGGAGGGTAGGCGAGAAAAAAAATAAAAAAAAACAAATTTGTGGGGGTGGGGGGTTGGGGTGGGGGTAGGCATGGGTTTGGATGGGGGAGGGTAGGCGAGAAAAAAAAATAAAAAAAATTTCGTGGGGGTGGGGTGGGGGGGTGGGGGGTAGGGGCTGGGTGGGGCTGGGTAGGGACTGGGTAGGGTTTGGGGGTATTTTGGTAAAAAAAAAAAAAAATTTCATTGCCAAAGGAATTCAACATTCCATCAATTTTATGATGGAATGATAAATTCCTTTATTTGAAGGAATTCAACATTCCAAGGGGAAAGGAAATTTTAAAAAGAATGAACCAAACATGGGAATGAAATTGAAAAGAGGGAATTTTTCATTCCTTTTCCCCACTTTCCTATTAACCAAACGCCCCCTAAGTGTGAATCGGACTATTGTGTTAGGGCATCCTATACTTGATACTTAGTAGGGTTCATTGAGTTCAGGGTCTATGCTTTGATAGTACTATTTATGCTTTAGTCTTCATGAATCCTAGGTTAGAATGCCATTTTTTCCACCAAAGGTCTACTGGCCTTGTGGTATGCTAACCGACCTTCCTGTCGGGAGGTCATAGGTTCAATTTCCCCTGGGAAATCTTTGTGGAAAAATTTATACCATGAGTTTCAGGAGCCTTTGGAGTCCCCCGGGGCACATCCGAGCAGTAAAGAAAGCAGCATTGCTGTGGGGCCAGGAGTATAAGGGGTGCTGCCACCCTGACTGTTTCGGGCATATCCCGCGATTTACCTCCCCCAGCACTCTGAGGGGCCGGAGCCTAGGAGTCCAGGATTAGTCCGGCGTAAGTTGGGAACCTGGGTATCAAAAAAAAAAAAAAATAGAATGCCATTTTTCCATACAATACAACCCATGGGGAAAACTTATTTTTTATATGCAATATGATTTTATTTTATTTTATATTTAGGACTTTAAAACTACTTAGATTTGCACTTAATTGTCATATTTATACTTAAATAAACTATCAAATTACTATCATGCAAATCTCACAATTTTAAGTGAGAGACTAACAATTTTAATACTATGTCTGTCTCAAAACGAAAGAGCAAAAAAAATATGAAATTTAATCTTTGGTCATTTAAATTGGAACGCGGGGAGTAGTAAAATAGTAAATAAGTCTATTACAACTCAAACTCATCCTTGCACATTGATTCATATTCCTGACAAGCACATCAATAAACTAAGACATTTATCAAGCCTCTTTTCAGAGAGGAGTTAAGTACCTATTTCGTTCTCAACCTATAGTCACTTTTCTGTTTTCGTTATAAATGTATTATTTTTTTTCGTTTTTCCCTTTAACCTCGTTTTTTAGGTTGATGTCGTCCTTCCGTCAATATTCCGTTTATTACACCGTTAAATATGTCTATGTGGCATGATCACGTCATCAAATTGCTTATTTGAAATAATTACTAATTAGTTGGCATACACACCCCCAATCACCACCGTCCTACGTCGGCCACCACATCTGTCGCGCCTCTCCCTCTTTCTTCATCTGCCTTATTATCAGCCACTCCCTTCGATACTCCATATACTCCGATTAGCAACATATAGGAATCAAGCCCCAATGGTTGGTATACTCCGTTATAGATCTGAAATTTCAAAAGCCAAGAAACCAAACATTTCTCTCTCCCTCTCTCTCTCTCTCTTTCTCCCCCCAAACAGCTGTCTTACCCCTCCCCATCCGCTCAACTACCCAGCCGCCCCAGTCAAGCCTCTGTTCTCCTCTTGAGATCCAGCCGCCGCCGTCGGTATCGACCCCTATTGCTCGCAGACCACTGCCCTAACCTGATCCAGATCCATTCTTTCTTAATTTTTATGTTTGAATCTGAATTTGGCACAAAAAGTTATTTTTGACCCAGATCCATTCTTATGAATTAAAAAAATATTTGTTGTAATAGGTTGATTTGTTATTGGTTTTGGTATAATGTTTTTTTTTAAATCTGATGATGATGGTTGTTGTGGTGGATGGCGGTGATGGTGGCGTTACCGGAGAAGTTCTTAAAATTACATAATGATGAGTGAAAAAATATTATATAAATTTTTTACAACAATAAATGGAGAGGAAAAAGGGATAGAAAAAAATATAGGAAAAATTTGTAATGGTAATAATTTAAATATTTATTGCAACAATTTAAAATTCAATTTTTTAATTAAAACTAAACAATTATTAGATTAAAATTATAAATTTTAATATTTATAAACATTTTTATTCAATTTTAAAAATTATAGATATTAAAAAGTTACTATAAGAGGTCAGTAGTTTAACATTATAAACTTTAATCATTTAATATTTTCACCTCAGCCTATTTTATAAAATTTTAATGCCAACTCAGCATTTTAATGATTTGGCATGTCACATGGCAATTTTTAACGGTCAAATGGATGGTCAACTGACGGAAAAACGACATTAAAAAAAAATGAGGTTAAGGGGGAAAACGAAATAAAAAATACATTAATGACGAAAACAAAAAACTGACTATAAGTTGGGAACGAAATATGTACTATGAACAAAACCCCCATCAAAATACATGAACTTATACTCCTTTTACACCAAACCCAGTACTGATAGTTCTACTTGGCAAAGGATCATTCCAAGATATATCTTGGAATACCCAAACATCATATAGAAGAAACCAAGTTTTCGGGCTCAGTTGTGGGTTCTGACAGTGAGCCATTTGTCCATCTCCTCAGCATTTCCAGTGCAGCCTTAGGTTGATCCATAGGAACCATGTGACCAGCATCATGGACCTGTTAGCCATAACAAAACCGTATCAATATGAAATCCCAAGTCCAAAAGAATCCAAAATTTCACTAGAATTCTTGCCTATCATTTTTCTCCCTCAGTTTAGGACAGACTACAGGTTTATACAGTTTAACAACATTTTGAACCATCGTAGTAATTTGATTAAGTTTTGAGATAAGTACTTATTTCGTCCCTAACCTATAGTTACTTTTTCGTTTTAGTCCGGAATGTATTTTTTTTTTCGTTTTCCCCTTAACCTCGTGTTTTTTGGTTGATTCCGTCCTTCCGTCACTCATCCGTCAATTTCTCCGTTAAAAATGCCCATATGGCATGAATACATCACCAAAACGCTTAGTTGGCATTGAATATTAATGAAATTTGTTGACATGGAAGTATAAGGGTTGAAAATGTTATTTACTAAACTAGTGACCCTAAAAGACAAACAAAAAGGAGAACAATATTACAAATGAGACCCCTATTTTAACCCTCCCTACCCCTCCTCTAATTTGACCTAGATCAGGAGGAAAAAAAAAAAAAAGGGCTGCCTCATCTCCCCCTTTCCCTTCCACCCAAGGTTCTAAAAAGCGCTAGGCGGATGCTAGGCGACGGAGCCGGCCCTAGAGCCTAGGCGGGGACTAGTCGGGATTAGTCGGGACCTAGGCGGGGCTTAGACCTAGGCGTTGGAGAGGGGCCTAGGCGCCCTTAGGCGGGGTCTTTTAGAACACTACTTCCACCCACGGCGTCCCACACTCCACCCTCCTCTCCCTCTACAGCTCTGCGCACTTATCGTCAACTCCACTCCGACAACCAGTCAGCCGCCTACTCCGACCTCCCTCTCATCTTCGGCCACTTCTCCTTCCCTTTTACAGCGTTGACGCCCATATCGCCTCCTTCTCCTCCCCTCTGCTACAACATCCTTCTCAAAATCCAGCCACCACCGCCCCAATCCTCTCCATCTTCGACTTTCATCTCAACACGATCTGTTTCCCTCGCTTTGCCTGTCGACGATTGCAAGCAACGCCGTCATCGCCTTGCTCTCCGACTGCTACCTTAAGCCGACCCATTTGCAAATTCATCGCCTCCCTTTCTCTCTCTCTCTCTCTCTCTCTCCCTCTCTTTCCCTCGCATTACCGCCTCCTCCCTCCCTTCAGATCTCTGAGATTTTATTCAATATTTTCAAAATTTGAATTTTTCTTCATGTTCAGATCGAGGTGCTTTGTTTGTTTTTTTTTTTTTTCCGGATATGGAACACTTTTTTTTTGTTTGAATTGAACTTGGTGTTGTGTATGTGTTGATTTAGTAATAAGAGTAGAATATTACTAGAAGGATTTGCTTGGTGGTGTTTTTAATGGATGGTGGTGATGGTTGTTTGGGTGGTTTGGTACGAAGGGTAGTGGTGGATGGTGGTGACGGATGTTTGGTAGTGGTAGTGATGGTGGCGGCAGTTGAGGGTGGTCATACAGTGGTGTTTGATAGTTGTTATGGTGGTGTAAAAATAAAAATTATTGAAAGTAGAAATTTCAAATAAAATTATTATAACATCAATTAATAATTATTGGAGGAAAAAAGGAAGACAAATTAATGGAGTAATTCTTAAAAAGTTATTTTAAATAAGATTATAACTTCAATTAAATAATTAGAAATTTTATAAATGAAAATAGTCTTTTTAATTTTTATTATTAAATATTAATAATAAAAAGTTGTTTTATGGGATCAATAGTTTAGTATTGTACACTTCCACCCCTTAATACTTCTAGCTCAGCCATTTTTATCAACTTTTAAGGTTAACTCAGCATTTTGGTGATTTAATCATGCCACATGGGCATTTTTAACCGAGAAATTAACGTATAAGTGATGAAAGAACGACATCAACCAAAAAACACGAGGTTAAGGGGGAAAACGAAAAAAAAAATACATTTCGAACAAAAACGAAAAAGTGACTATAGGTTAGGGACGAAATAGGTACTTAACTCAATTAAGTTTCGATTTTAACCTTTAACCACCAATGTGATATTTAACTATTTTTAACCACACATATTTTTTATTAGTTTTAACCACATTTGTACTCCCTCCCGTCCCATTTGAAATTGCAAATATTGTCATTTTTGAGTGTCCCACTTAAAATTGCAAAATCTCAAAACGAAAAAGTGACTATAGGTTAGGGCTTGCTTGTCATACTCGCAACAACTACACACTTACTATTTTCTACCCCACTTTCTCTCTCATATCTCATTATCACTCACAACAGCTTAAAATTATATACTCCTTAATCTGCGTGTACGACATTTTTTTTTCAATATCAAACGGGGCAGAGGGAGTACTTTTTAGCAGTTTAACCACATACAATATATTTTTATCAGTTTTTACCTTCAACCATTACTCCCTCCGTCTCACTCGAATTAGGACATCTTGCCATCTTGGGTGTCCCTCTCAAAATAGGACAACACCAAAATGGAATGTTTTATTTAATAGGGACCCACTTTCACACTCACAACAACTTCCCACTCATTATTATCTACCCCACTTTCTCTCGTACCTCACTTTTCATACTTACAACACCTACTCCACTAGCACTTTTCCTTAATCCCGTGTCCAACCCAAAAATCCTATTTCGAGTAGAACAGATGGAGTATCCATTAGCTACGCACTCATTATCCCCCAAAAAAAAAAAAAAAAAAAAAAAAACTAAAATAGGATGGTAAAAATTGCTAAAAATATGCAGTTTTAACCAATGTACTTTAGATACGTACTCACTATCCCCAAAAGCAAGAATATTTAGAGCATATTTAGCAATTTTAACTATCCTACTTTAGGTTTTATGGGAGATAATGAGTGTGTATCTAAAGTTACAATGTTTAAAACTGCTAAAAATACATGGTATATGGTTAAAACCATTAAAAACAGACATGTGGTTAAAACTGAAGATTAAGCAAAGTATGATGGTTCAAAATGTCGATAGGCCTTTGAAAAACAGGCTAAACAAAGACTGGATATATAGAAGACAAATATACCTTGAGAAAACTGAGAGGACCGTTGCTTTTCAGTAAGCCTGCTTGAGAACCATCAACTTCAAAAGGAAGTTCAGGGGATGCTCCAAACTCCTTCTGGCCACTCCATTCCATCGCATGAACCCATCTTGAGTTACCTATTACAAGACCAAGTTCATTATAAATTAACATTCTTAATTTGGGTTAAGCTAGTTTAAAGGAGCTGCCCAAAACGCTAACCGAGCCAGTTGCAGATAAGGTCATATTCTCCAGCATACACAAGCAACTTGATTCCATCCTCGAGAAGAACGGGAATGCCAACTTCAAGATTCCTCATCCAGTCAACCAACAATGCCTGGTACACTGTTGGGCTACACGAAACAAAATCTATATCTCCAACTCCAAGAGCATCCCTAACAGATCTCTTGTTTAGGAGCTTCTCCAAGTTTGAGAAATCATAGCAAAGACTGCCCTCGCACTTCTTTCGGATATCATAGTACTGCAATCAAAGACAAGTGTCATTGCTTTACAAAATCATGATGGGCAGTGGCGAAGCCGCTTGAAGCCAATAGGGGTCATTCAACCCTCCTCGATTTTGGAGTTGTCATTTTTACCGCCTTAAAGTTTACAAAAATAAAGTTTTTACCACTTGAAACAATAGTGTTTGCAATTTTAAACCCCCATAAATTCAGAAAAAAAAATACCACCATATCATAATTTTGACACTCTACCAATAAATTCCTGATTTTGCCACTGATGATGGGCCTTTATTTTCCATCAATAACTAGATGTTCATGATCATCAGTGATTCGTCAAATAAAATTGTGTATAGATTTTATGAGATGTTCCAGGATATCAACTGAATAGAATGTAGGATTGAGTTTCTTACATTAAGACCACCGACACGGTTCAATATACCATTAAATATGGTATTGCAAACCACATAGGAGGCGATACAAGCAAGTGTCCCATCAGTACCTGGAAAAATAACAAAATCAGGCAGCACTCATGGAAACTATGCAACTTTTATGATAAATGATTGTAGGAAATGAAAAGGAAAAATCCTAAATTCTTTAACCAGAATAAAAGTCTATAGGCTGAGGAATACGGACAGATATTAAAAGGGTGAAACTTTCTCCTCACAATCCATCCCTCACCGCTAGGTAGAAAGAGACACATAACCCCCCCCCCACACACACACACACAGAGGAAGAGAGAGAGTACCACAGAGCTTTATTGCAGTTTCACACACTGGAAGAATCAAGTTGAGACGTTTGTAATCAGCCTCCTTGATTAACCCCATGTCTAACGCGTAGTCTGTGTAAGCTTTGTATTGGATTTCTGGATTGGTAAGTCCATTTCCAATGGCAAATCCCTGTACAGCACCTGGGTTAAGTTCATCGGCCCAAAAAAGGAATGCCTAACATCATAGTCAAATGTTCACTACAAGGGGATACCTTCAGATTTATATGAATTCCTTCTTTAGCCTTGTTTCCTTTGTGGACACGGGCAGCAAAAGCAGGGATATAGTGTCCAGCATATGATTCTCCAGTTATATAAAAATCATTCTCTGCAAACTCTGGATGCTCAGTAAAAAAGGCCTAAAGCATAAACATTAGTCAGTAGACATAAACCGCTTCATTCCCCAGGTATATTCGTGAATTTGGTAACAAGTCGATAGGCTGCACAGGGTACTCCGCGTAATACAGGCATCTACCACTAAACATGATCGCAACAAAGAATCATGGGAACGGAAATCTTAACTCAAGGGTAGGTTCCCTCAGAAGAAAAAGAACTCCAAGTAGAAAGAAGGAGGCGCTGGTGCATATGTAAAATATCTAACAATCACCGTACTATGCAACTATAAACAAACAGGATAGAGTATAATGGTTTGATTAGTGTTCCACTGTTTCTGGCTGTCGGAAACTCAAGCAACAACATTATTATAGAATCATGAATCAGAATTTTGAGGATCACAGTGATTGCCGATTACTTCATGCGCATTAAAAAATAATACACATGATAAAAGCGAGTAAAAAGAAAGACCTGTAAGAAGTCATATAAGTCATCACTAACGCCCTTTTCATTGTGACGAATGTCCCGTCTATCAGAGCTATAACTGAAGCCAGTCCCAACGGGTTGGTCAACAAATAGCAAGTTGGACACCTGAAAATGCCAAAGCAAATCATGAAATTCATATATCATTGTAGACAAAAGCAGAGAAAAACTTTATTGTCACTAGAATCTACAACAGGAGTCCAAGAAGCCACAATTTTGAATCATGTTCGGCAATCCTCTCTCTCTCTCTCTCTCCATATTTATGTGTGTATGTGTGTTGTATATCTTTCTTCAGTAATAAAATGACAACAATAAGAACTTAAGACAATTAAAGTATGGATTTGTTTGTACCAAAAAAGAAAAACTAGCAGTGAAAAAGAAGAACGTGACAGGGCAGCCAAACTTATTAGGAAGACCAAGTCAAAAGGCTATCATATTCACTCTAATGCCAACCAACTCCTTTATGCAACAAGTCACTCCTGTTTTTCATTGAAACCCCTATTCAACGGGCTATTTCCTTCATTCTAGATACACAATCTAAACCTGAAACAATAGGCTACTCAAAATAAGATTTTCTTTAGAAAAGATGTGAAGCAATAACCTACTTTCACGGGTGGGGCTCGACCAATAACTGGCATGACAGGTTCCCTTAGGCAGGCCGTATATATGCATAATGATTCCAAGACCAGGAAACTAAGTTGACAAACAGGTCTATAGGACCTTGACGCAATCGACCTTTCAATAATTCAGTAACTCTTACAGTGTGCAAGTTTGTATAGATTGACATTGACTGCATAACTAGCATTATAGCATGTTTACCACCATACGAGAAGCCTGCTTTGCATTTGCAAGAGGCCAACCATGAAATCCCAGAATACAGTAGCCAAGCAACCAAACATAAGACGACTTGGACCACTCCTATAATAAGCATAAATAAAAGGCGATTCACAAAAAAAGGACCATAGCCTCTCCTTTCTCCAGAATATACATGTCTTTATGCAAGATTCCAAAGACCACTAAAAGAAAATTTATATTCGTGAATCCAAAATTGCCATAACAACCATGACAATCAATTTCAAATAACTTATCACGTAACCAGAATAACACATGCAAATATCAGTAAATAGTAGGGGGAATCAATAATGAAAAGACACAACAATTACAAATATCAGTAGAACAGCATAACTACTTGTCAGAAAATCAACAAGAAAAGAAAAGAAGAATAGAGTACACGATGTACAAAATGACAATTAGCATAGATAAAAAGTTGTTTATAACTAAATTTAATCAAGTGAGAAAATCAATTAAACATTGAAAATTCTGGAAAAGATAAGTAAATGCACACAGCAAAATAACTGCCGTTTGAACAACAAACAAAGAGGTAAGGAAAATATATAAATTCAAATGCATATGATGCAGAAATAATAAATTAATAATAATAATATTAACTTCCATGTATAAACTGAATAAGAAATGTCACCTGGTCCCATCCATACTCATTCCACACTAGAGAGAGATTCTTTGCAATAGTGAAAGGTCCATTTTCATAGAAAAGAGCCAACTCACTGCTACACCCTGGCCCTCCAGTTAACCAGATAACGACAGGGTCTTTCTTGTTGTGGCGTGACTCAAAGAAGAAATAGAACATCCTACAAGAAACAATCAAACCATTCTTTAAGGAAATTGCAAAATATAAAACAGTATAGAACCAAGGAAAACTCATCCAGAGACCAGCCTAAAAGAAAAAAAAAATACAGTGCAAGCATCATGAAGAAATACTATTATCCCAATAAAATGACAAAGGTATGATATCTGATTTTCAGTTTTATAAATCCCCAAAAAATAACAAACGTACAAAACATATGATTTCAGTAGTATCTGAATAACAATTTTATCCATACAGAACAGATGATCACTTTAAATTCAATAACCAAGGGCAGTAACCACATTTGAGTATATAACAAACTCATGGTCATGCCTCTAGCTGTTAGCATGGAAAAAAAGGGAGAAATGGGGTTGGTTTTAAGAGGTAAGCATATCCACATCCTCTCCTTCATGTGTGTGTGTTGGTGGGAGGCAGGACCAGAAATGATAAAGAGGACATGCAATTATTATCTTTCATTTAATATCTACCAATAAGAGGGCATAAAATCAGCCATCAGAGATTACATCTTATACTTGGAATACTGAAGCATCATAAAGAGTTGAATTAATGAAGTTGTGTCCCTTTGTAGGATTAGTGTGGTCATCATTTCCTACATGATTTCCAAATCATTACTGCAGCCCAAGACCTTGGGAAAGCTTATTGACTTGTACTGCACATTTCTACCATAAGACTCTGACAAAGTTTCCCATACTCATATCATATCCCTCCACCAACCACTTCTCAACAAGCTTATTGATTTTGGTATACATAACTTCATGATATCAAGAAGCCAGAGCTAAACGTTTGAATAAACCACATCCCTGTTGGGAAAATGGGCACAAGTCTTACCACTATTCACAAAACAATAATGTAGTCGTTTCATGATTGACGATGTGGGTAGGCCAGCAAGTATATCTAATAGGATACACTAGGACTCCAATAAAGAGCTGCCAACAACAAGAGATCAGCACTACCGCAGTAAAGGTAGCTGATCACCTGAAATAACAGATATCCTTTCCCTCACAACTGCTTTGTGCTTGCCACAAGAGCACTAGCCCAACCTTAACATCATTCAAGTACTAACATTTACATACTCGTGGCCTAATGAAAAAATCTCTCCTTTTGCCTCTCTTTTTTTGGGGGGATTAGAAATTTAAAAAAAAATCGGTATTGCTTCTTCAGACTTCCTTTTAAATCATTATCCGTGCGTGTACGAAATCTTAAAGCTTGGGTAAAACTAAGAATATAACAACACTTTTATCCTGCACTAGGAATATAGGAACATTGATAGAAGAAAAGGAATGACTGAACATCTTTCATCAAAAAAATCCAATGCAACTGAACAAAAGAAAATACTATTCACCAACTACTCTATCAGTTACGTGTAAAGATGAAAGTCAATTTCCAATGTCCAAAGTCAATATAATGGTTTTTAGATGAAGACAATAGATGGATTTACTTAATTTTTCAAAAAAAATATAAGTTAATGTCATTATAGTTTCTATCTACTCCCTCCGCTCCAACCAAAAAGCTCATTTCCGAAAAGCCTATGATTAAGGGATTTCATCCTTGAAGTTGTTCATAATTACAAAACTGTTGCGACTGTGCTCAAGATACATAATTGCATGTGGACAGTAGAGTGGGATATGAAAATTGTAGGCATAGTTTTTGAAAGATGACTGTTTAAATAAAGCATCTTAAAATGAAATAGTGGACTCTTTGTCGGGGAACGGATAGACTAGTTCATAAAAGCTAGTCTCTTCTGACCTTCAAGAGTTGCGAAGCCTGTAGACATAATTATTGAAAGCGGACACTTTAAGCCTAACATCTAAAAATGGAACAAGGAACTCTTTAGATGGAACATGGAGTGTAATTCATAAAAGCTACTCCGGGTAATTAAACCGTCAATAGGAGCATATTACAAAATTCACAATTACGGATGTGGAACTTAATAGCAACCTGGAACAGCTAGGACTCCTTAACTTTTTTGGACAATGATCAGTTGATATTGAATCGGTGGTCACGTGAAGCGCTCTTTGGGTACCACGTGAAGCGCTCTTTGGGTACCACACACTACCGATTAAATCTCAACCGATCATTGTCCAAATCGGGCTTCATGGGCTAAATCGCAACCGATCGCATCAGTTGCAACTGTTCCAAATCAAACTTAACAGTATTGCATCTTCTCTAATCTTAAGATAGAGAGAGGAACCATGCCACCATACTCTCAATACAGAAATACTATTGGCAAGCAAGTAATAGAACAACATCATCAAAATCATAGATATTACCATGTATACAATATATAATTAAAACATGGTAACTTGGATAAAGTAGATTACACGATCACTAATATCAAAACAAGCAGTTGTAAGACACAACCATAATCGTACATATTACCATTTCCACAACAAATAAGTAAAATCTGGATAAGCCGAATAACGAAAAGATCAAACAAAATAATGCAAAACTAAAGTCGGTCAGGGAAATATGTGAGTAATTTGGGGGAAATCGGAAATTACCGAGCAGCATGAGAGTGTTGAATCTGATAGTAACCGGCATGATGACCTAGGTCTTCAACGGTGACGCCACTAGGATCGGCCAAATCGGGGAACCTAAACGCCTTCTCGACAATCCTAGGCCGAACAATCGAATCGGAGGTAGCTTCATCTTCGACGACGTTGACGGATTCCTTAGGGAACAAATTGAGCTGGTGGATGAGTTTCTCGGCTTGAGTGGTCGGGAAACTGGGGTTGGTGAGTGTGAGCTTGGTGGCGTAGACGGTGGAGAGAGAAAGAAGTGAGAGGAAGAGGAGAGAGAAAAAAGTCGTCATCGTCGTTAGATTTTCTTGTTAGTGAGAGAGAGGGTGTTATATAGAGGAGAGAGAATGGATGGGTCGGCAAACTAACGTGGAATTGGAAGGAGTGGTGGAGAGTGAGCCGTGAGGTGACGACGCTGAAGGAACGGAGAGAGAGAGAGAGAGAGAGAGAGAGAGAGAGTATGTGAGTGGTTTGTTGTTGTTTGTGACGTATTGTTTTGCTTTGGCTTGTTTGTTTCGTGGCTTTTTGGGGCGGGAAGAACTGAACGGAAAATATCTTTTACACACCGTTGCACCCCAAGGTCACTGACTCATCTATCCTCGTAAGCGCACGGGATAGGGGTGTGCACGAGCACAAAAGCTAGCGGGTTTTGACAAAATTTGATATGAGTTCATTTAGTTGTGGACTTTAATTTTAAGAGTTCAACATAGCGAGTTTTATGTGGGTTCAAATTAACGAGCTTTTGCGGGCTTTAAACGGGCATTGAGCGAGCTCGGGCTTACAAATTAGATGTTGTATGTTGGAAATGGGTAACGGAAAGTTAAGTTTGACTTAACGTGGACCTAAGATTTTAACGGAGTTCGTTATTCGTTAACGAGACTTGTTACAAAATGTATTCTACATTTGTTGTAGATTATTAAACTCATTTAATGTCTCAAAACCATTTAGGGTGAATGAAAATTAATGACAAAGGCTTTTTGTAACTTAACGAAAGTTAAATAAAGGATTAAAGTTGATTTGGATTAGCCAAAATGTGTTTGGACTGATTGATCAAACGCAACTGTTTCAACAGGCACTTCTCTGGGTTTCAGCGCGGTCGCGCTCCAACCTAGAGCGGCCGCGCTGAATTTCAGTGAATTTTGGCATTGTTCTCGACAGGCCAGCGCGGTTGCGCTCAAGGTCAGGGCGGCCGCGCTCGTGCGCTGATTCTGAACAGTTTTGGCGCCTTTTGGTGGGAAAAGTCATGAACCCTTTAACTTTCTTTAAATAGTTTTTCTCTGAATTTCAATAACATACATACAGATTTTCAGTCTTCCTAAACCCTTCTTGAGTTAGTGTAATCAAGTAAAATCATTGGCATCTTGTTGCATACCTTCTTCAAGTCCAAAGTTCTAAACAATCACTTGTTCGTTAGATTAGTTATATTGGAGTGCTCCTTATAACTAATTGTAAAGTCGTTTTATCTTACGAGAGTTTTGTTATTCAATCGTAAGCACCTGTGCGGGACAAATAACTCTTACGGAGATTGTATACAATACAAGACTCGACTTGTCTCCTAATTTTCCAATCTCCGATAGTTTTTTCAGTTAAGTTCTTGAGAAGCCACACCTAAAATTCAACAAACGTAAGAGTTATTTGACGCTTCTTAAGACTCTCATACCATGGCAACTGAGAAAGACACCACCGCATCAAGTCAAGGCAATTTAACGCCTCCTTCTCAAGGCGACGCAACGTTCAACAATGTTGCACCCGCTTATACACCGCATCACCCGGGTCATGGTGAGAAACCCCCGAAGTTCACTGGTGTGAATTTCAAGAGATGGCAACAGAAGATGCTATTCTACTTGACCACCCTAAGCTTGCACCGCTTCTTAAAAGAAGATCCTCCGGCGGTGGCAAATGGTGATCCCGACTCTCAAAGGCTTATGGCCAAGGAGGCTTGGGCTCATGGTAATTTCTTTTGTAAGAATTACATCCTAAACGGACTCGATGATGCACTATACAATGTGTATAGTAACGTCGAGATAGCCAAGGCGTTGTGGGACACCTTGGAAAGGAAGTACAAGATCGAAGACGCCGGGTCAAAGAAATTTGTCATCGGTAAGTATCTTGACTTCATGATGGTCGATTCCAAATCGGTAACAACTCAAGTGGATGAGTTCCAACTCATTCTACATGGGCTTGATGCTGAGGGAATGATCATGAATGATCCATTCAAGGTGGCATCAATCATTGAAAAGTTGCCGCCTTCATGGAAGGATTTCAAGAACTATCTCAAGCATAAACGCAAGGAGATGTCCTTGGAAGACATTGTTGTTCGTCTTCAAATTGAAGAGAACAATAGAAACAACGAGGCCAAGGATGCTAAGGGCAAAATGGAGGCTAAGGTCAATCTCGTCGAGGCTAGCACAAGTGGCACAAAGAGAAAGCATTCCGGAAATGCCGAAAATGTTAAGAAAGGAAAGAATAAGGGCCCTACAACTAAGAAGTTCAAGGGGACTTGCTATAATTGTGGCAAACCGGACCACTTAGCAAAGGACTGTCGTCTCCCGAAGAAAGAGGCGAATAATGTTGACCACATGGACCTAGACTTTGCAGCGGTGGTCTTCGAGGCTAACGTTGCAAACTTGGATGATAATCCAAAAGCTTGGTGGATAGAACCCGCCACATTTGTGCCAATAAGGAGAGTTTCTCCTCCTATACTCCCATCTCCGAAAGGAAGCTCTACATGGGAAATTCAGCGACCTCCGATGTTCAAGGCATTGGAAACGTGATATTGAAGATGACTTCCGAAAAAGAAGTAACCTTGTTGGATGTGCTGCATGTTCCAGACATCTGTAAAAATTTAGTTTCCGGCGCTTTGCTTAGTAAGGCCGAATTTAGACTTGTATTTGAATCTGACAAATTTGTAATAACTAAGAATGGTTTGTTCCTTGGAAAGGGCTACCTCGAGGAGGGCCTTTTCAAGATGAATGTAATGAATATCGTCCGCCATAGTGCGAAGAATAAAAGTGTTGTTTCTTATGTTTACTTGTCAGAAAGTTCTAATTTATGGCATGATAGATTAGGACATGTAAACCTCGACACCATTAAGAAATTAGCGAAACAAGATTTAATCCATATGACTAAATCCGACTCGACTAATAGGTGCGAAGTTTGCGTTGAGGCAAAAATGACGAAATCGCCATTTAATGCAATAGAAAGAAATACAACTCCTCTTGAATTAATTCACACCGATATATGTGATTTAAAACTTGTGCAAACTCGAGGAGGTAAAAAGTACTTCATTACATTTATAGATGATTGCACAAAATATTGTTATTTTTATCTCTTAAGAAGTAAAGATGAAGCCTTAGGGGCTTTTGAGACTTATAAGAAAGAAGTTGAAAATCAACTTAACTTGAAGATTAAGAAAATTAGAAGCGATAGAGGTGGAGAATATGAAGCACCGTTTGAAGGGCTATGTTGGGAATCCGACATAATTCATCAAACAACGGCTCCATATACCCCTCGATCTAACGGAGTTGCTGAACGCAAAAACCGTACTCTCAAGGAGATGATGAACGCGCTTTTAATAAGTTCAGGCTTACCCGACAACTTGTGGGGGGAAGCCATACTCACTTCTAATTATGTTCTTAATAAAATACTCAAGAAAGGTATTGATAAAACACCCTATGAATTATGGCATAATCGTAGACCATGTTATAAATACCTTAAAGTGTGGGGGTGTTTGGCCAAAGTTGAAGTACCTAAGCCAAAATAAGTCAAGATTGGTCCAAAGACCATTGACTGTATTTTTATTGGATATGCCAATAATAGTAGTGCCTATCATTTTATAGTGCACAAATCGGACATTTCTGATATGCATATAGGAACTACTATAGAATCAAGGAATGCGGTATTCTTTGAAAACATCTTTCCGGCTAAGGACAGGAAAGATATAGGTTCTAATAAGAGAACATATGAATCTACAACCGGTCCTTCTCAAATAGAAGATGAAGAATCGAGACGTAGCAAAAGGGCAAAAGTGGAAAAGTCTTTTGGTCCTGATTTTCTATCTTACATGTTAGAAAACGAACTAGCCACTGTTAAAGAAGCTTTATCCGGTCCGGATAGTTCGTTCTGGAAAGAGGCTATTAACAGTGAAATAGAATCCATAATGCTCAACAATATTTGGGAATTAGTTGATCTCCCTTCAGGTTTGTGAATGTGTGCCCAAAATTTTTGTTTATTGGAATTCACGCGAGTTTGAAGACATCCGGTTTATTTGAAAAACGGAGTCGCCACGCCATTTTGATTACCTCAAAACTTTGAAAAAAAGGTTTTATGGGTTCGGAGGTTAAGTTACCCCTTGGGAAGAACGTTTGGCGTTCACCCAAAGTGCCTTGCCGGAGCAAGTCTCCCTAGATTTCATTAATCGTGTTGGCTTGCGTGCTTTCTTTGTGTGCATGTGTTTGAAAATAAAGGGGGGGAATGTCCCAAGTTATCTTCCGGACGTACAAACCATTTGTTGGTTGTCGCTCGGGATTCCTTGGAATTTATGTATTTGGGATTTTGATCCCGTCCTCATCTTATGACTTATGATCATCGCATTTTAAACCTTGGGACCCTCGGGACTTGCGTGATCGAGAGAATGACTCTCTTTTGGGTCAAAGATGAGGTTCTTTAGGAAGGAATGTCCTTAGCCCATCAATCCTACGCTTTAAGACGGTCGAGCTCGTATAGAGACTTCATACTCATTCTTAAGCGATAATCGGAGATATAGGGTTCAAGGTTATCCTTTTCCTAAAGAAATCATGAACCTTTAATGGAAGGAACGATGCAAGATGAGAACTTTTACACCGGTCCGTTCCAAGGTTGGGGGAAAGGGGAAATGCATGATGAAAAAAATGAATCTTTAATGAAAAGATGACATTTTTAGGTTGCAAATGATGCTTTTTTGATTGAAAGAAATGATCTTTATGCAAATGATGCATAAAGATTTGATTTTTATGCAAATGATGCATTGAAAAAGGGGGTTTTGATGCAAAGGATGCATTTTTATTGAAAAAGATTTGGTCTTTATATGCAAATGATGCATAAAGATAACATTTTTATTGGAAAATAGGGATTTTAGGTGCAAAGGATGCACCTTTATGAAAAAGACTACATTTTTATGACAAATGAGGTCTTAATGCATGCAAAGGGGAAAGGGGATGATAAAGATGTGATCTTTAAGCTACCAAGTCCCAAGCAATATAAAGACAATGCAATGAGCAATTTATAAAGCAATTAGGATGCAAGGATAGGGCGTGCGAGGTTACCAATGACTTCCTTTGCTTCTCGGGACGGAGCTAGGAGGAGAGATCGATCTTTGGTCTTCAAGGAGGAGGGATGTAGCTTCTTGGCCTTCCTTCTTCTTCTTCTTGAATTCCCAGCAGTTTCTTCACGTCTTTCAGAGTGGATTGAGTATTTTTCTCATATATTGTGTGTTTTGAAATGGGTAGAGGAGGGCTCTATTTATAGGCAGTCTGGATAAGGCTAATGAAGCCGTGCTGCTGCGAGCTCTTTGCAAATGAGGCCGTGCGGTCTTATCCATTGTGACTCAGCATTCTAGAACCATGCAAGGTGGCATCATTCTAGAAGCTTCTCCTAATTAAGAAAAACGTGTTTTCTTAATTAGGAAGGCTCCTTACAGCCCTAATTTAGATTTGGGTGTTCCGGGACATTTCTAACACTAGGAAGGTCAGGGAATTACCTGGAAAATTTATCGAAATGTCGGGAAAATTAACCTAAGGCATGAGCCGATTTGGGTACTTACGAAGCCCTCGGCAACGTCACTTGCAAGGCGAGTGGGGTTGTCGATAAAAGGATCCGATCGGCGAATGCCGAGACGGATTGGGAGACCAAGGTGGTCGAGTGGCTGAACTCTTTTGGAAGGCTACCTACGTATCCCTGAGGAATCAAGCCAGCCGTAGTTCGGAATTAGGATCCGCTGGGGAGGAAGAAGAGAAACCGGTCTCTTCGGGGAAATAGAAGAGAAAATGACCTAGGAGGTCAAGCAATTGATCCTACTGGGACATGCTAGGAGTGACCCAGTGGTCGAATATTTGAACTTTTATGAGGGCGCTTTATCACCGAGGAGTGACAAAGAAACAGTGGTGACCAAAGTGGTCGAATGGCTGGACCTTTTATAAAAGGCTACCTACGTATCCCGGAGGAATCAAGCCTTGATCGTAGTTCAAGCATCACTAGATAGTTAGGAACGATGTCTAGGATCCTTGAGATTTTGACAATTCGGAGGTCACACGAGGAAGCTAGAGCTTACGGCACTATCTCTTTATGACGGGGATAGAGGTAACTTAAGTTGGGAAACTTGAGCGTACGTCACTATTCGCGGATAGAGGTAGCACAAGTTGGAATGACTTGGGCATACGTCACTATTCGCGGATAGAGGTAGCACAAGTTGGAATGACTTGGGCATACGTCACTATTCGCGGATAGAGGTAGCACAAGTTGGAATGACTTGGGCATACGTCACTATTCGCGGATAGAGGTAGCACAAGTTGGAATGACTTGGGCATACGTCACTATTCACGGATAGAGGTAGCACAAGTTGGAATGACTTGGGCATACGTCACTATTCGCGGATAGAGGTAGCACAAGTTTAGAGTTCTGACAATTCGGAGGTTGTCACCTAGTGTTATCCCGTTATAACGGATTTAACGGAGGCGACTGGGAATAAAGCTTGATTGCTAAAGAGATAAGGGATATTTTTCGAAAAGATGTTATCTTGATTAAAAGATAACGGAAATTGCATGCCCAAGTGGAAGGTCCAGGGCGTGATTGTAATTTATGCTCGTAGCGAATGAAGCCGCCCGGCATGAGATGGAGAAAAGAAGCCGTACGGCTAGAAAGCCCGTTTTTCCAGATTATTTAAAATCAGGTTTTGAACGGGCATTGGGCACTTGTTGCCGCCCACTTCAGCCGAGAGAGAGAGAAGAGAGAGAGAATTTTCGAAATTCTTCAACCCCTTTTGCTTCCCTTTGATTTGAAATGGATCCGGAGGGCAATCCCATACCAAGGCAAGCGAGGAGAAACATCTCGGCGGCCGCGAGAAGGAGGAGGAAGGAGCTCGTGAGGACGGAGAGGAAGTATGACTTCCTTACGCCTCCATCGGAGCTTTATCCGGGGAGAAGGGAGCACAAATCAACGAACCCGCGATCGGTTGGGGTAAGCATTCTCATTTTGCTCAAATCCGATGATTTTGCTTGATTTTTGAATGATTTAGGGCTTGACCCGAATTATAGGATTTTGAATGATTTTTTTTTTTTTTGAATGATTTTGAGATGCATGAACAACCTATGAGGCTAAGAATATGCAATGTGCAATTTGTTTGATGAAAAATATGAGAATGACTCACTTTTTTTTCGCAAAATGAAGTAAGAATTTTTTTTTTTCAAAATATGAGACGGAGTTCTTGCCTTGTGCTAGAACTAGGTCAAAATTCTGATTTTCAATGAGAAAACATGATTTTGGAAGATGAAAATGATTCCATGCATGCCATTTTTTTTGAAAAATAATGCTTATGTGCAAAAAATTGTGATTTTGTGCTTTAGGAAAGCAATGACGCGTTTCAAGTGATGAAAGACACGTTTTTGATGCAAAAGTTATGCTAGAAAAACTTTTATGAATGCTTTTCTTTTGAAAATATGTGCACTTTTGAATATATGCATGCTTTTGAAATGATATGAAGGACTGACGCTTCTTTTGATGTGCTTGTCTACAGGAGAACAAGTCTAGAGGACCGTCGGAGATAGCGGTCAAGCTGGGCGGTAGGATGCCGGATTTTGAGAAGGATGGGATGAATCCTGCCAAGCAGTGAGGGCTACCGGCTTGGATGCATTTGTAGAGGCTATCGGCAGGGGTGTCCACATCACCTCTAAGAGCAAGGGCTTGGTCCAGCCCTATCCGAGTTCCGTGGGACAAGACACATAGCTTTCACCCGAGCCGGGAGAGCCGATGCTGACTCCCGCCGATTTCACCGCTATTACGGGCTTACAGCTCACCGGGAGGCCCGTGACTTGGAGGGACCATATTACACCGAGGAGTTTCGTGCTTTGGTCGGGTTTGAGCCGATTCCGAAGGGGCCGGGGATGGAGACACGGAATGTCGAGGTGGCGGCATCGTACTAGCATGCGTAATTTTGTCGCTAATGATGTGACCGCCAAAGCCACTCGGCTAGAGCATTCATATGGCCGATGCTATCGGTCACCATCTTTGCCAATTCCTGGGACGATAGCTATGACTTGCCTCCTCGACTCTCCGGGAGGATGTGGATGGGATAGGACGGTCTCTTGGGGAGAGGCCGGATTGGCGAGCTCTACTTCGTTGGACATGTACAAACGAACAAGGCCGCTTCGATGGATCGCTTTTCTTTTGCCCTCGAGGTAGTCTCCTTTTTTTTTTCTTTTCTTTTCCCGTCTTGAGAGAGAGAAAATGACCTTTTGATGTTTTGAATATGCAGCCTGGTTTTGCGAGGTGATCGGGTTCTTCCCTTGGAACCAAGCAGAGTGATGTCACCATCTTCCCCGCTATGGTTCGCCGGAGGGGAGATGCGAGAGATAAATTCACTGGGAAGACCCGGATTACCTTCGACTACAAAATGGTGAGGCCGGTCATCAACAGGGATGGGCACGATGGAGTGGACTTCTACCCCGCGGTGTATCCGAGATCTTGCCGGGAGATGCTAAGGTGAGGTGACGAGGCAGAGGAGGTGGCTTACGGCCGACATGTGATGTCATTTATCCTGGGACCGCTTCTCGAGACAAAGATGGTCATGTTCCCCACTAGATGCCATTACTCCTTCGACCCTCCAAAGACGGATGCCGCAGCCTGTGGATTGGTCGAGGATGAGATAGCGAGGTACTGTGCAGCGTGGCCGCAGAGGAGTACTTCGACATGGACACCCCCTACGCCTGTGTTTGTGGAGTGGCGCCACGAGACGCTACGTAAGCTAGTGAAGCTCGGCGGTCACTCGTGGATATGGGGAGGATGAGCCTACCGACCCGCCGATCCCTCCCGCGCATCTCGTCCCACGTGGTCCATGGAGTGCCGAGGAGGATGAGGATACCGTCCCCGATGCTAGGGAGCCCCAAGACACCTTGCCGCCCGATAGCACCGTAAGTGTACTCTTAGGGTCTTATTCCCTTTTAGCTTTCGCATTTTTCTCGCTTTTTTTTGCTATTTTCTCGAGATTTTCTCGAGATTTTTCTTTTTTTTTTTTTTTCTCGTGTTCCAACGCACTTACGATAGGGCCGGTCGTGCAGTAATAGGGCCGGGAAGGACATGTGCCGGTCTCTTCGAGGAAGCCGGCCTCGCGCTTCAAGGCGCAAGCAAAGGACGCACAGTGAGCCTCGGGCGCAAGAGACGGCACGTCTGGGGCACAATACCTACCTCATCGGGCCTCTGAGTACTCTTCCGCTATGCCTCGGGCGGGGACCCAACGCCGACATTCCGGGAGCAACTGGCCGAGTATGGGCACGATAATGTCCATTTGTCCGACGTGAGCGACTGTGAGGACTTGATGAGGGAGGCTAGCATTTATGAGCTGAGCAGCGATGAAGATGAAGAAGAATCGGAGGCCTAGGAGGTCTCTAGAATAGATTTGGAACAAAAAAACAAACAATTTACAATTTGATGCACACTTTGCTTATTTTTTGTTTTATTTGGGCGCCGATGGGGCGAAAACATTGTATTTACATTTTAATTGCTTTTCTAATTTATGCTTTTTCAATTTGCATATTATCTGAGCCTTGGGGCGACTTTTTTGCTTGGAATTGGGGCTGAAAATGGGCCAAAATGATTTATAATGGTGTATAAATGCTTGAATGGCTTCTGGACATGTTTTTGTACAGGTTTTGGTTGAAAAAGTGGGGTGAAAACTCCCTTGGGCAGCAACTTTGGTTGCTGCAGAATTTTTTCTGCAGAGGGCTAATGTAGCCGTGCGGCATGGCCTTGAGGGGAAATAGGGCCGTGCGGCTTGGCGCCCGTCTCGAGCCGGTTATTTTCTGAATAAAAGCAAGGCTTGGCCATTTCATTTCATTTTCACTCTAAACTTGTCCCAATTGTTCCCAGAGCATATTTTGGACCTAAAAGCACCATCTTTGATCATTTTGCGATGGAGAATCCCGTTAGATTGCAAAGGGGGAGACGAGACCATTTTCTATCCGGTCTTCAATCTTGGGCGAGATATAACTTTCAAAATCACAAGGGGCTGCTTGATTCTTCCTTCAAGATCAAGTCTTTATGGCATTTGAGGGATCTCCCGCCCGATTGGGATCCGCTGAGAGCCGCAAAGCAAAGTTTGGGATGTCCGAGACATGTTTATCAAGCTTCTCTTACAACGAAATCGTCCCAACGCACGAAGACTTCAGGCAGCCTTGATTGGGAGTCCCGAGATTGAGGCTATATCTATTCCGCTGATCGGAGACGTGCCGCGACGGTAAAACTTGCATCTTTTCTCGCAGATTCCTTTGGGAGAGGCCGAGAGGATGATGGTAGCCCCGGATAGGATTGACCTTTCGATATCCCTGCAAGTTTGGGTTTCCAGATATGGCTGCGACCACTGGCTATGGATGCTTTCATTCTCTCGCGTATTCTCTATTTTGTTCACCGCCGAGTCCGCTGGGACTGGCTATAGTGGTCTCTTGGACATGGTCGAGACTCGCAGGGCTGGAAGGATATTGTCCCGCCGGTTTTGGGAGAGACATTTCATGGGATTGATAGGATGGCTCGGGAGACCGTTTTCATGAGGTCCGGAGTCCTGGCCATGTTGACTTTGTGGTCCGCAGTGAGAGGCTCTGGGCTTTGCCGGGCTTTGCCGACTCAGTGCCCTCGGGTGATTTCTGAGAGGTGCACCTAGGCAACAGAACAGGTAGCCGGAGTCCGATGATGGCTAGGCTATCCACTTCGGACATCCGTTGGTGGATACCACATCGAGGTTGCGCATCAGAGGATATTTCAGGAGTCTTATGCCGCGAGGGTTCCGTGATTCTCGCCGGTCATCCTTCTACATACCCCGCTTGGTATCCAGCAATTTGGGGCTTTACAGGAGCCATTGAGTGATTGGGAGGACATCCGGACCATGGAGGTGGTGTCATTGGACATGAGAGATCCAAATGCCTTCTCTTTCTTCTCGAGGGCTTGGACACATACCGCTTTCCCACCCAGTGGCTATCTTCAGAGCGTGAAGAGCACCATCTTGACCACCGTCTACTTGACCGGGTACGAGAGGGAGACGGGAGCGACTGTGTTATCTTGGAGGATAGACGTCGAGCTTTATTGGGAGCCGATCGTGACTCGAGTAGGACTCGAGGGAGACCGAGGCTAAGGCGAGTTGCCATAACCAATCGTGTGACTTGGTCGTGATATGGAGGCTCGGTGACAAGAGATTGTCCGAGGTCGCTCCTTTGACCGAGGCTCGAGGGAGGAGGTGCGGACTCGTGCTCGCATAGAGAGAGCGCTCATCGACACGGGGCCGGGTAGAGGCTCCAGCGAGGATACCGCAGGTCGGGATGAGGGATACCGACATTATTGAGAAGAAAAGGAAGAAGACTCGACGAGGCCGAGGAAAAGGGAAGAAGATCGAAGAAGACTCGCCGAATGACGACCGACAAGTCTTTTCTCAAGATCCTCTTATTGCCATTTGCAAACACATTAGTTTATTTAGGCATTTTGTTGTATTTTAGGTCTTTTAGCAGGTTAGCAGAGTTAAGAGGTAGACCGTCCTTGAACTCATCAAGAAGTTTTTAACTTGTAATGAACAAGAAATATTATTTTAAGAAATTAATCAAGACACATTTCATGGAAATTCAAATGCCTTTATTGATTGGGACCCGTTTTATGAAAACTGAAATGCCCTTTACTATTTTTTAGGACGCACTTCAGGGAAGCTTGATCGTCCTTTTTATTGTTTAGGACACATTTCATGGAAACTTAATCGTCCTTTTTATTGTTTAGACCGAACCATATATGGCTGCCTACGTTCCCCTTTTACAAGAAAGGCTAAGGGGCTCAGTCTACGTAGTTCATTCCGTGAACTAATAATTTTTTTCATGTGCACTCGTTTTTGCCTAGACCGCCCTTTTGGGGTCTTCACTTAGCCGGGCATTACTCTTTTGCACTTTTTTTTTTTTTTTTTTTTTCTTTTTTTTTTTATATGTGCAACTGTCTTTTGCCTAGACCGCCCTTTTTGGGGTCTTCAAACTTAGCCGGGCATTACTCTTTTTGCACTAAGATTTTTTTTTTTTTTTTTCTTTTTTTATATTATTATTTTTTTTATCGTACATAGTATCTTCTGAGTTTATCACCGTTGACCGGGTGGACAAAGGGATTGCCATCCAAGTCTCGCAAGCTTCATTGCTCCTCCCGACGCATTTTCTCGCACCACATAAGGGCCGATCCAGACGGGTTCCCATTTTCCTGTGGGGTTTGTCTCGGTAGGGGCTTTACTTTCTGCACCAAGTCGCCCTCTTTGATGTCTCCGGCCTTGACCTTTTATCAAACGCCCGGCCATTCGCCTCCGGTAGGCTCGGGTGTGTTCCATGGCTTTTAGCCTTCTCTCGTCAAGGTGGCTAATTCATCATGCCGGCCGCGCAACCATTCCACTTCATTGACATCTGTTTTCCAGAGGACCCTTAATGACGGGATTTCCAACTCCACCGGTAACACCGCTTCCATCCCGTAAGTTAGGCAAAAGGAGTTTCTCCCGTGGCCGTTCCGACAGACGTTCAGCAGCCCCAGAGTGCTAGGTGCAGCTTTTCGGGCCAATCACGACCACGGTGGCCATCTTCCTGATGATCCGCTCGAGTGTCTTATTAGCAGCCTTCCACGGCTCCATTGGTCTCGAGGTCCGTACGGGGACGACTTGTGGCGAGTAACTCGAATTCTCGACAGCCAGCCTATCGCAGCCTTCCTTCGAAGTGTGACCCATTATCGAAATGATCTCGCTGGGCACCCCATATCTCGCACATTATGTTTTCTTTGATGAACCGGGCCACTTTTCTCGAAGTGAGGACCTTGTAGGACTTGGCCTCTACCCACTTGGTGAAGTAGTCAATGGCCACCAACACGAACTCGTGCCCATTGCTTCCCGCCGGATATTTTCCCTATCACGTCAATGCCCCAAGTTGCAAACGGCCAAGGAGTCGTCATGCAAGACAGTCATGAGGTGGGAGATGGTTGAGGTTGGCAAACCGCCGGCATTTGTCGCAGTTCGACGTGCCGAACGCAGCCTGCTTCCATGGAGATCCAAAGAGTAACCCATTCTCGAGGATCACTTGCATCGTGGCTCGCATTCATGTGAGGACCGCAGGACCATTGTGACTTCGGCCATCAACTCTCTCGGCTCTTTCTTGAGTGACACATAAGAGGAGTGGTCCTTGATACCGCTTCTTGTATAGGTTGCCTCCTAGAATGACATACCGAGAAGCCAACCTTTCGTGGCTTGCAAGCTTTTGGCTCGACTCCTTCTTTTGGTCTACCTTCTTCGTCTCCGAAAGCCGACTCTCCGTCTTTGAGGAATTGGTAAACTGATTGTACCAAGGTTCCTTTATAGGCTCGGGTCCTGTGTCCACTTCACAACGTAAAGCCGGGGCTTCTCTTCTACCCACTCAAGGGCTTTATGGCTTTTCCCTGTGGATCTCTACCAATGAGGCTAGAGTAGCTAGAGCATCTCGCGAACTGTTCTTTTCCCTCGGCAAGTAGTGGAAAGTTACTTCTGAACCGTCCAAATAACTCCTCCATATGGGCATGATACCGTTGCAGATTAGGTCTGCGCCTTCCACTTGTTGGAGACTTGGTTGATGATCGTGGCCGAGTCTCCGTAAACTTCGAGCTCCTTGACATTTCTTTCTAAGGCGCCCTCCAAACCAAAGAATGCAAAGCCTCATACTCGGCGACATTGTTCGTGGCAGAAAGTTCAACTTGAGGGCTATGGGGGTATGCTCATCTTTCGGATCGACCAATAGCATTCCTACACCATTTCCTCTTTGTTAGCGGCTCCGTCAAAGAACAATTGCCATCTATTTTCGTGCTCAACCGCAAAGATCCCTTCATCTCGGAAATTGGGGTTCAGCCCTCTCGTCTTCATTACCGGGGAAATTCGCTAGGTGATCCGACAATGCTTGACCCGATGGCCTTTCTCGGTCACATAGTTGATGTCGTATTCTCGCCAAGAAGAAGGACCACTTCGCTAGACGCATCGATAGGGAAGGCTTGTCAAAGATGTACTTGATGGGGTCCATTTTCGAGACCAAGTTCACAGGGTGGGCTTCGCATATAATGCTTCAACTTGCCGACTACCTGCACTCGCCTCCCGCACAGTGTCTTTTCACACGCCGAATAATTGAGCTCACTCCCCGTAGCTTCCTACCGACAAAGTAAATGGCATTTTCTACCCGAGAGTCTTTCTTCTCTTGAGCAAGCATAGCCCCAACTCGCCGTGTTCCAGGATGCTTAGATAGAGCGTAAGAGGCTTCGTCTATGTGGGGGCATAGTACCGGGGATGCACTAAGTATGCCTTGATCTCGGGTCAAAGGCGTCTTGGCATTCTTCGGTCCATTCTCAGGTCCACATTCTTCTTCATGAGCTTGAAGATGGGCTCGCACATAGTGGTCAACCGATTGACAAAACGGCCGATGTACCGCAATTTTCCCATGAAGCTTTTGACTTCGTCTGGTTTGAGGTGGCCTCATATCCATGATAGCTTTGATCTTTCTGGGGTCAACTTCTATACCTCGCTCCGTGACCATGTACCCGAGCACTTTTCCCCTTGTCACTCCGAAGGTGCATTTGGCGTGGTTTAGTCTCATGGAATGCCGTCTCACCCTCTCAAAGAATTTTCGTAGGTCAACAAAGTGCCGCCCACCTTCTCCTTTGGAGTGGATTATCATGTCGTCTACGTAGACCTCAATCTCCTTGTGGATCATGTCATGAAAAAGTGCGGTCGCCGCCCTTCGTAAGTAGCCCCGGCATTCTTGAGCCCGAATGGCATTACCGTATAACAAGAGGTTCCCCACGGTGTGGTGAAGGCCTGTCTTTTCTTGGTCTTCCTCGGCCATCTTGATCCGGTTGTAGCCTCGCAAAACCATCAACGAAGGATTTGACTTCGTAGTTGGCAAGTGGAGTCCACCAGATGTCTATGTTTGGCGTAGGGTAGTCGTCTTTGGGCCGGCCTTGTTCAGTATCTCTAAATCCACACAAAGCCGCACCTTCCCATCGCCTTGGTTACTGGCCACGATGTTGGACAACCATGTCGGGTATTCAATGACTCGATGAATCCTACCCGCAGAGCTTCTCAATTTCTTCTTTGACCCGTAGAGACCATTCCGCTTGATCTTTCTCGCTCGCTTTACCGGCTTCGCATCTCGGTGCTAGAGGGATTCTCGTGCTCTACTATCGAACCTGTCTAGCCCCGGCATATCTTTGTATGACCATGCAAACACGTCGACGTATTCTCTCGAGCAAACCAATCAATTGCCCCTTTCAACCCCGGAAGAAGCTTCCAATCAGTGTCTCTTTAGGTTCCTCAATAGTACCCAAGTTCACACTTATCAAAACCTCCTCGGCACTGGGCCCGGTTTTCCTTTTTTCCGAAACCCGCTTAAAGATTTCTTTAATGTATTGTTCGTTTAGTGTGTTTGTATCTTGTTCAAATGATTCATTATTAACCGTTGTTAAGTTTTGAGTTAATTTATCATTTGTTAAGTTGGCAATAAGAGGATAATCGTAAAGATTTGTCATTTCATTCAAGATAAGGGGAAAGATGACATCGATTACATTTTCATAATCCTCAGCGTGAGGCCTTCTGATGACTCTCGAGGACTGGAATTCGAAGATTCCCGACTCAACCGAATAGACAACACCGACTGACCCTACACTACTTATTGACTCGAGGGGGACTTGACAAGGGTTGGACCGGATCTCACTCCTTCTTGTCGTTGCCCCGGGAGTAGCAGCCTTGTCGGCGTTGTCATTTGATTGTGCACTCGCGGATCATTATTGCCTTTGTCGACACCAATTCCATAGGAAGTACTCGGCTGATTTGACGGAATCTCCTTTCCGAACTTAACTTCATCCATTCGTACCTCCGGGCAAAGGACCTGGTTGTGCTTTCGGCATCCGAGATACAGCTCTCTTCATCCCAAAAGTCTTCCGGCTTGTTCACTCTTCTCTCTACCTTTTCCCAAACAGGGGTTGGGAATGATCCTCTCGAGTAGTAAGAGCCATTACAAACACATTATGCTCGCCATGGGTAATGAAGGGTTCTCGAGAGACTTTCATTAACATGGCTTGTTTTACTTCAAACTCGCAGCCTTCATAAGTGAGCCTTTCTTCGTAATCTTGACCATGGTTACCGGTTCGATGTCGTAGAAAAGAGGCCGAGCTCGACAACATTAACGAAATCAGCTCCGACTATGGGTCCAAACTGCCCCTCCATGGCAAATGCATTAATCAGATCTTTCCATTTCCTTGTAATTCAAAGATAAGGAACATTGAATTTCAGGATATCTATGACCGCTGATTTCCAAAACCGTTTCCATTTGTTCCTTCGAACTCGATCATGTTGACTCGGTTGTTGGCAGGAAGAGGATTCTTGACCACATTGGGACCCCGAGGTGGTTCTAACTTGCCTTCTTCAACTAGGCGAGAGATCGTGAGCTTCGTGTAGGTGCAATCATTAGTGTTATGGCCATGATAATTGTGAAAGCGACAAGTTGCCTGGGTCTCGTCCATTCTCGATACCGGGGTTTCGGGTTTCCAGCTTTTCCAAAGGTCCGATGAGTCCTTGGGCTACCAAACCGTCGAAGACCTTTTCTAGTGGCATTCCGAAATCTTCAGCAGATAGAAAGGAGCTTTGGCTTTGCAGCAGCCTTGGCCTCGCATTCTCGTCCCGCTTTCTCATTCTCGAATGTAATTAACCGCCAATCACTTCTTTTCCTTTTACGGTGACACTGGGCATTTGACACCGGTGCTTTCAGTAGCGATAAGAACCGGCTGCCTCGTGGCCGGGCCATATTCAAGGCATTCTCAAACTTGGTGCCGGCATTTACCATTGCCCGAAGGTCGATAGTAGTAATTGCCAATTTGGACTCTTAGTTGAGGTTTCGTGCAAGATTGGAAGATCTCCATCTGCTCCTCTTCATTGAGCGGGGTCATCATTTCACCGAGCTTCCAATTCCATCTCTTGTAGAATTCACTTACCGGCTCATCTCGAACGTTGTAGGTACCCCGTAGGTCATTCCTACTGGTTTCCCAATTCAAATTGGCTTTATACTTTTCTAGGAACGCTTCTTTGATCTCGGTCCCAAGTAGCTCTGCCTCCGGTTTCACATGCAGAACCACCTAAGAGCCGAACCTTTTAATGATAGCCGAAAATGATCGGCCATTTGTTGCCGTGTACAATCTTTGGCTCTCATGGCAAGAATGTAGCTTTCAATGTGAGTCCGGACACCGCGTGCCGTTGAACTTTTCAATTTCGGCATTCGGAATTTTGGAGGGAGAGGGACAACTTTGTTGGGATCAAGATCTCGGTATGCCGTCCCTTGGTGTCTATTTCCCCAAACTTCTCTTGCATGGACCTAACTTGTTCCCTTAGCCAAGCCATGTCGTAGTCGGGGATGGTTTAGGATTGCTCGATTCCGAGAAGGCTTATCTCGACTTGGGTGGAAGGACAAGCTGGGTGGCACAAAGGGTAGCCGGTACCAAGGCTCGGGATCTTTGGAGGGGAAGTAAGTGTAAACTTGACCAGTCCCGTGTTCCCGTGAGACTCGGCTCTGAGGCATAGGAATTAGGCTCATAATTTCCGAAGTAGGAAAAGGATACTAACCTCCCGGGGTCCCGTGGGCAAAGTTGGAGGCGGAAGATCCGCCGTGGCGTGACATGAATTGAGAGGGTCATCGAGCCGATTTTGAGGCCTAGGAAATGCCCGGGATGGCCCATACCGAGGAGAGGGAGTGAATCCTACGGGGTAATGCAGAGGCCGCGTAACCGGGATAGCCGAGGCGTTTGCTTTCGTTGGTAGGGGACAAAGCTAGGTCTCACTGAGGAGGTGAGGGCTGGGATCCCGATGGCTTCGAGATGTTGGAAAGGACTCAAGAGGGTAATCCCGGATAAGGGATCGTATGAGGATGGAGGAGGGCATTGGTTATAGGTGTATGGAGCCGAGATGGCCGCTTCGGAGGCTCATCTTCTATCATCACCAAGGAACCGCTGGGCTCGACCACTATTTGAACTCCATGACGACGAAGCGCTTCGATGAGCGTGGCTTGCCGTTCCTCATGGGCCTTACGACCGTTTCCAGGGCTAAGGTTAGCTCTTCTTCCCTAGTCATCTCGGTTACCCAAACCAAGATCAAGTTTCTGTCAAATCGGTCATTCCGACTCTCCGAACCGATGAAACCGAGGATTCTCGCGAACCTGCTCCGAGGATTCTCGCGCTAACAAGTCGCCGACCCGGTGTTCTCACCCACTTCTTTCTCGCCGCGGGAAAGGGATAGGAAAGGTTTAGACTCTGGTAGGTGTTTAGTCAAGGCTCGTGCAATATGCAAATTAGAATCTTCAAGTTTACTTAAAACAAAGTTGTCTTTTATTAATATCTATTTGGTTGGAAAAGGGGTTCGCCCTTCTTTTTCACAACTACTCTAGATCCCGGATCGCGGGTTCCGTCACTACGTCTATAAGCCCCTCGTATTCCACCCGTATTTCGACCTCCCAGGTGGATGCCGGCGAGGGTCCTATAGGGCACGCGGATCCCACCGACCGAGAGTAAAGAACGCTCCTATCGGGTCTAGCGGGTCATAGGACCTTTCAACGCACGAGCGATGCGGATTATAGTCAAGGCAATACCGTGAAAGTCTCGTCTCTCTGCCTCGACGGATCTTTGACAGAGTTTCGCTTGAGCGAATGACGGTTTTTGACTTTCGGTAATGTCCGAGAATATAATAGGCATGGGTCGGCGGCAAAAGCCGGATGACACAAAGGTCACATTGAACTTCGTTGCATACGCAGTGCGCGAGTCGGAATCGAAGTCAATGCCGGGTCAAGATCTTGCCAATTTTTCCTTGTCGGAATTTTGGCAGAGCTTCGCTTGAGCGAAAGATCTTTTATTTTGGCAAAGACTTGGTCTTGACTTTTACGCATTCCGTGCGGGTCAAGGTCAATAGTCAATGTCTGAGTCAAGATCCCACCGATTTTCCTTGTCGGAATTTCTGCACTTCGCTTGAGCGAAAATCTTGGCTTCCGTTATGAGCTAAGGCTTGACCTTTACGTGGGTATGCAACTGGGCTATATGACACGGACTAGACCAAAAACCAACCAAAAGTCACGGTTTTTTGAAACGTGTGACACGGACTGTGCATTGGTCGACACCGGCCGCCATGGGAGGTTGGGATGATTCCGTGCGCGCCCGGAGCATCGTAAGGTCAGTCCGTGATCGCACTGAACCACCCTCGGTTTGAGGGACGTGCGTGCAAAAGTGTACAGATATATCGTGCGCGTAGTGTGCGGTCTCCTAAAATTGTTCCTTTTTGAGTTAAAACAGAGATTTTCATAAATGTGTTTTAAAGGAATGATTTTCGGGACGGGGAAAATGCAACACATAAGCACGTAAATTTTCTCGGGAGCCCGCCGCCATGGAGCCGAATAGCCCCAAGCTTCTAGGACTCGCCAGATTAACCATGATTTTTCCCGGTGGAATTGCCACCGAGGTCGTATGGTCGAATCCTATGAGGATTAGCCGTACGACCGCATGGATCAATTTTCCAGGTTCCACTCCTTTTGCTATTTTTCTGTTGTTTCCCGTTCAAAGTATGCACAGATTCCAAGATGCAAATGATGCAATGCATGGTAAAAGAAAGCAAGCATGATTAATGAAATCGGCGATGGGAGTCTAACCCGCTCAAAGGGAAAAGCTTTTTTGTATATTTTTTCAAAATTATTTTTTTTCGAAAAGGGGATACTGGTACGTGGGATTGTTAAACCACCTTGTTATCCCAAGCCCCGGTTAGGAGCGATACAGAAGGGTAAGTGGGGTCCACCTATATACCAAGTATCGACTTTTGTTTTGAAAATAAAGCTTTTCTCCTTTGGGTATCCCCAGCGGAGTCGCCAAACTGTGAATGTGTGCCCAAAATTTTTGTTTATTGGAATTCACGCGAGTTTGAAGACATCCGGTTTATTTGAAAAACGGAGTCGCCACGCCATTTTGATTACCTCAAAACTTTGAAAAAAAGGTTTTATGGGTTCGGAGGTTAAGTTACCCCTTGGGAAGAACGTTTGGCGTTCACCCAAAGTGCCTTGCCGGAGCAAGTCTCCCTAGATTTCATTAATCGTGTTTGCTTGCGTGCTTTCTTTGTGTGCATGTGTTTGAAAATAAAGGGGGGGAATGTCCCAAGTTATCTTCCGGACGTACAAACCATTTGTTGGTTGTCGCTCGGGATTCCTTGGAATTTATGTATTTGGGATTATGATCCCGTCCTCATCTTATGACTTATGATCATCGCATTTTAAACCTCGGGACCCTCGGGACTTGCGTGATCGAGAGAATGACTCTCTTTGGGTCAAAGATGGGGTTCTTTAGGAAGGAATGTCCTTAGCCCATCAATCCTACGCTTTAAGACGGTCGAGCTCGTATAGAGGCTTCATACTCATTCTTAAGCGATAATTGGAGATATAGGGTTCAAGGTTATCCTTTTCCTAAAGAAATCATGAACCTTAATGGAAGGAACGATGCAAAGATGAGAACTTTTACACCGGTCCGTTCCAAGGTTGGGGGAAAGGGGAATGCATGATGAAAAAAATGAATCTTTAATGAAAAGATGACATTTTTAGGTTGCAAATGATGCTTTTGATTGAAAGAAATGATCTTTATGCAAATGATGCATAAAGATTTGATTTTTATGCAAATGATGCATTGAAAAAGGGGTTTTGATGCAAATGATGCATTTTTATTGAAAAAGATTTGATCTTTATATGCAAATGATGCATAAAGATAACATTTTTATTGGAAAATAGGGATTTTAGGTGCAAAGGATGCACCTTTATGAAAAAGACTACATTTTTATGACAAATGAGGTCTTAATGCATGCAAAGGGGGAAGGGGATGATAAAGATGTGATCTTTAAGCTACCAAGTCCCAAGCAATATAAAGACAATGCAATGAGCAATTTATAAAGCAATTAGGATGCAAGGATAGGGCGTGCGAGGTTACCAATGACTTCCTTTGCTTCTCGGGACGGAGCTAGGAGGAGAGGTCGATCTTTGGTCTTCAAGGAGGAGGGATGTAGCTTCTTGGCCTTCCTTCTTCTTCTTCTTGAATTCCTGCAGCTTTTTCACGTCTTTCGTAGTGGATTGAGTATTTTTCTCATATATTGTGTGTTTTGAAATGGGTAGAGGAGGGCTCTATTTATAGGCCTGGATAAGGCTAATGAAGCCGTGCGGCCGCAGTGCTCTTTGCAAATGAGGCCGTGCGGTCTTATCCATTGTGACTCAGCATTCTAGAACCATGCAAGGTGGCATCATTCTAGAAGCTTCCCCCTAATTAAGAAAAACGTGTTTTCTTAATTAGGAAGGCTCCTTACAGCCCTAATTTAGATTTGGACTGTTCCAGGACATTTCCGGAACACTAGGAAGGTCCGGGGAATTACCGGAAAATTTACCGAAATGTCGGGAAAATTAACCGGAAGGCATGAGCCAGATTTGGGTACTTACAAGGTTGCAAATGGATCCTTAAAAGAAAGTATAAGGCGGATGGATCAATCGATAAGTACAAAGCTAGGCTCGTTGCCAAAGGCTTTAGACAGAAAGAGGGATATGATTTCTTCGATACATACTCCCCTGTCACAAGGATCACATATATTCGTGTTCTCATAGCTATTGCAGCAGTGCATAATCTTGAGATACACCAAATGGATGTGAAGACTGCTTTCCTAAATGGAAAACTTGATGAAGAAATTTACATGGAACAACCTGAAGGGTTCGCAGTTCCTGGTAAAGAAAGAAAAGTGTGTAAACTCGTAAAGTCCTTGTATGGACTAAAACAAGCACCTAAACAATGGCATGAGAAGTTCGATAGAAGCATGTTATCGAATGGATTCAAGATTAACGAATGTGACAAATGTGTCTACTTTAAAGGAACATCTGAATCATTCGTTATCGTTTGTCTTTATGTAGACGATATGCTCATAATGGGAAGTAGTCATGATTTGATCATGAATACCAAAGGCATGTTAAAGAAGAATTTTGACATGAAAGACATGGAATTAGCTAATATAATATTAGGGATAAAGATCTCTAGAACATCTGAAGGATTAGTTCTTTCACAATCCCATTACCTAGAGAATGTTCTTCGGAAATTCAATGTCTTTGATGACCCTCCGGCTAAGACTCCGGTAGACTTGGCTCTACATTTAGCCAAGAACAAAGGGGAACCAGTTTCTCAACTGGAATATGCAAGAATAATTGGTAGTCTGATGTACTTAACGAATTGTACACGTCCAGACATTGCATATTCAGTGAGCAAACTAAGTAGGTTCACAAGTAATTAATCCTAGTACTGATCATTGGAAAGTACTAATGAGAGTACTAAGATATTTAAGGTATACATTAAACCATGGAATACTTTACAAGAAATATCCAACAGTATTAGAAGGATACTGTGATGCCAATTGGATATCGGACACGAAAGACTCTAAATCCACGAGTGGATATGTATTCACAATAGGTGGAGGAGCAGTGTCATGGAAATCCTCCAAACAGACATGTATAGCCAGATCCACGATGGAGTCTGAGTTTATCGCTTTAGATAAAGCTGGGAAAGAAGCAGAATGGCTTAAGAACTTCCTGGAGGATATTCCTTGTTGGAGCAAACACATTACTGTTTGTACTAATACATTGTGATAGTCAATCAGCAATTGGAAGGGCACAGAATAGTATGTACAATGGTAAGTCTAGACATATTCGTCGTAGACACAATACCATTAGACAGTTGATCAAGAATGGCGTTATCACTATTAATTATGTAAAGTCATGTGATAACTTAGCGAATTCGTTTACCAAAGGTATAAATCGAGATCAACTGTATAAACTATTAAGGGAAATGGGCTTAAAACCCACAATAAAAGAACTCATAGTGGACACTCAACATTGAGAATTGGAGATCCCATGCCCTTGATTCAGTGAGACAACCAAGCTATAAGTTCTAGTAGAATCACTTGGAAACAACAACTCGGTTGAATGACCTGGAGATGTTGAATACTCATTCCCAGAACATCCAAGTACAAGCACATGCAGCAGTGGTTAGGATAAGTTGAGAAAACTTTTAATGATTTCTATACCGACAGGTGAAGTAGTGCATGATACTCCTTATAGTGAGAATCACCTATATAAGCGAGAGGTAATTTGGCCGCCTCTAAATGAACGCTTATGAATGAGATACGGTCCAGGGCCGAAATGGACAAAACGTGAGAACAACAATTGTTAGAACTGTTATTATGTGAGTATTATTGTCTTGGTATACATCCGACAATCACTGGTTCAAAGCGACTCGCTACCAAATGGCTAGTATATCCGATAATATTTCACTAGGGAGGATTCAAGGCCACAAGCTATCTATCCCGATGTAATAATAGTTCGCCGAAACTTTGGACGAAATTGCATTCATGCATTAATTGTCATTCATGTGGGGGATTGTTGGAAATGGGTAACGAAAAGTTAAGTTTGACTTAACGTAGACCTAAGATTCTAACGGAGTTCGTTATTCGTTAACGAGACTTGTTACAAAATGTATTCTACATTTGTTGTAGATTATTAAACTCATTTAATGTCTCAAAACCATTTAGGGTGAATGAGAATTAATGACAAAGGCTTTTTGTAACTTAACGAAAGTTAAATAAAGGGTTAAAGTTGATTTGGATTAGCCAAAATGTGTTTGGACTGATTGATCAAACGCAATTGTTCCAATAGGCACTTCTCTGGGCTTCAGTGCGGTCGCGCTCCAGCCTAGAGCGGCCGCGCTGAATTTCAGTGAATTTTGGCATTGTTCTCGACAGGCCAGCGCGGTCGCGCTCAAGGCCAGGGCGGCCGCGCTCGTGCGCTGATTCTGAACAGTTTTGGCGCCTTTTGATGGGAAAAGTCATGAACCCTTTAACTTTCTTTAAATAGTTTCCCTCCGAATTTCAATAACATACATACAAATTTTCAGTCTTCCTAAACCCTTCTTGAGTTAGTGTAACCAAGTAAAATCATTGGCATCTTGTTGCATACCTTCTTCAAGTCCAAAGTTCTAAACAATCACTTGTTCGTTAGATTAGTTATATTGGAGTGCTCCTTATAACTAATTGTAAAGTCGTTTTATCTTACGAGAGTTTTGTTATTCAACCGTAAGCACCTGTGCGGGACAAATAACTCTTACGGAGATTGTATACAATACAAGACTCGACTTGTCTCCTAGTTTTCCAATCTCCGTTAATTCTCCGTTAGTTTTTTCAGTTAAGTTCTTGAGAAGCCACACCTAAAATCCAACATTGTATTTTGAAAATTTTATACCTATTACATTTTGGGCTTTAAATTATTTTCAGCCGATCAATTCATTACCACTTTATTATTTTGTTATGGAGTTTTTGGAGCCCAATTATTCATGGCTCAAGCTCCTATGAATCGATTTGAAACAAAAGTTGCACTCCAGAATTTTTCATTTTATCATTCTTTGTCTCTCTGTCATGAGTGCAAGTATTGAGTTGTGTTAACGTCTTTATGCTGAGTGTGATTCCTCTGTAATTTATTTATATTTTCTTTTGTCAGTTATGATGATATATGAGAAACATTCAGATATATGATATCTTAGAGGGATTCATCGGTGCTTATTTATGTTTAGTTGTGTGATTATTTTAAGGATATTCATGTACATGCCACTTTACAGCTCAATCTCAATGTCAATCTGAGATGTAGTTTTGAAAGAGGCGGGCCGGGCCGAGCCCTAACGGGCCGTAGAACAATAAGAGTCCGATCTCAGCCCAAGCACGCGGGCCTTCAAGCTGTCAAGCCCAGTATGGTTGAAAACATTGCGGCCGCGGGCCTTGCGGGCCGATGGACGGGTTTGCACACCCCTAATAAGTGGCACCGCCCCAGCAGTCCGTCTGCGATTTAGCGGGTCTATTCGATTTCATGATGTCGACACATTTTTCGATCAATTGGCTAAAATTAATTTGATTTTGTGTGGATTTCATTATTTTTCGAATTCATCCCGACCGTCCCCCAAATCAGGAGCATGTATTAACATATGATGGTGTGCAAGATGTTGTGAAAATCACGTTCTTGCGCAGCGGAATAACGGATCAAGCTTTGAGAATGAATAAATAAGATGCAACACACACGAAAAGTAAATCACACACAAAGGAACACACAAGAATGTTAACCCGGTTCGTTGCAACGACAACTACGTCCGGGGGCGCTACCAAGCCAAAATATTCTCACTATAATATTTTCGGTATGTTACAATCACAAAGACCAATTTGTTTCTAGGCTACCACATGTATTTATAGGATACAAGAAATCAAATCCTAGCAATAAAAGGATTCCTAACTTAAGAAAGTATTCTTCTTCCTTCACAAGTCTTCCCAAATATTGTCTGTCACAAGGAATCCCAAATCCAAGAGGAAATCCGATCAAAATAGGAAACCGAATCCGCCCGTAATCGTACCAAGCGCGGCCGCCTTCCCTACGAGCGCGTCCGCGCTAATATCCGTAAACTCCAGCCTCCTTGCTCGACACTCCAGCCGCGGCCGCCCTGCCTCAGCCGCGGCCGCGCACATGGTCGAAACCGCCTCGCGAAATTCCTTCACGATTTGACTCCAATCCCAACAATCTCCCACACGGAGACAAACCATCCATGATACCTCGTCTTGAAACAAACAAATCTCAATTTTCAAAGGCTGGCCCTAATGCGTTGGTAGCGCCCGGCCTCTTGTCTAGTTATCCAAGTGAATTGAAGCCGAGCAACGCTTCAACATAACCGCTCGGCTTTACCATGCTCCGAGTCTTCATTCCGAATGATCCTCCCCTGCACATCCCCGCTCACTTGCGTGCTAACTATCGATCCCGAACAGCCGCGAATCCACGTGCCCCACACAATCACAAGCTTGGAACCTTTGTGTGTTCTTTTGCAACCCATCGCATCACCGTTCTAGATCCCGCTCCCATGTTGACCAAATTGGCTCCGCGTCGGCCGACTTCATTACCCAATTTTCTATCAACATACCGTTTAGTGAAATTTCTCCCACCACGGCGATCTCGGCCACCACCATTCATCATTGGGATGCGCCTTCGTTTCCCCAACGACTCATGTTGCATGTGGTATACAACATATTTTCCGCCCCCCGCCACGAGCCGCGAAGCTAGCTCCGCGGTTTATCTTCCATGTCCACATGGCCAAGAAGGTCACCACACAACCCTCCTTATCAAGTTGCCTTATGGAAATCAAGTTCCTCTTCAAATCCGAATATGTCGCACGTCACGTAGCCGCAAAACAGCCCCATCCGTTGCTAATTGACCCGAAACAACCCCTTTCCAGATGACCTTGACAGGATGATCGTTTCCCAAGCGAACAACCCCAAAATCACCCGAACATACCGCTCCATTCTTTCTGCACTAGTGCACGAATGAAACGTCGAGCCCGAATCCAAAACCCACGAATCCGTTGAACTGCTCCCACCCAAGATTAATGCATCCGCTAACTCCTCTGCAACATTCAATTCCTTCGCTCTGCCTGACCGCTTCGGACAACTTCTCCTAAAGTGCCCCTTCTCCCCACAATCGTAACAAGTAATCACCTTCTTGCCACCCTTACCCTTTTCACCGACGTTCAATACTAGCCCCGATGTCCCTGCCTTACTCTTTCTACGAATTTCTTCGCCAAGAATCACATCAACGACATCCGCAAACTTCAGCTTCACTTTTCCTGTTGAAACGTTAACTGCTATCGCAGTCGTATCCCAACTTTCCGGTAAAGAAGAAAGTAAAATCAACGCTAGTACCTCGTCATCAAGAGTAACGACCACTAAGAAGGACGGTTGGGTCGCGATAGATTTGAATTCACTTATATGCTTTGTTGCCGACATGCCCTCCACCATCCTTATGTTCAACAGCCTTCCTCATAGATGAGCCTTGTTCGCCGCCGACGGTGCCTCGTACATGCTCGCCAACATCTCGTAACATCTCCATGGTAGTCTTCGCCTCCAAAACATTCTTCGCGACATCCTTGGTCAACGTTTGCCTAACAAGCCCTAACGCTTTCCGATCCAAGATCTCGAATTTTGCTTCCTCTATGTCATCCGGCCTTTCTTTTAATGGTAGATACAAATCCTTGTTCCATAGAACATCCTCGATTTGTGTCTTCCAAAAATTGAAATCCGTCCCATCAAACTTTTCGATCAACACCTTATTACCATCCTCCAAAGCTCCCAAGAAATCCATAGCAAAAGACACCCCAAGCAATGATTCGACAAAACCAAGAAGCTCTGATACCAGTTGTTGTGAAAATCACGTTCTTGCGCAGCGGAATAACGGATCAAGCTTTGAGAATGAATAAATAAGATGCAACACACACGAAAAGTAAATCACACACAAAGGAACACACAAGAATGTTAACCCGGTTCGTTGCAACGACAACTACGTCCGGGGGCGCTACCAAGCCAAAATATTCTCACTATAATATTTTCAGATGTTACAATCACAGCACCAATTTGTTTCTAGGCTACCACATGTATTTATAGGATACAAGAAATCAAATCCTAGCAATAAAAGGATTCCTAACTTAAGAAAGTATTCTTCTTCCTTCACAAGTCTTCCCAAATATTGCTGTCACAAGGAATCCCAAATCCAAGAGGAAATCTGATCAAAATAGGAAACCGAATCGCCCGTAATCGTACCAAGCGCGGCCGCCCTTCCCTACGAGCGCGTCCGCGCTAATATCCAGAAACTCCAGCTCCTTGCTCGACACTCCAGCGCGGCCGCTCTGGCCCTCAGCGCGGTCGCGCACATGGTCAGAAACTGCTCCTGCGAAATTCCTTCACGATTTGACTCCAATCCCAACACAAGAGGCAAGCGCATTACTCCCGCATGAGCAGTACCGAATTTTCTTCATATAGTCGTATGCATGTAGATGATATATATAAGTCGATGGCATATTTGATGGATATGGTTTCACTAATCCAAAAGATATGTTTTAGGTTATTTAACGGTTTTTCTAGTGTTTTATAAGTTAAGGGGCTAAAGTGCAAAACAGTAGAAAATGAGGAATTAAAGCTGAGAAAGAAAGAAGGGGCATCACACCTCAAATTGAGAGTGGTCGCACTCATTGTCCAGTGTTGAAGGAGCGAGCGCGCCAAGCAGAGCTCGAACGCTCGAATAGTACAGAGAAAAATGGCGAAGCGCGGATTGATTTGTGGCGACCGAACCATTAGGACTGTGACGGAAATTGTGAAGGATTCAAGGTTGGATCCGAATTTGACTACGATTTGATCAATCTTTGGCTGCAAATTAGAAATCTCTCTTCCCTTCTACTATATAAAGGACCCATATACTAGGTTTTTGGATCCATGGTCATCTTCTCCATTGAATAATTCATAGTTTAGGTTTTTACAAGTTTTGAATACAAGATTCATGGTTTTTATTATTTGATGTTAATGGTCCTTCTCGACTAATTTATTTGATTCGTTGATTAGGTAAGTAACAATTTAATTTTTATGCTTATGATTTAATTCTTTCTATCTATTTCTCATTCTTGTTTTTCTCAACATTTTTAAAGCTCATTATTAGGTTTTAATTGTATGTTAAGATACTTTTGGCAATTGTATGTTAAGATACTTTTGGCTTTTGAATTTATTTGGTTATAAATCATTGCATTCATATGAATAGTTTATAAATTGATAATTGTTGAGAAGATTAAATTCAATTGATGACTTAACGAAAATCAACAAATCTAGATTCTAATTTTCTTATGATCTAAATTGAATCTATTGAATGTTTGTATTGACTTCACGTAATGTATTAACAAGATAGAGATATTAGAATTTTAATGTTATAAACTTCATGAAAGATATTAACATCTTAACTCTACATTTTTTTAACGAACCCTTTAATGAGATCGAATTACTTTCTACATGATTTAAATAGCATAAAGTGACAATTGTTATAATCCTCAATCAATGATCTCTTTCTTTCTTGATTTCTTTACTTATTTTATTCTGCTTTCTTATGTTAATAATTGTTCAATCAAAAAACTTTTTTTTTTTTTTACACTAATAAAATATACTTGTTCCACTTTATTTTCTATGAATTCGACCCTTGCAAATATGAACAAGTTTTTTATCATCAATTATACTCCCTCCATCCCATTTTCATCCCATTTGTAACTTAACTTTTTATTCAAATAGTGTCTCATTTAAAAATTTACATTTCTAAAAATGCAAAAATTTATTATATTATACATATCCTATTTGTCATATTCATACATTTAAATTGTGAATTTCAATTATAAATCTCACTTACTTATTTTATTCACAACCTATTTCTCATTCACAATATTTTTGAATATAAATAACCCTTTCTGGATTTTTGTGTCCGCAAAAAATAGTGAAACTTGAAATGCAACGAGTATAATGCATTATTTATTACCATATGCTTCCACGTTTCAAAAACATGGTCATAGTTTACTTATTAATTTGTCCTCTAAAAAAAATTGTTGTTCTTGTAAATACAGCATCATGTAATATTATTTTAATACGGAACAAGCAAAGCAAGTAAAACAAGTTTTATTAAATTAAAAAAAAATCAAGTGAAACGACATTTATAAGAAGTATGAAATATATTAATTTAATTTATAATTTGACCTTCCTCACTCGATTCCTGGCTACTTGCTTATCCACATATCGTACTCTCAAAAATAACAATTCAATTGCTATTTTTTATCACATTTTCTCTCCACTACCTCACTTTATATACTTACAATACCGACTTCATTAACATCTTCATTAATTTTCATTCAAATATTGAGTATGTAGTTCTTTGTGTGCAGGGCCGACCCTGTGATATTTGGGGCCCTAGGCCGATAACTTTGGATGGAGACTTTCAGTTTCTAATATAATTTTTTTCTATTTTTTTAAATTAAGAAAAAATAAAAAACGTAAAAGATAATAAACAAAATATGTTTAACAAAATCATTGACATAACATACGACATATTTACAAATTAAGTATTACATAAACGTCACTCTTCTGACACATTTAGAAGCAAAATCAGTAATCAAAGTAGAATAATCAACTTTTTCAACTATGTTCTTATCAATAGATATCATAGCTAGCCCATTCAAACGTTCTTGAGACATTGTGCTTTGAAGATAGTTCTTTATCAACTTCAACTTCGAAAAACTTCTTTCCCCAGATGCAACTGTAACCGAAATAGTCAACAGGATTCGGTAAGCAATTTTCGTGTTTGGAAAAAACCATTATTCTGTTTCAAATAATTCAATACTTGGATAGGTCCTCCTAATTCTGAAGGCAAAATATGTTTAACAAGCTGCAACTCCTTAAAAAACTCATCCTCATCCACATCAACTTGTCCGTTATATGTCAAAATATTTGAAAGATTTTTGCAAGAATTTTTCAAACTTATATCATCTGTGCATTTCTTCAAATCAAACAAGAAGCCAAAATTTCTTTCGTACTCACGAAATTGCTTGAATCTTTCATCAAGTGAGGTGAGAGCTTTTTCAACAATATACAAGAAGTACTCTAATCTGAAACTCTCTAGTGGAGAAAATCTGGCCTCTTCACTTGAAGCCTCATCAAAACTTCTTTTTCTATGAATCTGCCTTTTCTCACGAAAAATCGGCTCAATATCCATTTCTCGAGCAAGTTCTTCTGCTTCTCTTAAAGCTTCATTGAAACCATGCTCTCTGTATTCACGAAAGCGAGCAATAAGGCCCTTCAACTGATCTATCGCAACATCAATATGCATGTTCACACTTTGAAAAGTCTTACTCACAATGTTGACAGCGTACAGAACTTCGTACCAAATCATCGTGCTAACCAAGAACTCAAAGCTCCCGACTTTATGTACGATTAATGATTCTGCTTCACTAGATGTCTTGGGATCTTCACTGGAACTTGCTAAATCAAACAAAGCCTCCCTGATTTTCAAGGTATTATATTTGATTGGTTTAACACTTTCAATGTGGCTCTCCCAACGAGTTTGAGACAAAGGTTTAAGTGTAAGACCATTCACATGCCTTTTCAATATATCCCACCGCTTTGTTGAAGATGAGAAAAGTGTATAAAGGCGTTGAAACACCATAATAACTTCTAGCCTTAGGAGATGAGATTGCCATATCACATAATGCAAGATTCAAACTATGACAACCACAAGGTGTGTAAAATGCTCTAGGATTGATGCTAAGCAATCTACTTTGTACACCTTTACGATGCCCTTTCATATTAGCATCATTATCATAACCCTGCCCTCGAATGTCTTCAATGTTCAATCCCAAAAGAGATAAAGCATTTTCAAGTTCTGAAAAGAGCCTCAATCCCGTTGTATCATCAACTTTTATAAATCCTAAAAAATGCTCAGCAACTTTAACGGGGAAATCAGTGTCATTTACACAACGAATGACTAAAGACATTTGTTCCTCATGACTTACATCAGGTGTACAATCAAGTATAACTGAGAAGTATTTTTCCTTTTTTATCTTTTCAACTATTGCACTTTTCACCTCATCAGCAAACAACTGAATCAATTCATTTTGAATTTTGTGGCTAAGGTAGTGATATTGAATTTCCTTGTTTTGAAAACGCCGTAAGTGCTCTTGCATTACAGGATCAAACTCTGCAATCATTTCAATCATACTCAAGAAATTTTCATTACCCTCCTTATAAACCTTTTCCTTATTTCCCCTAAATGCCAAATTATTTTTTGCAAGACTTTTAACAACAACCATCACTCGTATGAAAACTTATCAATTGTGTTCTTTCTCTCTCATAATTTGTTCGTGCACACTTTTATCAACTGTCTGATTACGCCTCAGTCTCGTCTCCAATTCAATCCATTTTTGCATGCAAACTATGTGCTCATTGTTTGAATCATGTTGTTTGAGTCTGTTTCCAACATTGTGTCAATCTCTAAACCCGATACTAGTTAAATGAGAATCTCCCACTTTATCCTTGAAAAGCTTACAACAAAAGCAAAACAATTTATCCAAGGATTTTGAATGCACAAGCCATTTTTTATCTTGTTTCTCTCCATTAGGCAAGCGGCGAGTATAATGAACAGTTGAAAAATGTCGCTTCTTATCTGAATCATCCCTCGGATATTCAGATTCTTCTATTTCAACTCTTATTGGCCCTTTTTCCACCAACAAGTCTCTGAGATTATGATCAATTGACTTCTAATTATTTGGATCATAAATGTCTAAAGGTTCTCCATGGTCTTCTTGAGATGGAGGAATGTCATTGTTAGTCCCTTCTCTTTTCGGACCTTCCCCATGGTCAATAATATTAACAGGATCATTAGGATTATCATTTACCGCTTTTTCGCACACCAAATTTTCAACGGGAATAGTTTCACTTTCACCCAACTTACTAGAAATAAAATATTTGTTAAGAGAACCACTTAAAGCTTGCGTTAATTGTTCTTGCTTTTGCTTCTTCTTCTTTTTTTCATTTCCAGAAGGATACTTTCGTTTCGTGATGACATTTTGTCTACCTATAATAATTTCAACAAATCTAATATTACCAAACAAAAATATACACACAAGTAACAATAGAAAATAGCACAAAATAACCCAAAAAGTCAATAAATAATTCTAACAAATCTAATAGGAGTATTAGTATATTACCTTCAACTTCAAGGCTTCAAATTGTTCAAAGTTTCAAGTTCAAGATAAGCTTAAAGCTCCAAATGTTATTTTTCAATACAAATTAATCACTTAAATTAGTTATTTAACCCAAAATCAAATGCCCTAATTTCGAATAAAATAAATTTAATTTAACCCTAAATCAAAAGCCCTAACCCTAATCTTGAATAAAATAAATTATTTAACCCTAAATCAAAATTCCTAATTTATTAGGGATTTAGAAATTTGGAGGATTTGAGATGAGAGAGAGAGAGAGAGAGAGAGAGGAAAAGTCGATGAAGGGAGAGAATCAGAGAATCGAAATACCTTGGCAAAAATGGTGCGGCGGACGACGGTGATGGGTGGTGGCGCAATTCCGATCGCAATTCGTCAATCGTCTCTTCTTCGTGCGTGAGAACTGTGAGATTTTTGTTTCTGTGGATTGACTATTGACTTTAATTTTTCAATTTTTCAATGAGGCCCCTCACTTCCTGGTATATTACCACTAAGTCCCTAAATTTTGGGGCCCCAAAAAAGTGCCAAAATTAGGGGGCCTAAGGCCCATGCCTCACCTGCCTTAGCATTGGGTCGGCCCTGTTTGTGTGACGGAGAGAGTGTATATATATATACTCCCTCCGTGAGTAAAGATTTATTTTCGTTTTCGTCCGTCCCACATGAGTGGAGACTGTCTAAAATGACAAAGTTTTTACACTATTTATCTCATTCATTCTCTTTTCTACTTTACTTTTATATTCAGAACACCAATCAACTTAGGTGACATTTGATTTTTTTAAGTGTTAAGTGATGAAATCTGATTTTACGTCTGAATTTGACAGAATTGATAAAAGGTAGCGTCAAAATACTGATTTCTGAATTACTCAAACTGTTTGAATATTCATCTGAATTCACATCTGAAATTAATGTTACGACATTTAATGGAGTATAGAGATGAGATGAATTGTTATTGATCTAGTGTTTGAGTTGGGTATTTTTGAATTTACGAGCTTATGGAAGAGATATATATGGAAACAAAAATCAATTAAAAAGCAAATTAGTGATAGTTTTACATCTGAAAATTAAGTGGAAAACAAGAGGCATTCAAATCTGAATGGAAAAAAAAAAAAAACAATCCGAATTGCATTATGTCTGATGCACCCACCCATTCAGATCTGAATAAGAGCTGAAAATGAAAAACAAATGAGGCCTTACTATTCTTTCTACTAATTCTGCACCTATTCTATTTTTCATACTAACAAACACCTTCTCCCACTAATTTTCTCTTCTACTTTTTCTTAATTCTTATGCCCAATTTTTTGATCTCCACTCACATGGTGGAACAGAGGGATTCTTATGCTCAATTTTTTGATCTCCACTTACGTGGTGGAACAGAGGGAGTGTATATATATATACTTTCTCCGTCCCAGGAAATGGTTCATCATTTTTTGCCGCAAATTAAGGAAATAGGTGGGAAGAAAAAATGTTGTGAGTGTAATTTGAAAATAGGAGAGAGAATTAGTGGAGAAAATAGTAAATTTAAAAAGTGTTGTGAGTGTAATAGTGAATTAGGAGAAAGAATGAGTGGAGAAAATAGTTAGTGGATATAATAGAATATTAATAAAACTTTTCAATTTTAGGAAAGGTGAAGCTTCGAACGGGACGCCATTTTAGGTAAAAGGTGAAGCATTTTCTGGAACGGAGGGAGGAGGGAGTATATAGACATGCGTGGTGTGCGGCTATGAAATAGAGGCAATGAAATTGAGACCGCACAATCAAGCTTTTACTACAAAAATATAGCGAACATATATACTCCCTCCGTCCCGGAACAATCTTCACAAACACTGTTTGCACTGGTTTTAAGGAGGGAGTATTATATTGAAAGTGTTGTGAGTGTGAAAATAAAATAGGAGAGAGAATGAGTGGAGAGAATAGTAAATTATAATGGTGTCGTGAGTATTAAAATAATGTAGGAGAGAGAATGAGTGGAGGGAATAGTAAAGATTTCTTTCCATTTTAGGTAAGTTTTAAATGTGTGAAGTAAGTTTTGGGACGCCCAAAAGGAAAAGTGTGAAGATTGTTCAGGGACGGAGGGAGTATTGTTATAGGCTAATGTCTACTACTTCCTGATGATCCTTATAGCCTCTATAAAGTCACATTGCTATTAGCCTATTACACACACTACAGACTTATCAGTCAGCTGTTTAACTAAAGAAAATTCATCCCTAACTTTTTTCCAGATTTTTACAACATCAACAAACTGCTGAATCAGCTAAAGAATTGGACGTTATCTGAAATCGCTAGCGCCCAAACGATCTAAGGCATACAATTCGTTCTTCTACCTGAATAAGAAACAACACGAACGAACAATAGCTTTAACCCAATAGCGGTACCTAATCATATAACCCTTCATCATGCCAGATGTCAACAAGAAAGTCCACCATCTCCTGCAAAAGACAACAGACGATAAACCCAAGTTGAATGGTCAAGATACAAGAAAAATCTTGAGAGAGAATTCTCATTTCAATTTTTGTTTTATATATCACCAGAGAGAGAGAGAGAGAGAGAGAGAGAGAGAGAGAATGATGCTTACTGCTAAGGGAATCCGCTCAGGAAAAGAGTCATTAGTCGCAAGCAAGTCTTCGTATGTCATTGACCAGCTGCAAGGGAAATTTAAAGCATGATAATATCTTAAAGTAACCTCAAAATATTTTCACGACCACAACAATCAAAGAAAAATAATTACTCCGTACTAAGAACCACAAACAAAGCACACACTATTCATTGAGCATTATATCTCTACTTAGTGGCGAAGCCAGAAAAATTTAGGGAGTCAAATTTGCTTTAAAAAAAAAAAAAAAACTATAATTACGACATCCAAATTTAGCATAGAGGGGGTCAAAAAAATATTTAGTGCAAATTTTACTGAAAATTAAGGGGGTCAATATTAATAAAATTGCCTATTTTAGTGGTAAAATGTCATTTCCTTGAAATTTCAAGGTGCAAAAATTAACAAGTTTCAAACTTGAAGAGGGTCCAGTGACCCCCTTGCCTATAACCTGGCTTCGTCAGTATCTCTACTCTTTTTTTTTTTTCCACTACTCACACACACACATGCACGCACGAAGCGCTGCAGGAGATAAATCCCAGGAGAGAAAGCCTTCCCTCTAACTTCGGGATCGAACCCACGACCTCCAGGGTTGGAAGCCATGAGCTCTAGCCGCCGCATCCCCATGTGCGTATCTCTACTCTCTATACTGCATGCAGTGTAATCTTCATTTGCTAGAGATTGTTCTGCAATTTTCCGCAAGGAATTAGGGAGCCATGAACAAAAGGTTTGTGTTCCAACCTTTGAACTAAACTTGTTTGCACGACTATAATCTTTAGATGACAAGTAAATAAAGAAAAGACATTTATATAGGGGTAAAGCCAAATGAGAACATTAGAAAGACCAAAGAAAGAAAATGAGAAAGAAATAAGGCATATGAATACAAAAACCTACAGGAAAGATGGAGCAGTTTTATCCCAGAAAAGAGAAAACTATGAAAGAAACATTACTTTGCTCAACACCTCTTCCACCACTAACCTACGAAAAGAAAAAGAAAACTTAGAAGAGTTTTCATTTTCTCAAATTTAGATAGTTAAGAAATTTAACAAAATTGTTTGAAAGTCCACTGCATAAAATTCAAATTATGTTGTTTATACTTGCAGTTGACTTTGGGGTCAAAGATTAGTACTAACTTCTCACAACTAACTACAAGGAACTTTCAAGTGAACACATTTCTGCAGAAAAAGTTGCAAATAAGGTATGTTTCCAGAGGACCCCACTACATTGTGTTAACTATCACCAACATTGACCCAGGAGTTCTAAAATCTTTCTGGCAAATACAACAGTCTACTCTTGGTTCAAGCAACATGAAGGAGCGGGATACTATAAACAAATAAAAGTCTAGCCGGCAAAAAACAGTACTCTCTGGGTCCCAAACAAAGGGGTTTTGCTTTCTTTTTAATGTGCTCCCTTGTCAAAGTACATTTTCTTGGTGGAAACTTGTCTTTAACATAATGACTTTATACCCTATGAGTTTGTGGATGAGAATAAGTGAAAAACCATTCCAGATAGGTTGAAATTGTGGACACCCTGAAATGGGTGTATTAAGGGCTTAACAAGTTTCAACCAGTTTGACAAGTCGTACATTTTATTTGGACAGACAAGGGTAAGCTAATTTGAATAAACACCAACAAATTTCATTGAAAAAAAAACTGTGAGGGAGACTGTACCTTATAAGTGGATCTTTAGGCGTCTTTCCTGTCTTTCGTGATTGATCGCCAGTCCATATTCTTCTGTTCTCATGCCATGCAATTGCAGCTACACGTAAAGTCAGCAATAATCATAAATCATTCTCTTTTGTGGTGATGAAAGATTCTAAGATCATTGAAATAGTTTTCCTACGAGCCTCTCATAATGGGCTAGGTACAAAACAAAGGCTCCTAATGGTTGATGGGTCAACAAGATAGGGGTCAGAGACCTTATTATCTCGGGTGTTGGAGCCGTCTCTTAAAGTCTGAGGTTCCACCTTAAAACCAATTGGTGTCAAGGGGAGTGACCCATGATCATTATATGTCATAAGCAAGGTTTGTCAATTCCCGATGTGGGATAATATCTCTAACACGCCCCCTCACGTGTACCAGACTTTTTGCCAAAGCTTACAAAGTGGACTTATTAATCGGGTGGCGCAAAGTAACATCGTGGCCGTTGGCCCTCCACGTGTAATGGACCAGTTTTGATACCATCTTAAAGTCTGAGGTTCCACCTTAAAATCAATTGGTGTCAAGGGGAGTGACTCAGGATCATTATATGTCATAGGCAAGGTTTGTCAATTCCCGATGTGGGATAATATCTCTAACACCGCCAACGCTATTATGTGCAAAGAAAATGTTATATTCGGACAGATTTAAAATCAATAGCCTCTTGCCTATACTTTCTCTTTGTTAGTATCAAAGTTCAAAATGTGGAAAAACAAAGATTTAGATGTGGGTGAGCAGATGATGATGAAGCAGCAGAGACAAGTCAAAAATTTGGGTAGTTTCCAAAAGGGCAAATCTTGTTTCAGGAGAGGAGGGGTTTCGATTAGTAATAACTTATGCGATTTCCAGATAATTACTGTAAAACTGAGAGGGTTATAGGTTTTTTGCTAGAGAGAGAGAGAGAGAGAGGCTAGTAGCTTTATCCAATCATTAATCTAAGTTCAGTTCTAAAGACACTCACCATGATTAATGAATACATTGGAGCTTCCATTGCTATCTGCAGATTTCTTTGCTTCCTTTTCGGATGAGGAACCCTTCAAAGCTTGCGTTTCATTTGATTGAGAATTGTTATTATTAACTTCCATCATGTGGTGAGAATCATTCCTTTAACTAGGCCAGAAATAATTGGTATAATCGGTGGACTTTAGAAGTCCTTCAAAATTCTCTCATACAGTAGGATTTCTTCAAATCTAGCTCGTTTCAGCAGCACAAGACCTGCAAAAAAATTGATTCTCCATAGTGAAGTGATAGATGAAAGTATGAAACAGATTCTCAGGTGGATATAAGAACTTTCTCATAACTCATATTAGTACAGAGAAGGAAGATTGTACTTGTGCATAAAGTATATAATAAACCATCTTTGACCAATGCACGGTGGCCATAACTGTTTCGTCCGTTAAAGATAAAGAGTTTAGCAGGTGAAAATAATGCAATTTTTTTCTCATTCCGTTAACCAAGCTACATATTACACTGTTGTTTTGTGCTTTCAACCCGTAGGACTGTTGAACAAACTGAAGCATTGTTATAGTAGTACTTAAAGAGCACAAACAAAAGCAATCAAGTAATAGCACACGTATATGCCCTTCAAATATTTGGTTTCTCTGTAATGCATGAGTCATGATAAACAAAGATCAACTTTACAACAAAACATTTCAAGTTCAAGTTCAGAATTATCATTTCTGATCCTAATTCTAACCTAATCGATAGAATTGCATAAATGAGCCAGAACAATATTGGAAACGGAAGTTTAAGTTCTCAGTCATGAAATAGCAAAAAGATTACAACTTACCAGCCAAATATCTATCTCGAAGCTAGCAAGGTCCACGTCCAAACCAGTCCCAATACGCAGTTCTACATGCTTTGTTCTCAAATGCTGATTAAAGATACCATCACATTTAAAACTTATGGGTTACCCAATATTTAACTGTAAAGAGCTGTACAAATACGGAAAAGCTGTAGTCTGCACTTTACTTCATTAGAAAGGAATTTACTTTATAGGAACTTGAAAGAAACTATATGTACATTGAACAACATCTACAATATCCAATAAATTTTTATTTTTATTTTTTTGCTCTGTGCTTATCCTAGAAGTATTAGTGTTTTATTTTGATAGGTTTGTACGAAAAAGTCAATTTGTTTCCATAAATGAATTGCTTTCAGTAAAGTTAACTTGACACCCTTTCCATAAAGGAGTTTCTATAGCATTACACAGAACAACAAATAATTCCACCTCCTTCCATAAAAGACCTTCCCCTTTGTACATATCCCCACCCTGGTATTATGATTGCAATAACAACAACAAAGCCTTAGTCTCTATGATTTGGGGTCGGCTAATATGAATCGCCATACGGACTCGTCAAAGAATGCGAGAGAAACAAAGCAAAAGAGGAGATGGTAAAGTAAAATTTTTTAAAATTGTATATACTCTCTCCGTCACACAAAACCTTACCCACTTTGCCATTTAGGGCGTCCCACTTAAAAGTCACACTTTCCTAAAAAGGAAACTTTTTAATACTTCTTTATTCATGGGACCCACTTATCATACTCACAACAACTATCCACTTACTATTTTCTACCCCACTTTCTCTCTCCTACCCACTCACAACTCCTACTTTAATAACATTATTCCTTATTTTCTGTGCGGAACAGTAAATGGGTAACCTATTATGGGATGGAGGGAGTATATATATATACATATGGTATTATAATTACAGTTTGTGATTATTTCTAGGTTCACTAGTCAACGGGGTTAGCGACCCATCAAGATAACCTTGGCATTCAAAAATCGAATAACAACACACTCCGAACTGGCAAGAATTATAAATTCTCATACCCATCTTGGGTTCCAATTTAAGACAACTTCTAAAATCACCAGCTCAGGGCTCGGAATCCACCAAGATTCCAGAGACATTCCTAATAATTCAAAACTCACAAGCATTATAAAGAGTCAAAACCTCATCTTGGGATCCAATGAATCATGACATAAACCCTCACCACAACACCAGACTAACCCTCTTAACCCAAAACCGTGGCAACCCATTTCAAGATTCACTTAGGGCTGGTTTTTTCAACAATGCATCTTCCATTCTAGGCCATTAAAGTCAAAATCCATTCAAAGTCAGTTCAAGAAATGAATCAATTTTAATTTCCATGAGTCTATTACTATGTTTACCAACAAAATCACAAGTTAAAACTAAATTCTTAAAAAATTACTGCACATTGCTTTAAATAAACTCTAAATCAAACATAATAAAACCCACAAAAACCCATTAATCTTTTTCCGTAACAAGCAATTAGCAATGTATGAACAGTTATTCTCAACAGAAACAAACTGAAATCCAGAAAAGAAAATAAAATTTGACTAGACAGGGAAAGAAGAGAGAGAAAGGGCATACCTTCGTTGAAGCTATTTCTTGGAAGAGACCAGAGAGGAAAAAGAATGAATGAAGAGAGAGGGGGAAATATATAGACACGTTTTTCTTGGTAGAGGGGAGAGAGAAAGACAAAGGAGCTGTTTGGACGGATAACTTGTTTTGCACTTTGGCCCGGAACCTTTTCAATTTCTTCCCCACTTTTCAAAAACATTAAAGAATACTCCCTCCGTCTCCGAAAATGTTTCACCTTTTACTCAAAATGATATCCGTTTGAAACTTCACCTTTTCTAAAATGGAAAAGTTTTATTAATATTTTATTATAACTATTTCCTCCACTCATTCTCTCTCCTAATTCACTATTACACTCACAATACTTTTTAAATTTACTATTTTCTCCACTAATTCTCTCTCCTATTTTCAAATTACACTCGCAACATTTTTTCTTCCCACATACTCTCTCCGTCCACTTACATACTTCACACTTTCTATTTTGGGCGTCCAAATACATACTTCACACTTTGTTTTTTTACCTAAAATGGAAAGTTTTTATTATTAAAATATTAACCCTACCCCACTCATTCTCTCTCCTATATTATTTTAATACTTACAACACCATTATAATTTACTATTTTCTCCACTCATTCTCCCTCCTATTTTACTTTTACACTCACAACATTTATATCATTATTTTTTTTCTTAATCCACACGTGAACAGTAACTGTGAACTAATTAAGTGGACGGAGGGAGTATTTCCTTAATTTGCGTGTCGAGCAAAAAAATGATGAACCATTTCCGGGGACGGAGGGAGTAATTAATCTAACACTCACTCATGTGTTAAATATACGAATAAATAATTTAATTAATTAATTAAAAAAATATTTTTTAAAAATAAAAATTAAGTAAAAACGATTTTAAAAATACTTATTTGCCAAAATCTTACAAAAAATAATTGTAAGATTGAGGAAGTATAAAATATTTTTTCAAGTCATTTTTCAAGAAATTTTTGACCTTAAGAAAATTTCAATTAGATAGTTGTCATTAGAAAGCGTAATCATAATATAAAATATAATAATCTATATAAGAGTATTTATGTATATTTAGAAAATAATTGTATACTGTATTTATTTACTTATACTACATTACTTATTTTGTAAGTTTTCAATTTCGGGTATTCTCATAAACAATTTGACACAACATTTCTAGTTGTCATTCATGCGTTCAACATTTAGTTAGAATAGTATTATAAAAGTTGTTATTTTCTTTGTAGTAACTTAATTTTTTTACAAATAAGAACATCTAATATACAATATAAGAAGATATTAACTGCCTCTTAGCTTTACATAAAGAGAGGCCAGGATTGAAAGTTGCAGAATATATCCAACGGCTGTAAATTCTCTCTCCCTCCCAAACGTTTTTTAACCTCTCCACTCTCCTCCTCTGTCAACAACCGTTCTCCACGTCCTACTCTTTTTCCTCTCTTTGACAAATTCTTTTTGTTGGATTTCTTTCTCTTTGATCATGGAGGCTTCCGGCGTTGCTTTCCAGATATCATTTGCCCCCGCTGTTGCAGCTTCTTCCGGCGCCGCTCACGTTCGTCAATTCTCCGGCGGTGTTCTTCGGGTCTCCTCTGTTAAGAAATCAATTCCCAGTTTGAGGTTTTCTGTGGTTCAATCCTCAGCAGGTAGTAATTCTACTTCTGGATTTTGTGATAACGGTCACCTTGACTACTACAATGCCACCGTCCAGAAGATGGAGGAAAAGGAATTGAAGTCTGCAAAGAAAACGATGAAGAAGAAGTTGAAATTGATTAAGGGTTTGTCAAAGAAGTTGTCTGCCTTCTCTGATATCGGTTTCGGAGATTCAGGATTGACCCATCAAGTTAAGGGCAATATGATTTCGGTAACTCCCTCTGCTCTGCTTCCCCTTTTCAATTAATTACAATTACTATTTATTTATTTTTTATTGGTTATTCATGTATTTTAATTCTAATGAACATTAACGAAGAATTTATTTGAACTGATTAATACATCCCTTAAATAATCATAGTGAATTTGTATGGTTAACCGCTAGAGCCACAAGAAGATGCATTCGAACTTTTAATTTGGCATTCATTGATTTAAATTTTCCTTATGAATGGGACAATGATGATTTTTGTACGTTTGTGGTGCTGAATATGTGTGTGTAACTAATTGCAGGAAGCTGCAGAATTATTACTCGGACTACTTGAAGAACTAAGAAGAGAGGAAAAGGAATTGAAAAGGAAGAAGAAAGAAGAGAAGGCTAAGCAGAAAAGGATGATGGGACAGGAGGAGGACTCAGACTCATCAAGCGACAGTGAATGTGGGGAAGAGGTTGTTGTTGGAAATCAAATTATTGCACCACAGATTAAATAAACAATTTAATCAACAGTAGGGGATTTATTGATCAAGTCAAGAACGTACCAATTAAGCCAATAGCAAAACCGAAAGCAATGGAACAGGATCAGGAAAACAGAACAGAAACAAGTAAACAATTGATTAGAAAACTTATCGTGATTTGATCGAGTCGCCATAGGAAGACTGTCCTTAGAGAAAATATTGCCCCCAATTGGTGCAACTCAGGTACAGGCAAATTTCTCCGAGGATAAAACGATCACGGATTACGTACCACAAAGCAGCACACAGGTAGGTAATCACCGGCGGTCCTATCTCAGTCGCCTTGAATCTCACGAACGAATCTCTATGAACGGGAGTAATCGAAACAATGAAAGGAAGCAAGAGAATTGATTTTCTCTTCAATCTCTCATGTAAAAATCGGCTGGAGGGATTATTGTATTTATATGTATGGTAAAACTAGGGTTTTAGGGCTTAAAAAGACCTAAAATTGATCTAATTCGGCCCAGGAAAAACGCCAGAAACGACGTCAGCGCGGTCGCCCTCGAGGCTTGCGCGACCGCGCTAACGGCCAGAAACTTATGGCGAGTTTGAAACAACCAAGCTCGGCCGCCCTTGGCATGAGCGCGGTCGCCCTCCTTGCCAGAAACTCAGACGCATTTTCCCTTGCCAAATTCAGTCCAAAACCCAACAACACAACAATGTCATAGATCTATGGACTTCCATACCCACATATATCAAATATTCCAACAATCCCCCACATGTTCATAGAAATATGACGTGTACAGATTGTCCATTGCCATGCTTTCAATAATGGTACCTTCCGGCTTGAACCACTACCTATATTATCCAACGCAAACCTCCACAGGACTAGATGAACGGGTGTCTTGAATCTGATGCCTTTGGATGTAGAGGTCTTTGCTGGTAACAAACACGACAAAAGCTATGATAGGCCCTCTATCGAACACTTGACGCTTATAAGCCATACGTCCTGGTCCTCTATCTTGAGTGCTTTCAAGGAATAACCCAAATTCCTCTAGTTGCGGCCAACAACAACACTCACTTAGCTGGGCATCTCAGAAGATGTACTGCTAGCATCTTGTCTAAAAGACTTGATCCCATTCAAAGTTCCAAACTTTTACTTTATTAGCAGCAACGAGCACCTCTAGGCTATTCAGGGGATAGACTCAGACATGTAACATGTCAATCTATTATTAGGTGCTCCGACTCACCCCACAGCTTGTTATTACCACATTGAATCTCCTTTGTGGGATCTCCACTCAGGTAGATTGGGTTGCCACTGCGTTTGAATCAGACGGAGTTCAGACCCATTCCCAACCTAGATTTTTGAATTAGAGCAAATTCTAGCCCTTTGGTTAAAGGATCAGTTGTGTTATCCTTGGTACCAACATAATCAACAGCTATCACCTTCCGAGACACTAGATCCCTTATAGATTTTAATCTAATTTGGATGTGTCTCCTAGTTTTACAGTTGTACTTGACACTTTTCAGTTTCTCAATTGTGGCAGTGTTGTCACAATGTACAAAGATAACAGGCATGGGCTTACTGACCATGGGCAACTCAGACATAAGTCCTCGAAGCCATTCAGCTTCCAATCCAGTAGTGTCAAGAGCAACTAATTCGGCCTCAAATGTAGACCTAGACAACAGAGTTTGTTTGATTGACCTCGAAGCGACTGCAGCTCCGCCTAAGGTGAAAACATACCCCGTACAGCCATAACTCCCGGAGTTATAGGCAATCCAGCTTGCATCACTATATCCTTCAAGAACAGAAGGATATTTTCCGTAATGTAGCCCAAAGGAAATCGTTCCCTTCAAGTACTTGAGAACTCTATCAAGAGCTTCCCAATGTGCTTTACTTGGACATTGAGTATATCTAGCCAACCTAGTAACCGAGTAGGATATATCCGGTCTAGTACAATTGGCAAGATACATCAAACTTCCAATAATTTGAGAATATCTCAACTCGAGCCATCGATCTCCACTTTCATTCTTAGTAAGAAGCGAGATGAAGGGTCATATGGAGTCTTAGCCACTTTGCAATTCTTATAACCAAATTTCTCAATTACACTTTCAGTATAATGAGATTGCGATATGGTTATGCCACTAGTTGAACGAGTCAACTTAAGGCCAAGAATCACACTAGCTACTCCCATATCCTTCATCTCATACTTACTTTTCAAGAATTCCTTAGTAGTATTAATTATCCTCATATCCGTTCCAAACAACAGAATATCATCGACATACAGACATAAGACAATACTACTATCACCAATACTCTTGCTATAAACACACTTATCAAACTCATTAGTAACAAAGCCAAACGATGAGACAATTTTATCAAATTTCTCATGCCACTGCTTAGGGGCTTGTTTAAGTCCATACAAGGACTTAACAAGTTTACAAACCTTTCTCTCATTGTCAGAGGCCTCAAAACCTTCAGGTTGATCCATATAAATTTCTTCCTCTATATCGCCATGCAAGAAAGCGGTCTTAACATCCATCTGATGGATAGGAAGATCATATACAGAGGCCAATGCGATAAGCATTCGGATTGTAGTCATTCTCGCAACTGGCGAATAGTTATCGAAATAGTCTATTCCCTCCATTTGCTTGAATCCCTTAGCCACTAACCTAGCCTTAAACTTGTCAACGGTTCCATCCGGTTTCAGTTTCCTTTTGAAGACCCACTTACATCCTATCGTGCTACAACCAGGAGGGAGATCGACCAATTCCCATGTTTCATTAGAGACAATAGAATTCATCTCACTCTTAAGCTTAAGAAGATTCCATTTTGCTCGAGAATTAAGGAATATTATTATAGTATTAGGAGAGAGAATGAGTGGAAGAAGTGTTGTGAGTGTGAAAAATTAAATAGGAGAGAGAATGAGTGGAGGGAATAGTAAATTATAATGTGTTGTGAGTATTAAAATAATGTAGGAGAGAGAATGAGTGGAGAGAATAGTAATTTAAGGTTTCCTTTTTAGGATTTCTTAAGACTTATGGGACGCCCAAAATGGAAAATTTTCTTAAGACTTATGGGACAGAGGGAGTATTTGTCAGCTCCTCTACTTGAGCAGGAATGAAATTAGGGGTGGGGTTAGATTCCTTAGGAAGTCCTTCCTTCATAGGAAACACATCTTCAAAGAATGTTGCATCACGTAACTCAACTATAGAGTTCACATCTATGCCAGAAATTTCAGATTTTATAATAAGAAATCTCAATGCATAACTTGTTTCAGAATAACCTATAAAGATAGCATCAACAGTTTTAGGTCCAAGCTTTTTCCTTTTATGTGCGGGTACAAGTACCTTTGCAAGGCACCCCCACACTTTTAAGTGTTTCAAGCTAGCCTGTCGACCTCTCCAAAGTTCAAACGGACTTTCCTTTCTAGGTTTAGGAGGGACTCTATTCAGAATATGGCAAGCCGTATTCAAAGCCTCTCCCCACATATATTTGGGCAGTCCAGAACTTATGAGTAAACCGTTAATCATATCAGTAAGGGTTCTATTCTTACGTTCTGCAACACCATTTGATTGAGGGTGTAGGGAGGAGTCTCTTCATGTACTATTCCGTTTTCTTGGCAATAATACATGAAGGGGTTAGACTCATATTCACCTCCTCTATCAGACCTTAACCGTTTAAGTTTCTTGCCAGTTTGTGTTTCTGCTTCATTCTTAAATATAATGAATTTATCTAATGCTTCATCCTTAGAACTAAGCAAATAGACATAACAGTATTTACTAGCATCATCAATAAAGGTGAGAAAGTATTTCTTTTTATCTTTGGTCAACACGCCATTAAATTCACAAATATCAGTATGAACTAAATCTAGAATTTCAGAATTTCTCACAACCGAATTAAACGGACCTTTTGTAGATTTAGCTTCAACACATACATGACACTTAGAATTTTTATCAATAGCATGTTTAGGAATAATATCTAAATTCATCATTCTTTTCACAGAATCATAGTTAATATGTCCTAAACGACCATGCCAAACATTTAAAGATTCAATGGAATAAGAACCAGGATAATCAATAGAACTAAAATTATTGTGCGAACAAACATCAGTTTCAACTCTAATTTTAAATAAACCATCCGAGGAATAACCTTTCCCCACAAAACTACCAGAATCCAAAATTATGACCTTATTACACTTAAATGAAATCTCAAATCCTTCCCTAACTAGACTAGAACCACTAATAATGTTGCGACGAATATCAGGAAATTGTTTGGTTCAAATCGCGGTTTGGAGTCGAACCGAGCCAAATCGTATGGCTTGATTCGATTTTTAGACATAAGTGGTTTAACTCGATATGAAAAATTAGCAAATCATGTGGTTCAGCTCAGCTTGGGGTTTGACACTCCTAAACCGAACCAAGCCAAACCGAGTCGAACTGTTCTATGATACTTTAAGATTGTTGTTTGCAATTTTCATATGGTATGTTTTGTATTCTACTTTAAAAATTGTTCTATGATTGTTGTTTGGTGATTGGTATTTGGTACTTTAGTTTCAAAGTAATCAAGTTATATTTGTATTTATTCTAAGAACTTATTTATATTCATTAGTCATAAAATGGTTAAAAAAAAAATATGGTTTGAAATGCGGTTTGGACCGTGGTCTAGATCGCGGTTTAGACCGTGATCTGACCGCAAAATCAAACCGCGGTTTTGTTAGTACCCGCTCTTTTGAACTACGACTTGGCTTGATTCCTTTTTAGGGATACGTAGGTAGCCCGACGTGGGTCCAGCCGCTTGACCTACCTGGTCATCTTTTTTGCGACTCAGATCGAGTCCCAACCTCACATTCGCAAAATCACTTTCCTTACCTCCTGAAATCCCTTTTTTCAGGACGGATCCTTTCTTTTATCGTCGACCCCACTTGTCTTACAAGAAGCGTCGCCCAGGGGCTCTTGTTAGTACCCGGTCCGAAAAGGTATTCTAAATACTTGGGCCCGGTTTAATTAATTAAAACCCCAGATCCAAGTGTCCGGCCCTGTTAAACGAAACCCTAAAGAAGGAATCTCATTATTAGGTCGAAAACTGCGCGGAGTCATTGTCGGCTTGGAAAGGACGCCGGTTGGAAGAGCCGATCGGCCCTTTGCCCGTGCATCGTCGATCGACCCTTTTATTTAGAGCCGATCGACCCTTCTATTCTAGAGCCGATCGACCCTTTAGAGGCCCAGCCCAGTTACCGAACACTATAAATAGGGGTGCTCGGCTCCCATTCTCAACACACAATTTTCTCCGGGAGAAGCGAGACCATACTCGCTTTAACCCTTAAGTTCTTCTTTTTCCTCTCGAATCACCAAGATTCGACTCCAAGTCTTGCTACAATTGGTAAGACTCTCTTTTTAATATTCTTGTTCTTTATTATTGTCTTTATTATTATTGTTTGCATGCTTAGTATATTTTAATTGCTTTATTTCTTGCTTATGCCATATATGCTAGATTTAGGGTTGTTTTAATTATGCTATAGCCGAGGATGATCTAAGGTTTCGCCCTAAAAAACCCAATGGATCTAGGAACTATTTCTTACCTTCCACCTTAGTTATAATTATCCCATGATCAACAATCCCCCAAGGATGAACGTCGATTAGTGCACCTTCCGAGGGCCTAACTCAATGGTTCTAGGGTGTGATCATCAATTAATTCTTTCTCTCCCCTCCTCCTTATGCATGATCCCGCTTCTTCTATCTATTCCCGTAAACACCGCACACAACCAACACCCCACATGCTAGAAAGACCGATTCGTCGGACAATAGGAGTGATAACGTTTCTTCTTCTGTTGTAACTTGACCCCCGAACCCAATTAACTGTTTAGCCTTTTTTCAAAGCTTTGGGCTATATCAAAGTGGCGTGGCGACTCTCAAAATTAAACTAATATTTTAATATGGTTTAAAGCGAGTGTCACTAAATGAATATCCCATTTCGATCCGACTTTATATAATTAATTATTTCAAACCTCCGAATGCGCGTTGCATCGGGACGGGGTATTCACAGGTTTAGACCGAACCAAATCGAACCATAGAGGTTTGGTTTAGCTCGGTCTGAATTTTTTTTATGATTTAGCTCGATTTGAAATTTCTCCAAATCAATTATAGCGGTTTGATTTCTAAATTTGTTCAAACCGAGCTAAACCGAATCATTTCCACACCCCTAAAATGATGGGACCAAAAAGAAAAATTGAAATTATGAGCAACATAAGTAATTCCTCAAACATGATTTCATTAAATATTATTTTTTTGTTTAAAATTGTAATGTCCCTTTCGAATTAATTTGGTTAGATCGTAGTATCGCACCTTGTTCTCATTTTCCCACCACTGTTTCTCGGTCTCTCTCATTTAGCTCACTTTTAGCTCAAAATAAAGTACTCACGTTTAGCTCAGAATAATGTTTAATTTTTATTTTGATGAACATATAATATTAAAATTTATGCATATGTAATAATATAGGTACATAATATTTAATAATAATAATAATAATAATAATAATAATAATAATAATAATAATAATAATAATAATAATAATAATAATAATAATAATAATAATAATAATAATAATAATATCTGATGAGCCCGGCCTTCCAGACCGGGTCCAATATCGCTCTGATCCAAACCGAACTACATGACATGACACTTCTATACCGAGTTACCACCCGTCCGCGCTATACCCCGGTATCGTCCAGACTTCCAGTTAATAAAGCTTCTAGATCACGATTACGTATTAGCTCTAACACCAGCTGACAGACCTGTCTCTATCGCATTAAATGGATGTTCATGCGTCCATCATTCGCGTTGAGGCGCCACACCAATTGTTGCATGCCCATCTGTCCCTTGTCCTTTCAACGACATCCTTTAAAATGAAATACCTTTTATTGTACTTGCAAATCAGAGCTCGCCATGTGTAATAGGTCAAGACAAAAGTGCTAAACGGTTGAGATCTCTCTCTACACTATAAATACCCTCCCTTATCCTCTAGGGCAAGGTAAGTCGCATTGTCTAAACCCTAGCACACAAACAGACTAAGACATTCGAGTCTTATTTTTAGTTCATATCCTTCAGAGATCTTACTCTCACACCTGAGGGTCTGAGCCGTAATCAATCATGACTTGGTCTCTAACAGTGTTTATTATGTGTGTTGTGATATAGGTATAAGTTCATACAAAGTTATTCATTAGTGAGACCCCATAAATTTGTGACGTCATCAACATCATAATATTGCATGAGAGGGATGGGTATTGCTTCGAAGTGGTCATTATTTAATGGGCGAATGACATTTTGGGCCCCAAAGTTTAGGGGGTGTTCCTAAGATGGACCCCATTCTATCACTAATTACAATATAGGGTCCAAAGTTCATATTATGTTAGCGTTTCATGGTTTTTAACCAATTTCTTTAGAAAATTTCGTTAAATGATCACGTGCAAGTCACGTGTCATTTAGCGGAGGATGTTTTTTAACACAAATTCTTTTGTTGTTGTTTTAATGCAAATTAAATGAAAATAAATTAACCATATGGTCCCTCAAATGATTTATAACTTTATAAGATTCGAGAAATACCCTTGTACCCCAAACAAAATCTTACCCCTACTCTCCTCTCCCACACACACACTTCTCTCTCTCTCTCTCTCTCTCTCTCTCTCTCTCTCTCTCTCTCTCTCTCTCTCTCTCTCTCTCTCTCTCTCTCTCTCTCTCTCTCTCTCTCTCTCTCTCTGTCTACCCCCATCTTCTTCCTCATTTTCCAATCCACCAACCTCCATCAACTCACTCAACATCACCCTCCACCTCCACCCTCCACTCTCCTCTCGCCACTCCAACCCTACCCACCGCCATTGCCTTTCTTGCCCCTCTCCCCAGCTCCGCCCCACCACCTCCTTATGACCTTTCCCATTCATCAACAACTCTCTTACCTCGCAAAATCGGTCATTTTCCAAACCACGAACGTTGTTCCGTCATCTTTCCATGAAATCACCTCGTCGGTGCTCAGATCGTCCACCATTTGATACGTCTTCGTCAGAAACGGCGCCGGAACCGACCTCTGCACCATTCTCTCTCTCAGCCACCTACCATACACCCTTCTAAAATCTACTAAAATCCAAAATTCCCTAAATATAACTATGAATATGTATGTGAATAATTCTAAATCAGATAAGGAAATTAATTAATGACTAAAGAGCAAGAGAGAGGTGAGGACTTCCCAGCCCCAGCAATAAAACCCAGAAAAGAAGGGGAAAGCGCCAGCTCTTGATTTGGGAGGTGATTAATCTTGATTAACGAAACAACTGCCATTAATTTGAGCTTCGTGATGATCAGAAATTTCAACAATCAAATACAGAAATGAGACGATCATAACTTCCTAATGAAGAATGTGATAGAGAAATTAACAAGTATTATCTCTATTGAATTCGTACACGGGTCTGTAATCAGATTATATAAAGAGATTGATGAATAAAGTTAGGGGAGAAGAGGGTTGAATTAAGAGAGAGAGAGAGAGAGAGACTTATGGAAGAAAAAATGGAGGTTCTAGAAAAGAAAAGAAGAACATAGACGGAAAGGGAGAAAGAAGAAAGGGAGGCGGCGGCGGCAAGATCCGGTGAAGGGAATGCAGGACAAAGTTCTTGTGGAGAGGTGTTTCGGTGGCCGGTGGCGTTGCAGGACGGAGAGGGTGGTGGGAGAGGCGACGGGAGATAGAATTAGTGGTTGGAGGAGTTGATGATGGAGATGATAGTGGAAGGTGGAGGTAGGGGGTGATGATGGGTGAGCTGATGGAGGTGGGTGGATTGGAAGATGAGGAACATGATGGGGTAGAGAGAGAAATTTAAAGAGAGAGACAAAGTATGTGTGTGAGACGGGAGAGGAGTGATAATGTTTTTTTTTGTACAAGGGTAGTTATGAAATTTTATAGAGTTATAAATCAGTTGATGGAACGTATGGTTAATTTATTTTCATTAAATTTGCATTAAAACAACAACGGAAGAATTTGTGTTAAAAACATCCTCTGTTAAGTGACACGTGACTTGCACATGATTATTTAACAGATTTTTCTAACGAAATTGGTTAAAACCCTTGAAACGTTAACAGAATATGAACTTTGTACCCTATATTGTAATTAGTGATAGAATGGGGCCTATTTTAGGAGAACCCCCTAAATTTTGGGGGCCAAAATGTCATTCGCCCTTATTTAATTGTTCATAGATTGCAGACCTAGTTGGCTTTTAAGATGAATGACCAACTTTTTTTTGTAAGGGAAAATTATCGGTGGATCCTTCATTTCAAGTCAAAATACCAATTAAGACAAGGATTTTGGAATTTAACCAATTAGTCCACTATCCTAATAAATATTCCACCTAGTCCATTCCTTATTAATGACACTCATAAAACAAATAAACTCACCCATCTCTTCCCTCCTTTATAACTCAGTCTCTCTCACACATACACACATACACACACTCTCTTTCTAGTTTCTCTCTCTGCCCTACCCCATCTACGGTGACTATTTCCCCCTCCGGCGACCACCTTCTCAATGGTAAGGCTTGACCACGTGAAAAACATCTCGGGTCTGGTGGAGTGCTATGCTAAGAACGCAAAGCTGAGGGAGCTTGCAAACCTCGTAGTTGTGGCTGGTTACAATGACGTGAAGAAGTCCAATGACAGAGAAGAAATTCAGGAAATTGAAAAGATGCATAATCTTATGAAGGAATACAAACTGGATGGACAGTTCCTGTGGTTATCAGCACAAACCAATTGGGCCTGCCAGTTAGCCCGAGATGGCAGCTCGTCGCCCAATCTTGCTCTGGAAAAACCTCAAGCCCGCTCACCGGAGTGACCAAGCGACCAACTCCGATCTCGATCTGCGACCTCCATTTTTATACGACGTCTCCAACCTCGATCTGCGATCTCCAAGCTCGCCTAACCCACCTCGTACCTGATCGTGTAGAGCTTCGCATCCACAAGACATTACTCACCGAAATTCATGAGAGTCCCATTACTGAAATTACCCGATCTTTTGCGCGGCGGTGGGGGCGCGGAAAAGGCGGTTGTCTTTCGCGGAGAGTTGGTGTCGGAGACCTCGCTTCATGGGAAGGAACAAAATGAGGAGTCGCCACGCGGTTTTTGTATTTTGAGCCCAAACGTTGAGAAACGGCTATTGTGAAAAGGTGTCGTTTTTATTGGTAGCAAAAACTTAGGAAAAGGCTTTGAAAACGGGATCATTTTTATTGGCGGCAAAGAAAAACGAGTAAAAAGCTTTTGTACCGTAGATTGTTAGGTTCGGAGGTCAAGTTACGTTTCGGAGTAAGTATTACGAGATCGCCCGAAACGCCTCGCATGACGAGTCTTTCTACCTTTCTCGAAATCGTGTGTGTGTGTGTGTGTGTGTCTTTTGAAATGGGGGCTTGAATGACAAGCTTAATCTTGGTTTGAATGACAAACGTTGATTAGGTGATTTTTGAAAAGACGAACGTTTGAATGACAAACGTCGGTTTGAGTTGAAAAGAGTTGGAAATGAGCGTTTGCGTGGCAAACGTCGATTTTGAGTTTGAAATGAGCGTTTGCTTGGCAAACGTCGATTTTGATTTTGAAATGAGCGTTTGCGTGGCAAACGTCGATTTTGAGTTTGAAATGAGCGTTTGCGTGGCAAACGTCGATTTTGAGCCGTGCGAGTCATTGTTAACGATTTTTACGGGAAAAAAGCGTATTAAATGATTTTAAGTGTCAAATGGCGGCTTTGAGTTCGAAGATGAGCGTTCGGAGGCCGAACGTCATTTCGCGCGTTTTGAAAGAGAGTTCGACGGACGAACTCCGGTTTTGAACCGGGCATTACATTGTTAACGATTTTTACGGGAAAAATGCGTATTAAATGACATGCGATCAACGAATCGGTTTGCGACTCGGACTTTGAAAAGTAAATACTATCACGATCCAAACGGATCGGACTTTGTAAATGACAAAGTATTTAAAGTGCGGTATCAACGGAATCAAACGATCCGGATTCGTAAAAATGACGATCGACGAGGCCAAACGGCTCGGAATTGTAAATGACGATCAACGAAACCAAACGGCTCGGAATTGTAAATGACGATCAACGAGGCCAAACGGCTCGGAATTGTAAATGACGATCAACGGATCGATCGATCCGGAATTGGTAAATGACATAAAAAGTAAACGGAACTGGGGTCGGAACGCCGTTTTAACTCGTGATTACTTCTCTTACGGAAAGAGAAGAGGATCGAGGCTAAAACGTATCGGACCCCGTTAGACGGAGGCGTCTACATTTCGATAACGACGTTCGAAACGGTTATAGCGACCGGCGCGTAAACCGAGACTGAACGAGATATTTAGAGAGAAGGAGTTATACCTATGGCTGTGGTCGACTCCTTTGGCTCCTGGGAGGTGTGTACGGGACACCTGAAAGTGATTCAAAGGTTGTTTTGAAGTTGCAAGGGGCGTATTTGATCGAAATACGAAGATTTCACGCGAATCGAGACGTAACGGGAGCTCGGGAGGGGTGAAATCAGCTTAGGCCGAGAGGGTGGTGAAATTTTGGAGTGTTTTTCCTTTCTTTGAAAGCTTTGACAAAGAATCATTTCTATTTATAGGTGAAATTTGCGGTAGAGTCCGGACGGACTTGGCCCGAATCCAGGGGGTTTTGTGGTATTTTGAGAATTTGAGGGACTTGCCGGCAATTTCGTAAAATGTGCACAAAGGAGTCCTACTGACTTGGCTTGCAAACCAGGGGGTATTTTGGTCTTTTCCCTTTCAATTTGATTGAAGGGTGACTAGAGGGAGGTGGCATGGCCGCCACGTGCCCCTCTCGAGTCACCACCATGTGGGATTTTGTTCCCGGTACCGGTTTTGTCCGTTTTTAAAATAACAACTGGGAAATGTCCGAAACGCCCTGAAAGTGCCTGAAAATGCTGTGTGGAAAGCCGTGCTTTTTACGTGTGATGACACGTGTTAGCAGTTGACGGCCGATGCACTGATGCACGGCGGCCCTTGGGACGTCTCGTTGGCACAACAACGGGGAGTTTAACGAGTTCCGGTTAACCTGGAGCGGGCCAGTTAACGGATTTCGGTTAACTTTCTGACGGATTTGGACGATCCGGATTTGGGTACTTACATCGGGTAATGATTTTGATGAAAGATACGGGATCTCGTTATCTTTCTCGGGGAGATCGGACTTACGTTTTACTGCCGTCGATGATTTTGATGAAAGATACGGGATTCCGTTATCTTTCTCGGAGAAATCGGTCTTACGTTTGACTGCCGTTGAATGATTTTGATGAAAGATACGGGATCCCGTTATCTTTCTCGGGGAGATCGGTCTTACGTTTGACTGCCGTTGAATGATTTTGATAAAAGATACGGGATCCTGTTATCTTTCTCGGGGAGATCGGACTTACGTTTGACTGCCGTTGAATGATTTTGATGAAAGATACGGGATCCCGTTATCTTTCTCGGGGAGATCGGACTTACGTTTGACTTCCGTTGAATGATTTTGATGAAAGATACGGGATCCCGTTATCTTTCTTGGGGAGATCGGACTTACGTTTGACTGCCGTTGATGATTTTGATGAAAGATACGGGATTCCGTTAACTTTCTCGGGGAGATCGGTCTTACGTTTGACTGCCGTTGAATGATTTTGATGAAAGATACGGGATCCCGTTATCTTTCTCGGGGAGATCGGACTTACGTTTGACTGCCGTTGAATGATTTTGATGAAATATACGGGATTTCGTTAACTTTCTCGTTGAATGATTTTGATGAAAGATACGGATCCCGTTATCTTTTTCGGGGAGATCGGACTTACGTTTGACTGCCGTTGAATGATTTTCTTGAAAGGGGGTTGACTTTGGTTAACTTGGGTTAACTATGTTAAGTCTAGGATCAAATTGCAGAGTTCTGGATTTTTAAAGGGCAAAAGGGTCATTTTGACCCTTCAAAACCATCCGCGCGGAGCAGATTGTAATCTGGACAGGTTTTAATGAGGGCCAACGCCCTTCTTCTTTCCCAAGCAGTTTTTTCAAAAAAATACGAGAGAGAGGAAGAGAAATCGCCCAAGCTGCCATTGTTGGTCCTAGGAGCTCCGAAATCTTCCGATTTTCTTCGATTTTCGAGCAATGGAACACGCGGGAGTAGCCATTCAAGGCCAAGGACGTGGTCCGGTAGCGGAGAGGCGATTGGAGCTTGTCCGAATGAGGAGGCACTATTCTATTTCGCAATCGATTGCGGAGGAGCATTACCCCGATGCGTGGCAACATTGGGCCACTGATCCGAGCCTCTGAACGGTATACTTCGAATCTTTTCAATCCCTTTGTCGATTTTTTGCTTGAAATTGATTTTTGGTGATTTTTTTTTTTGAAAATTTTGAATAATTGATGTTCTTGGCCTTGGATTTTGATTTTGATGCTTTGCATGTTGTAATGAGTTTGTGGGTAATGCAAATGTGCAATTTTGTTTGAAAAAAAGAATGGGCCTTTTTGCCAAAAAAAAATTTTTGTCCGAAATTTGAAATTAAATTTGAAAAATTTGTGTTTTTGACTTTGAATCTTGATTTTGATGATATGCATGTTGAATTTTGTTTGAAAAAGAGAATGGGCATTTTTGCCATTTTTTTTTTGAAATATGAAATGATAAGGAACTCGTCCGAATTTGGGACGGACATGAATGTATGCATGTATGCACTCTTGTAGGATTTTTTTTTTTGGAATGATGATTTTTTTTTTTTGCAATGAGATGATGATGACATGTACGCATGTTATTTTATGAAAATGGGACGGAGTTTTTGCTTCAGTTGACTCCTTGTGTGAATGTATGAATGTAGGAATTTTTCGAGATGACGGATGATATGCATGATATGAATGCATATTTATTTTTTTTTTGAGAATGTGATTTTCTATGAAAAGTGGGACGGATTTTTCGTTCCCCTTTGATTGAATGAATGATTTAAAAGATTGTTTATGTATGCTATTTCATGGAAAATGGGACGGAGATTTTGCTTCTGTTGAATGAATGTATGCATGTTATTTTATGAAAAATGGGACGGAGTTTTTGCTTCCGTTGACTCCTTGTATTTTTTTTTATGTTGATTGGGATTTGGTGAAAACTGCTTTCTTTTGCGCAAGAAAAATGGGGCTAGGTTCATTGCATGCTGTTATGCTGCCGAATTTACTTCAAAATTTCATGTCTATGATGCATGTGTATGCTTTTTTTTTATTTTAATGCTCTTTTTTATTTATAATGCAATGCACTTTTTTTTTAATGCAAAAATTTTTTTGACTCTTTTTTTTTTCAATTGCAGGTGGAGATCACTTTGTGACGCAGCTAATTCGAACAAGATGAAGACTCCTGGGATCGGGGAGTCTCGTGATTGGTCTATTGGACCGGCTTCCAGATATGGGCAGGGAGCGATGATGAGTCCTAGACGGATCGTCATTGAGACCGAGCCGTATCGAGACCGAGTTCACGAGTTCATTGAAAAGCTTGAGGGGTCGGGTCAAGTTTCCCAAGAGCAAGGGTCCGTCTTCGCTTTGGCACAGCATCCGGTGGGACGTGACCCACACATTTCACTTCTCCGGGGCGAGGCCGTAAGTACCCAAAACTCGCTCATGCCTTCCGGCCTCCTATAAATTTCTCCGCAATTCCCTGGGTAAGTTTCAATTCCCCGGACCTTCCTAGTGTTCCGGAAATGTCCCGAGCAAAGTCCCAAATTAAAATTAGGCTGAAGGGAAGCCTTCCTAATTAAGAAAAACACATTTTCTTAATTAGGGAGAAGGTTCTAGAATAATGCCACCTTGCATGTTTCTAGAATGCCGAGTCATAATGGATAAGCCCGCACGGCCGCATTAGCCCAAGGTCTCCGGCCGCACGGCTTCATTAGCCTTATCCAGCACCGCCTATAAATAGAGCCCTCCTCTACCCATTTCAACACACAACAACAATACACACAATCCATAGCAATACACTCGTCTACTCCTAAGACGTGAAGAATATTGGTGAAGAGCTCAAGAAGGTGAAGGCGCCAAGCAAGCTCCCTCCCTCCTCCTTGAAGATCCAAGACCAATCTCTCCTCCTAGCTCCAACCAAAGAAGCAAAGGAAGCAATTGGTAACCTCGCACGCCCTAACCTTGCTTTTAATTGATATACTTGCTCATTGCATTCATATATCTTGCTTGGGACTTGGCATTCATAGTTAAAGATCACATCTTTATCATACCCCCTTTCCCTTTGCATGCATTAAGACCTCATTTGTCATAAAAATGTAGTCTTTTTTTCATAAAGGTGCATCCTTTGCACCTAAAACTTCCTATTTTCAAATAAAAATGTCATCTTTATGCATCATTTGCATATAAAAATCAAATCTTTTCAATAAAAATGCATCCTTTGCATCAAAACCCCTTTTCTTCAACAAAATGCATCATTTGCATAAAAATGCTAAATCTTTATGCATCATTTGCAATAAAGATCATTTCTTTCAATCAAAAAGCATCATTTGCTAAAACCAAAATGTCATCTTTTCATTAAAGAGTCATTTTTTCATCATGCATTTCCCTTTTCCCCAACCTTGGAACGGACCGGTGTAAAAGTTCTCATCTTTGCATCGTTCCTTCCATTAAAGGTTCATGATTTCTTTAGGAAAAGGATAACCTTGAACCCTATATCTCCGATTATCGCTTAAGAATGAGTATGAAGCCTCTATACGAGCTCGACCGTCTTAAAGCGTAGGATTGATGGGCTAAGGACATTCCTTCCTAAAGAACCTCATCTTTGACCCAAAAGAGAGTCATTCTCTCGATCACGCAAGTCCCGAGGGTCCCGAGGTTTAAAATGCGATGATCACAAGTCATAAGATGAGGACGGGATCATAATCCCAAATACATAAATTCCAAGGAATCCCGAGCGACAACCAACAAATGGTTTGTACGTCCGGAAGAAAACTTGGGACATTCCCCCCTTATTTTCAAACACATGCACACAAAGAAAGCACGCAAGCAAACACGATTAATGAAATCTAGGGAGACTTGCTCCGCAAGGCACTTTGGGTGAACGCCAACCGTTCTTCCCAAGGGGTAACTTAACCTCCGAACCCATAAAACCTTTTTTTCAAAGTTTTGAGGTAATCAAAATGGCGTGGCGACTCAGTTTTTCAAATAACTCGGATGTCTTCAAACTCGCGTGAATTCCAATAAACAAAAATTTTGGGGCACCACATTCACAAGTTTGCGACTACTGGGGATCATCCCAAAGGAGAAAAGCTTTATTTTCAAAACAAAAAGTCGATACTTGGTATATAGGTGGACCCCACTTACCCTTCCCGTATCGCTCCCTAACCCGGGCTTGGGATAACAAGGTGGTTTAACAATCCCACGTACTGGTCATCCCTTTTTCGAAAAAATAATTTTGAAAAAAATAGAAGAAAGCTTTTCCCTTTGAGCGGGTTAGACTCCCATCGCCGATTTCATTAATCGTGCTTGCTTTCTTTACCATGCATTGCATCATTTGCATCTTGGAATCTCGTGCATACTTTGAAACGGGAAATAACCCGAAAAAAATAGCAAAAGGAAGTGGAACTCCGGAAAAATTGATCCATGCAACAGCTACGGCCTAATCCTCATGATTCCCGACCATACGACCTCAAATGCAATTCCACCAGAAAATCATGGTTAATCTCGGGCAGTCCTAGCGGCTTGGGGCTATTCAGCTCCATGACCGACCGGGGCTCCTTAAAATTTACGTGCTTATGTGTTGCATTTTCCCCGTCCCGAAAATCATTCCTTTAAAACACATTTATGAAAATCTCTGTTTTAACTCAAAAGGAACATTTTTAGGAGACCGCACACTACGCGCACCCGATATATCCCGTACACTTTTGCACGCACGTCCTTCAAACCCGAGGGTGGTTCCAAATGCAGCCACGGACGGCCTTACGATGCTCCCGGCGCGCACGGAATCATCCCAACCTCCCCATGGCAACTGGGTCGACCAATGCACACCGTGTCACACGTTTCAAAAATCCGTGACTTTTGGTTGGTTTTTGGTCTAGTCCGTGTCATATAGCCCAGCTTGCATACCCACGTAAAGGTCAAGCCTTAGCTCATAACTGGAAGCCAAGATTTTCGCTCAAGCGAAATTCCGCCGAAATTCCGACAAGGAAAAATCGGTGGGATCTTGACTCCGACATTGACTATTGACCTTGACCCGCACGGAATGCGTAAGAGTCAAGACCGAGTCTTTGCCAAAAATCAAAAGATCTTTCGCTCAAGCGAAGCTCGCCAAAATTCCGACAAGGAAAAATTGGCAAGATCTTGGCCTAGCATTGACTTCGATTCCAACTCACGCACCGCGTATGCAACGAAGTTCAATGTGACACCGTGTCATCCGGCTTTTGCCGCCCGACCCATGCCTATTATATTCTCGGACATTACCGAAAGTCAAAAACCGTCATTCGCTCAAGCGAAACTCGTCAAAGATCCGTCAAGGCAGAGACGAGACTTTCCCGCATTGCCTTGACTATAATCCGCATCGCTCGTGCGTTGAAAGGTCCTATGACCCGCTAGACCCGATAGGAGCGTTCTTTACTCTCGGTCGGTGGGATCCGCGTGCCCTATAGGGACCCTCGCCCGGGCCGCCCACCCCGGGAGGTCGAAATACGGGTGGAATACGAGGGGCTTATAGACGTAGTGAGCACGGAACCGGCTGCGATCCGAGATCTAGAGTAGTTACGAAAAAGAAGGGCGTAAACCCCTTTTCCAACCAAATAGATATTAATAAAAGACACTTTTTAAGTAAACTTGAAGATTCTAATTTGCATATTGCCCTCGAGCCTTCACCCTCAAACACCTACCCCGAGTCTAAACCTTTCCTATCCCTTTCCCGCAGCCGAGAAAGAAGTGGGTGAGAACACCGGCCGCCGACTTGTTAGCGCAGTAATCCTCGTACGCCCGCCGTAATCCTCGCCATCGCTCGAGAGTCGAATGACCGATTTGACAGAAAAGCAGGCCGGTTTGGGTAACCTGATGACTAGGGAAGAAGAGCTAGCCTATAACCAATGCCCTCCCCCATCTTCATATAACCCATTGCCAAAGACTGTCCTTTCTCGCCTTCTCCAATACCCCAAGCCGTTAGGGTCCCGACACCCTCGCTTCCTCTAAATCCCTCCATGGGACCCTTTTCCTCCTTTCGGCCCAGCGAAATTTCCCTACCTTGAAATCCAGCGCGCTTGACCTTTCCAATTTTGTCAACGCCTCGTGAATTTCCACTCTCGAGACGATTCTGACGAAGAGTCGGCCTGGGGAACGAGAATAGGAATGGGTGGATTTACATGATGATGACAGGTTCAGTAGAAGGAATGGACTTGGAGCCAACGGAAGTGAAACCCGAAGGGCAAGATGAGGCGTAGCCACGGCACTGGAATAGGGGATGAAATCACTTCAAAGTGTGTCTGAGCCTCTATGCAAAGGCTCCTGAGAAGGATGAGGTAGTGTATGAGTCCTATATCCTAGAGTTCAATACTCCGTACAAGGACTTGGTAGGTGAATGGAGAGACTTGATCGAAGCTTTAGCCAAAGAGGGAAGTGGGCTCCTCCCACCGATCTAGAACATGTAAGCGTCGCCGAAGCCAAACTCTCATCGTAGCGGTAGACTCTATCACGGTGTTAGTAGTCACTCCGAAACTTGGTCCTAAGAAGAATGTATGGATGCCTTGGAAAGAGTCCTCGAGTTTAGAGGCGACCCCACCCCCTTTATGTCCTACGATGATAATGATGTCTTCCCGGTAATCCCTAAGCCCGAGGAAGAGTCCGAGATACCCCTCATATGGCGTCAAGTATCCCGACACGCTTTTGCCCTCATCGGGTCATAAGAGCCAAGACGAAAGTTCCCACGAGAGCTACCGTAGTGACACCGATGAAGACACGGTCGAAGTCTTAGGAAGGGACAATAGAGGAGTGGTTAGTCCTGGAAGCCAAAAAGCCCGGAAAATATCTCTCGACAAGAAGGAAAAGGAACCCGCCATGAGGTTTGACCCCGCGAAATCCTTATTGATGATGGAATTTCCCATTTCGTAAAGTGTTTAGCCAACGTCCAAAATGCCGTCAAAAGGTTGACCCCCAGGGAAAGAAAAGACATGCTTGACGGTGATGAGGAATGTGATCCTACTCTGTTAAAGAAGTTGCTAGGTTCGGATGAGAAAGCCATTTGCCAAGCTCCAAACTCCTAAGTGATAATTCTTGTTGCATGCCGACTTTGAAAAGTTTGAATGAGACTCGTGAAAGCTTTAAACGGAGAATGTGAAAAGGTCAAAAAGCCGGTAACACAGGACCGCATTCGGGAAGCCGCCTATGCTTCCGACGCACCGTCAATCGATCAATCGCCAGAATTGGCCATACGCCGCAAGAATCCGCCTCTCGACTTTGAAAGAATTAAAGTAATCCTCCGGTAGGAATAATGACCAAGGAAAATCCAATGTCTATGTGATGACTCTGGTCCAGACGGATGAGTATTGAGCGGCTAAGGGTGACAAAAGGAATGCCGTCTCGGAACCAAAGACGGATAAAAGACCTTATAAGCCGAAGCGTAAAAGCGACTCGATAAGGAGGATCCACCCTAACTCGGTTGAAGTGTACCCAAGCCAATATCTCCTTATGGTCCCTGTTAACCTCTTCATACCCTCATAAGTTGAAAGCTAGAAGAAAGTTTGGCCAAGACCATGGTGCCCATAGATGTCACCCCGTATGAGGTCGTCCAAATGATTGGAAATATCCACTACGGAAACATCATTACCTTCACCGAATTGGACTCGCCAAAGTATGGGGCTAGTCACAACGAACCTCTTTACATCACATCCGGTTAGAAGAGCGTCGATTGCCACGAGTACTAGTCGACGGGGTGCAATGAATGTCTTGCCGCCTAAGATGATGGATTTATTGGATCTGAAGCCAACGAGACTTAAAGCCTTCTAGTCGAGACTATTAAGGCCTATGACTCCACCGCACGATCGAGTTTTGGGGATCGCCACTCTCAAGATGTGGTTCGGAAAAAGGTCATGGATGTTGATTTTCAAGTTATTGACATTCCGATTTCATTTGCCGCCTTCTTGGGACGGCCTTGGATCCACCGGATAAACGGGGTAGCCTCTACTTTGCATCGGTGCGTCAAATTTCGCCGAGTGATGGAACTATCACCACCATTTATGGGGACAGTGTCACGGTAGAAGGAACCGGCAGGGATATCCCGATATTGGAGATCAAGCATGATGATGAAGGGTTAGCATTGGCCGGATTCTCAGTAGCTTCTTCCAAGGCACAAGTGTGTTGCACCGACCTCACCAGCTACTTCCGATAAAATCCCTCACCGCCATGAGAATGATGCGAAAAATGAGCTATCTTCGGGACTTGGATTGGGTAGAAGACTTCAAAGGTCGTAACACCATCATTGATGTGAAGGAGCAGACTACCGAGATATGGCTTGGGGTACAAACCGAACTCTCGGGATGCCGGAAAAGCTAAAGGCACGAAAGGTGAAGGGGTCCAGGCTCCATCCTTACGAATGTCTCGACCCGTTACTTTATAAAAGGAGGGACACAATATGATGAAAGTGATCGCCGGATCTCCTTGCGAGAAAACCCTTCTAGAGAACCTTGAGAAAGTTAGGGAAAGCCGGCCAATCCCGTTCGAAGAATGTTCCTTGATTTGCCGAGATATCCACAGGGCCACCACCACCGTTCGAGAATGAGTACGTCTTGGAAATCCGGCCGGTGTCAAAGAGTCGGCATTCGGGACAATGGACTTCTCACGCCTTTGAGTTAGCTCTTCCAAAGATCGACGGATAAACTGTTGGCCGGCGGTGAAAACGGATCAGTGGGGTTTGCAAGAAGTTGTTTGACGAAGAAGCACAAATCCCGAGACTTGATCGACTTCGGTTCGAGATGATGAGATAGTTGCCGTTATTGGAGACGATGGTGAAAGTCATTTTGATCCTCGCACTTTGGTAACTAAGGCAATGCCATTGAAGAATTGGGAGACATTCTCGGGGCCGATAGCTTGATCGACTGGCAAATGATCACGGAGCTTGGATTGGTACCCGTCCTCCTCGGCCGGTCGTGTCAAACACCCTGTTGTCTATTCGGTTGAGTCGGGAATCTTGAATTCCGAGTCCTCGAGTCATCCAGAAGGCCTCACGCACTGAGGATTATGAAAATGTAATCGATGTCATCTTTCCCCTTATCTTGAATGAAATGACAAATCTTTACGATTATCCTCTTATTGCCAACTTAACAAATGATAAATTAACTCAAAACTTAACAACGGTTAATAATGAATCATTTGAACAAGATGCAAAACACACTAAACGAACAATACATTAAAGAAATCTTTAAGCGGGTTTCGAGAAAAAAAGGAAAACCGGGCCCAGTGCCGAGGAGGTTTTGATAAGTGTGAACTTGGGTACTATTGAGGAACCTAAAGAGACACGCAGATTGGAAGCTTCTTCCCGAGGGGTTGAAAGGGACAGTTGATCGAGGGCTCGGAGAATACGTCGACGTGTTTGCGTAGTCATACGAGATATGCTTGGGGCTAGACGGTTCGATAGTAGAGCACGAGAATCCCTCTAGCACCGAGATGCTAAGCCGATAAAGCGGCGAGAAAGATCAAGCGGAATGGTCTCTACGAGTCGAAGAAATTGAGAAGCTACTGCTTGCGGGTAGGGTTCATCGAGTTATTGAATACCCGACATGGTTGTCAACATCGTGGCCGTAACCAAGGCCGATGGGAAGGTGCTTGGCTTTGTGTGGATTTAGAGATACGAACAAGGCCGGCCCAAAGACGACTACCCTACGCAACATAGAGCATCTGGTGGACTCCACTTTGCCCAGCTACGAAGTCAAATCCTTCGTTGATGGTTTTGCGAGCTACTGACCGAGATCAAGATGGTAGGAAGACCAAGAAAAGACGGCCTTCGCCACACCGTGGGAACCTCTTTGTTATACGGTAATGCCATTCGGGCTCAAGAATGCGGGGCTACTTACGAAAGAGCGGCGACCGCACTTTTTCATGACATGATCCACAAGGAGATTGAGGTCTACGTAGACGACATGATAATCCACTCCAAAGGAGAAGGTGGGGCGACACTTTGTTGACCTACGAAAATTCTTTGAGAGGTGAGACGGCATTCCGTGAGACTAAACCACGCCGAATGCACCTTCGGAGTGACAAGGGGAAAAGTGCTCGGGTACATGGTCACGGAGCGAGGTATAGAAGTTGACCCCAGAAAGATCAAGCTATCATGGATATGAGGCCACCTCAAACCCAGGACGAAGTCAAAAGCTTCATGGGTAAATTGCGGTACATCGGCCGTTTCGTCAATCGGTTGACCACTATGTGCGAGCCCGTCTTCAAGCTCATGAAGAAGAATGTGGACACGAGAATGGACCGAAGAATGCCAAGATGCCTTTGACCGAGATCAAGGCATACTTAGTACATCCCCGGTACTATGCCCCCACATAGACGAAGCCTCTTACGCTCTATCTCCTTTGTCGCGAACACGGCGGTTGGGGCTATGCTTGCTCGGGAGAAGAAAGACTCTCGGGTAGAAAATGCCATTTACTTTGTCGTAGGAAGCTACGGAGTGAGCTCAATTACTCGGCATGTGAAAAGACTTGTGCGGGGGTAGTGCAGGTAGTCGGCAAGTTGAAGCATTATATACGAAGCCCGCCCTGTGAACTTGGTCTCGAAAATGGACCCACATCAAGTACATCTTTGACAAGCCTTCCCTCTCGATGCGTCTAGCGAAGTGGTCCTTCTTCTTGGCGAATACGACATCAACTATGTGACCGAGAAAGGCCATCGAAGGGTCAAGCATTGTCGGATCACTAGCGAATTTCCCCGATAATGAAGACGGGGCACGAACCCCAATTTCCGAGATGAAGGGATCTTTGCGGTTGAGCACGAAAATAGATGGCAATTGTTCTTTGACGGGCCGCTAACAAAGAGGAAATGGTGTAGGAATGCTATTGGTCGATCCGAAAGATGAGCATACCCCCATAGCCCTCAGTTGAACTTTCTGCCACGAGCAATGTCGCCGAGTATGAAGCTTTGCATTCTTTGGTTTGGAGAGGCTGCCTTAGAAAGAAATGTCAAGGAGCTCGAAGTTTACGGAGACTCGGCCACGATCATCAACCAAGTCTCCAACAAGTGGAAGGCTGTGGACCACTAATCTACAACGGTATCATGCCCGTATGGAGGAGTTGGTGGGACGGTTGAAGTGACTTTCCAGCTACTTGCCGAGGAAAAGAAACAGTTCGCGAGATGCCACTAGCTACTCTAGCCTCATTGGTAGAGATCCCCAGGAAAAGCCATAAAGCCCTTCGAGTGGGTAGAAGAGAAGCTGACTTTACATTTGTGAAGTGGACACAGGACCCAGGAGCCTATAAAGGAACCTTGGTACAATCAGTTTACCAATTCCTCAAAGACGGAGAGTCGGCTTTCGGAGACGAAGAAGGTAGACCAAAAGAAGGTATCGAGCCAAGAGCTTACAAGCCACGAAAAGGTTGGCTTCTCATTATGTCATTCTAGGAGGCAACCTATACGAAGCGGTATCGAGGACCGCTCCTCTTATGTGTCACTCAAGAAAGAGCCGGAAGAGTTGATGGCCAAAGTCCACAATGGTCCCTGCGGTCCTCACATGAATGCGAGCCACGATGCAAGTGATCCTCGGAATGGGTTACTCTTGGATCTCCGTGGAAGCGGTTTGCGTTAAGCGTCAGGAACTGCGACAAATGCCGGCGGTTTGCCAACCTCGGCCATCTCCCACCTCATGACTGTCTTGCATGACGACTCCTTGGCCGTTTGCAACTTGGGGCATTGACGTGATAGGGAAAATATCCCGGCGGGGAAGCAATGGGCACGAGTTCGTGTTGGTAGCCATTGACTACTTCACGAAGTGGGTAGAGGCCAAGTCTACGAGTCCTCACTTCCGAGAAAAGTGGCCCGAGTTCATCAAAGAAAACATAATGTGCGAGATATGGGGTGCCCAGCGAGATCATTTCGATAATGGGTCACACTTCGAAGGAAGGCTGCGATAGGCTAGCTGTCGAATTGAGTTACTCGCCCACAAGTCGTCCCCGTACGAGACCTCGGAAACCCGATGGAGCCGTGGAAGGCTGCTAATAAGACACTCGAGCGGATCATCAGGAAGATGGCCACCCGTGGTCGTGATTGGCCCGAAAAGCTGCACCTAGCACTGCAGGGCTACGAACGTCTGTCGGAAACGACCACGGGAGAAACTCCTTTTGCCCTAACTTACGGGATGGAAGCGGTGTTACCGGTGGAGTTGGAAATCCCGTCATTAAGGGTCCTCTGGAAAAGCGAGTGTCAATGAAGTGGAATGGTTGCGCGGCCGGCATGATGAGTTAGCCACACTTGACGAGAGAAGGCTAAAAGCCATGGAACACACCCGAGCCTACCGGAGGCGAATGGCCGGGCGTTTGATAAAAGGTCGAGGCCGGAGATATCAAAGAGGGCGACTTAGTGCTTTGAAAGTAAAGCCCCCTACCAGAGACAACCCCACAGGAAAATGGGAACCCGTCTGGATCGGCCCTTATGTGGTGCGGAAAATGCATCGGGGAGGAGCAATGAAGCTTGCGAGACTTGGATGGCAATCCCTTTGTCCACCCGGTCAACGGTGATAAACTCAGAAGATACTATGTCTAATAAAAAAAAAAAAAAAAAAAAAAAGAAAAATAAAAAAAAAAAAAAAAAAAAAATCTTAGTGCAAAAAAGAGTAATGCCCGGCTAAATTTGAAAACCCCAAAAAAGGGCGGTCTAGGCAAAAGACGGGGTTGCACATATAAAAAAAAAAAAAAAAAGAAAAAAATCTTAGTGCAAAAAGAGTAATGCCCGGCTAAGTGAAAACCCCAAAAAGGGCGGTCTAGGCAAAAAACGAGTGCACATAAAAAATTGGTTCACCGAGAATGAACTACGAAGACCTGAGCCCCTTAGCCTTTCTTGTAAAAGGGAACGTGGCGGCCATATATGGTTCGGTCTAAACAATAAAAAGGACGATTAAGTTTCCATGAAATGTGTCCTAAACAAAAAAAAAAGGACAATCAAGCTTCCATGAAGTGCGTCCTAAAAAATAGTAAAGGGTATTTCGAGTTTTCATAAAGCGGGTCCCGATCAATAAAGACATTTGAATTTCCATGAAATGTGTCTTGATTAATTTCTAAAATAATATTTCTTGTTCATTACAAGTTAAAAACTTCTTGATGAGTTCAAGCACGGTCTACCTCTTAACTCTGCTAACTTTGCTTTAAAAAGATCTAAAATACAATAAAATGCCTAAATAAACTAATGTGTTTGCAAATGGCAATAAGAGGATCTTGAGAAAAGACTTGTCGGTCGTCATTCGGCTGAGTCTTCTTGATCTTCTTCCACTTTTCCTCGGCCTCGTCGAGTCTTCTTCCTTTTCTTCTCAATAATGTCGGTATCCCTCATCCCGACCTGCGGTATCCTCGCTGGAGCCTCTACCCAACCCCGTGTCAATGAGCGCTCTCTCTATACGAGCACGAGTCCGCACCTCCTCCCTGAGCCTCGGTCAGGAGCGACCTCGGACAATCTCTTGTCAGAGCCTCCATATCTCGACCAAGTCACACGATTGGTTATGGCAACTCGCCTTAGCCTCGGTCTCCCTCGAGTCCTACTCGAGTCACGGTCGGCTCCCAGTAAAGCTCGACGTCTATCCTCCCAAGATAACTGAGTCGCTCCCGTCTCCCTCTCGTACCGGTCCAGTAGACGGTGGTCGAGATGGTGCTCTTCTGCTCCTGAAGATAGCCACAGGTGGGAAAGCGGTATGTGTCCAAGCCCTCGAGAAGAAAGAGAAGGCATTTGGATCTCTCATATCCAATGACACCACCTCCGTATGGTCGGATGTCCTCCCGATCACTCAATGGCTCTGTAAAGCCCCAAGCTGCTGGATACCAAGCGGGGTATGTAGAAGGATGACCGGCGAGAATCACGGAACCCTCGCGGCATAAGACTCCTGAAATATCCTCACAGTGCGCAACCTCCGGTGTGGTATCCACCAACGGATGTCCGAAGTGGATAGCCTAGCCATCATCGGCTCGGCTACCACTGTTCTGTTGCTAGGTGCACCTCTCAGAAATCACCCGAGGGCAGTCGGCAAAGCCCCGAGGCGAAAGCCAGAGCCTCTCCTGCGGCCATGAAGTCAACATAAGCCAGGACTCCGGACCTCATGAAAGCGGTCTCCCGAGCCATCCTGTCAATCCCATGAAATGTCTCTCCCAAAACCCGGCGGGACAATATCCTTCCCGGCCACTGCGAGTCTCGACCATGTCCCGAGAGGCCACTATGACAGTCCCACGGACTCGGCGGTGAACAAAATAGAGAATACGCGAGAGAATGAAAGCATCCATAGCCACCGTGGTCGCGGCCATATCTGGAGACCCAAACTTGCCGGGATATCGAAAGGTCAATCCTATCAGGGGCTACCATCATCCTCTCGGCCTCTCCCGAAGGAATCTGCGAGAAAAGATGCAAGCTTTACCGTCGCGGCACGTCTCCGTCAGCGGAATAGATATAGCCTCGATCTCGGGACCCCCAATCAAGGCTCACGAAGTCTTCGTGCGTTGGGACAATTTCGTTGTAAGAAAAGCAATAAACATGTCTCCGGACATCCCAAAACTTTCTTTGCGGCTCTCAACGAGATCCCAATCGGGCGGGAGATCCCTCAAATGCCATAAAGACTTGATCTTGAAGGAAGAATCAAGCGAGTCCCTTGTGATTTTGGAAGTTATGTCTCGCCCAAGATTGAAGGCCGGATAGAAAATGGTCTCGCTTCCCCCTTTGCAATCGACGGGATTCTCCATCGCAAAGTGTTCAAAGATGGTGCTTTTAGGTCCAAAATATGCTCACGGGAACAATTGGGACAAGTCTAGAGTGAAAATGAAATGAAATGGCCAAGCCTTGCTTTTATTCGAGAAAATAACCGGCTCGGAGACAGAGCGCTGTAGCCGCACGGCTTCATTTTGCCCTCGAGGCCATGCCGCACGGCTACATTAGCCCTCTGCGAAAAAAATTCTGCGGCAACCAAGATTGCTGCCCAAGGGAGTTTTCACCCCACTTTTTCAACCAAAACTGTACAAAAACATATCCGAGGAAGCCATTCAAGCATTTATACACCATTATAAATCATTTTGGCCCATTTTATCCCAATTCCAAGCAAAAAAGTCGCCCCAAGGCTCAGATAATATGCAAATTTAAAAAGCATAAATTAGAAAAGCAAATAAAACAGAAGTACAATGTCTTCGCCCCATCGGCGCCCAAATAAAGCAAAAAATAAACAAAGTGTGCATAAAAATTGTTCATTGTTTGTTTTTGTTCCAAATCTATTCTAGAGACCTCCTAGACCTCCTATTCTTCTTCTTCTTCATCACTGCTCAGCTCGTAATTGCTAGCCTCCCTCATCAAGTCCTCCTGGTCGCTCACGTCAGACAAATGGACATTATCGTGCCCGTACTCGGCCCAGTTTGCTCCCGGAATGTCGGCGTTGGGTCCCCGCCCCGAGGCATAGCCTTTGGAAGAGTACTCAGAGGCCGATGAGGTAGACGCTGCCCCAGACGTGCCGTCTCTTGCGCCCGAGCTCCTGTGCATCAGCTGCCGCCTTCGAAGCGCGAGCCGGCTTCCTCGAAGAGGCAGGCACATGTCCTTCCGGCCCTAATGCACGACCGGCCTATCGTAAGTGCGAGTGGAACACGAGAAAAAAAGAGAAAAATCTCGAAAATCTCGAAAATCTCGGAAAATCTCGAGAAAATTGCAAAAGCGAGAAAATGCGAAAGCTAAAAAGGGAATAAGACCCTAAGAGTACACTTACGGTGCTATCGGGCGGCAAGGTGTCTTGGGGCTCCCTAGCATCGGGGACAGGTATCCTCATCCTCCTCGGCACTCCATGGACCACGTAGGACGGATGCGCGGGAGGGATCGGCGGGTCGATAGGCTCATCCTCCCCATATCCACAGTGACCGCCGGCTTCACTAGCTTACGTGGCGTCCTCGGGCGGCTGCTCCACAAACACGGCGTAGGGGTGTCCATGTCGAAATACTCCTCGCCCGCGCACCTTTGCACAGTACCTCTCAATCTCATCCGCCGGCCAATCCACAGGCTGCGGCATCCGTCTTTGGAGGATCGAAGGAGTAATGGCATCTAGTGGGGGAACATGACCATGCTTTGCCTCGAAGCGGTCCCCAGTAGATGACATCACATGTCGGCCACTGTGAGCCACCTCCTGCCTCGTCACCTCGATGGCATCTCCCGGCAAGATCTCACGGATACACCCCGGGGTAGAAGTCCACTCCGTCGTGCCCATCCACTGTTGATGACCGGCCTCACCATTTTGTAGTCGAAGGTAATCCGGGTCTTCCCAGTGAATTTATCTCTCGCGTCTCCCCTCCGGCGAACCATAGCGGGGAAGATGGTGACATCACTCTGCTTTGGTTCCCGAGGAAGAACCCGATCACCTCGCAAAACCGGGCTGCATGTTCAAAACATCAAAAGGTCATTTTCTCTCTTATAAAAGTCTCAAGACGGGGAAAAGAAAAGAAAAAAAAAAGGAGACTACCTCGAGGGCAAATGAAAAGCGATCCATGGAAGCTGGCCTTGTTCCATTGTACATGTCCAACGAGAAGTACAACTCCGCCAATCCGGCCTCTCCCCAAGGGCCGTCCCTATCCCATCCACATCCTCCGAGAGTCGAGGAGGCAAGTCATAGCTATCGTCCCAGAATTAGCAAAAATGGTGACCGATAGCATCAACCATATGAATGCTCTAGCCGGTGTTGGGCGATCACATCATTAGCGGCAAAATTACGTATGGAAGTACGGGTGCCACCTCGACATTTCGTGTCTCCATCCCCGGCCCCTTGGGGAATCGGCTCAAACCCGACCAAAGCACGAAACTCCTCGGCGGTAATATGGTCTCTCCAAGTCACGGGCCTCCCGGTGAGCGTAAGCCCGTAATAGCGGTGAAATCGGCGGGAGTCAGCTGTCGGCTCTCCCGGCTCGGGTGAAAGCTATGTGTCTTGTCCCACGAGAACTCGAAAGGGCTGGACCAAGCCCTTGCTCTTAGAGGTGATGTGGACACCCCTGCCGATAGCCTCTACAAATGCATCCAGCCGGTAGCCCTCACCGGTTGCTTGGGATTTGCCCCATTCTTCTCAAAATCCGGCATCCTCTGCCAAAGCTTGACCGCTATCTCAGACGGTCCTCTAGACTTGTTCTCCTGTAGACAAGCACATCAAAAGAAGCGTCGATCCTTCATATCATTTCAAAAGCATGCATATATTCAAAAGTGCACATATTTTCAAAAGAAAAGCATTCATAAAAGTTTTTCTAGCATAACTTTTGCATCAACGTGTCTTTCATCACTTGAAACGCGTCATTGCTTTCCTAAAGCACAAAATCACAATTTTTTGCACATAAGCATTATTTTTCAAAAAAAAAAAATGGCATGCATGAATCATTTTCATCTTCCAAAATCATGTTTTCTCATTGAAAATCAGAATTTTGACCTAGTTCTAGCACAAAGCAAGAACTCCGTCTCATATTTTGAAAAATTCTCATTCTTACTTCATTTTGCGAGAAAAAAGTGAGTCATTCTCATAATTTCTGTCAAATAAAATTGCACATTGCATATTCTTAGCCTCATAGGTTGTTCATGCATCTCAAAATCATTCAAAAAAATCATTCAAAATCCTATAATTCGGGTCAAGCCCTAAATCATTCAAAAATCAAGCAAAATCATCGGATTTGAGCAAAATGAGAATGCTTACCCCAACTGATCGCGGGTTCGTTGATTTGTGCTCCCTTCTCCCCGGATAAAGCTCCGATGGAGGCGTAAGGAAGTCATACTTCCTCTCCGTCCTCACGAGCTCCTTCCTCCTCCTTCTCGCGGCCGCCGAGATGTTTCTCCTCGCTTGCCTTGGTATGGGATTGCCCTCCGGATCCATTTCAAATCAAAGGGAAGCAAAAGGGGTTGAAGAATTTCGAAAATTCTCTCTCTCTCGGCTGAAGTGGGCGGCAATGATGCCCAATGCCCGTTCAAACCTGTTTTAAATAATCTGGAAAAAACAGGTCTCTAGCCGTACGGCTTCTTTTTCTCCATCTCATGCCGGGCGGCTTCATTCGCTACGGCGAAATTACAATCCTGCCCCTGGACCTTCCACTTGGGCATGCAATTTCCGTTATCTTTTAACCAAGATAACATCTTTTCAGAAAATATCCCTTATCTCTTTAGCAATCAAGCTTTATTCCCAGTCGCCTCCGTTAATTCCGTTATAACGGGATAACATTAGGTGACAACCTCCGAATTGTCAGAACTCTAAACTTGTGCTACCTCTATCCGCGAATAGTGAAGTATGCCCAAGTCATTCCAACTTGTGCTACCTCTATCCGCGAATAGTGAAGTATGCCCAAGTCATTCCAACTTGTGCTACCTCTATCAGCGAATAGTGAAGTATGCCCAAGTCATTCCAACTTGTGCTACCTCTATCCGCGAATAGTGAAGTATGCCCAAGTCATTCCAACTTGTGCTACCTCTATCCGCGAATAGTGAAGTATGCCCAAGTCATTCCAACTTGTGCTACCTCTATCCGCGAATAGTGAAGTATGCCCAAGTCATTCCAACTTGTGCTACCTCTATCCGCGAATAGTGAAGTATGCCCAAGTCATTCCAACTTGTGCTACCTCTATCCGCGAATAGTGACGTACGCTCAAGTTTCCCAACTTAAGTTACCTCTATCCCCGTCATAAAGAGATAGTGCCGTAAGCTCTAGCTTCCTCAGGTGACAGCCTCCGACCTTGTCAAAATCTCAAGGATCCTAGACATCGTTCCTAACTATCTAGTGATGCTTGAACTACGATCAAGGCTTGATTCCTCCGGGATACGTAGGTAGCCTTTTATAAAAGGTCCAGCCATTCGACCACTTTGGTCACCCTGTTTCTTTGTCACTCCTCAGTGATAAAGCGCCCCCTCATAAAAGTTCAAATATTCGACCACAGGTCACTCCTAGCATATCCCGGTAGGATCATTTGCTTGACCTCCTAGGTCATTTTCTCTTCTCGGCAGAGACCGGTTTCTCTTCTTCCTTCCCAGGCGGATCCTAATTCCGAACTACGGCTGGCTTGATTCCTCAGGGATACGTAGGTAGCCTTCCAAAAGGTTCGGCCGCTCGACCACCTTGGTCTCCCAATCCGTCTCGGCATTCGCCGAGATCGGATCCTTTTCTATCGACAACCCCACTCGCCTTGCAAGTGACGTTGCCGAGGGCTTGTAAGTACCCAAATCGCTCATGCCTTAGGTTAATTTTCCCGACATTTCGGTAAATTTTCCGGTAATTCCCCGGACCTTCCTAGTGTTCGGAAATGTCCCAGCAGTCCAAATCTAAATTAGGGCTGTAAGGAGCCTTCCTAATTAAGAAAACACGTTTTTCTTAATTAGGGGGAAGCTTCTAGAATGATGCCACCTTGCATGGTTCTAGAATGCTGAGTCACAATGGATAAGACCGCACGGCCTCATTTGCGAAGAGCACTGCGGCCGCACGGCTTCATTAGCCTTATCCAGTGCCTATAAATAGAGCCCTCCTCTACCCGTTTAAAAACACACAATATATGAGAAAAATACTCAATCCACTCACGAAAGACGTGAAGAAACTGCTGGGAATTCAAGAAGAAGAAGAAGGAAGGCCAAGAAGCTACATCCCTCCTCCTTGAAGACCAAAGATCGACCTCTCCTCCTAGCTCCGTCCCGAGAAGCAAAGGAAGTCATTGGTAACCTCGCACGCCCTATCCTTGCATCCTAATTGCTTTATAAATTGCTCATTGCATTGTCTTTATATTGCTTGGGACTTGGTAGCTTAAAGATCACATCTTTATCATCCCCTTCCCCCTTTGCATGCATTAAGACCTCATTTGTCATAAAAATGTAGTCTTTTTCATAAAGGTGCATCCTTTGCACCTAAAATCCCTATTTTCCAATAAAAATGTTATCTTTATGCATCATTTGCATATAAAGATCAAATCTTTTTCAATAAAAATGCATCCTTTGCATCAAAACCCCCTTTTTCAATGCATCATTTGCATAAAAATCAAATCTTTATGCATCATTTGCATAAAGATCATTTCTTTCAATCAAATGCATCATTTGCAACCTAAAAATGTCATCTTTTCATTAAAGATTCATTTTTCATCATGCATTTCCCCTTTCCCCCCAACCTTGGAACGGACCGGTGTAAAAGTTCTCATCTTTGCATCGTTCCTTCCATTAAAGGTTCATGATTTCTTTAGGAAAATGATAACCTTGAACCCTATATCTCCAATTATCGCTTAAGAATGAGTATGAAGCCTCTATACGAGCTCGACCGTCTTAAAGCGTAGGATTGATGGGCTAAGGACATTCCTTCCTAAAGAACCTCATCTTTGACCCAAAAGAGAGTCATTCTCTCGATCACGCAAGTCCCGAGGGTCCCGAGGTTTAAAATGCGATGATCATAAGTCATAAGATGAGGACGGGATCATAATCCCAAATACATAAATTCCAAGGAATCCCGAGCGACAACCAACAAATGGTTTGTACGTCCGGAAGATAACTTGGGACATTCCCCCCCTTTATTTTCAAACACATGCACACAAAGAAAGCACGCAAGCAAACACGATTAATGAAATCTAGGGAGACTTGCTCCGGCAAGGCACTTTGGGTGAACGCCAAACGTTCTTCCCAAGGGGTAACTTAACCTCCGAACCCATAAAACCTTTTTTTCAAAGTTTTGAGGTAATCAAAATGGCGTGGCGACTCCGTTTTTCAAATAAACCGGATGTCTTCAAACTCGCGTGAATTCCAATAAACAAAAATTTTGGGCACACATTCACAGGGACGGAGTAAATTTTCGAAATGTTCGAAAGGATTTGAAAGTTCCGGTTTCGACGGAGTTTTCGAAAGATTTTGAAAATTCCGGATTCGACGGAGTTTTCGAAAGATTTTGAAAGTTCCGGATTTGACGGAGTTTTCGAAATGTTTTGAAAGTTCCGGATTCGACGGAGTTTTCGAAATGTTTTGAAAGTTCCGGTTTCGACGGAGTTTTCGAAATGTTTTGAAAGTTCCGGATTCGACGGAGTTTTCGAAAGGATGGAAATATATGTAGGAAATGAATGAGAACCGTATCTGCATTGCATCTTTTTGACATGCGTTCGTGCATTCTGTTGACGTTGCTTCTGTGCTTGACGTATTTTGCTGTGTTCACCTGCGGGGGCGAGGGACGGTTGATACCCACAAACAGAAGAGTCGGGGTGCCTTTGAGGCAGTGCGAGCGTTGTGGGAGGTACTCCCGGACGAGGCTCGGGAGGGAGAGAGGAGTCCACGGCAGATGGTGCTCGACTCGGGGTTGGTTGGATTTATCGGTGCGATAGCTGCGACGCAGAGGGCCAGGTCCATGTACGTAGCTTTGAGCGAGTACTGGTGGGATACGACCCACACTTTCCATTTCAGATGGGGGAGGCGACGGTGACTCCCACTGACTTTGCCGCTATCACTGGGTTTCCATTCTGGGGCAACACGCTGGTGTGGGTGGATGGTTATACCCCGGAGCAGTTGTCGGAGCTGCTGGATTTTGATATTACCGATGCCAGGGGCTTGGGTATTCGGTACAGGCCGATGGAGAGGCATCTGGAGGCGGGTATCGCAGATTATTTGGCTGGGTCTTTGAGGATGACCGCGGAGTGCACGGCTCGAGGGTTCATTTGGTTCGCGTTGTCGGCGACTTTGTTCCCGACTTCGACACATCTGTCACTTCCCTTTGCTCGGGTCGTTGGTAGACTTGGATGCCGTGAGGGGTATGCGTGGGGGAGGCTGGGTGGCGAGCTCTACCATTCCACAGACGGAGTTCTCGCGGGGAGAGGAGAGTTCCTTGAGCTGTTTCTCGCATGCATTGGATGTAAGTTCACATCTTTTTCTCTTCCTTGTCTCTTTTATGTACTCGTATGTATCTGCTCTGTAGCTGACATAACTTTCCATTTGCTTGGCAGGTCTGGTGCTATGAGGTGTTCAGTCCGCAGGAGTGGGACATTAGGGAGGCGTATCGACCCTTGTTCCCCGCCATGCTGGTTTGGCAGAAGAAGGCGAAGAAGGCGGTCTCGTCGAGGGTGGGTACTCGATTGTCGTACGAGGAGGTGTCTCTGACCTTGAGCCGGGAGTTCTCCGAGAGGATCCAGCTGACCTGGTGGAGTCGATTCCCCATGGGCGTGGTTCAGGTTGCTAGCGAGGTTACGCGGCAGAGGAAGCTCCTGGTGGAACTTCATTGTGATGCTATGTATCTAGGGGAGAGGGTGACCCATCAGCATGGCCCGGGGTCACTTCCGATGGTGCCGGTGGATCCTCCTATGCACATGCAGCATCCTCTGTTGATGTCGATGGAGGAGTTGGAGAGGTATAGACAGGGCGTATTCTATACCGAGTACATCATAGCGGGGGCCGACTATGAGACTTTCTTGAGGATGAGGCTGAGGAGCCCACAGGTGCAGCACAGGGAGGGCGAGGGCCCTGGATATCCCCGAGATCTCCAGCTCCCACGCGCTAGGCTGGCGTACGAGGGGCTGGACGGTTCGCGCAGGCGACTGGTGATCCCGCTCCCGGATGAGCCGAGACCTCGGTATAGGGTTGACCCCAACACTTCGGTGAGCACTTTTGATTTTCTGCATTTCATAGTAGCATTCTGCAAATGTTGCATCTGTACTTTCTGCTTGTCTTCTGATGACTTTCCTGGTTCGCAGGTATCTGGCCGTACGTACAACGAGGCTATGAGACTGGTGGACGGGTGGTCTGCCTACACTAGGAGGCTCGTGGAGTTCCTGAAGTGCAGTTCTCGGAGGAGCGTGGACGTTCGTGAGGCGAGGCCGTCTAGGCCGAGAGGTTCGCCTGCTCACACGGCTGGTGGGGAGGACTTTGTACAGGGATTTGGCCAGTTCGCGGGCGGAACGGCTGGGTTTGGAGCTCATCCTCCTTCGCACTCGGGGCACGAGAGGGGAGAGTCCTCGAGTTCGCAGACGCCGAGGAGGCCTTTCGCGTATTCCCGCCTGGAGGAATTTGGCGACTTCTTGTTTGCGACGGATCCGACAGCTGCGGAGCAGTGCGTCGAGTGCTCGGATAACGAGCAGGACTCGGAGTAGTCTTCCTTTACTGCTTTCTCTTTTTTTTTATGTATCGTCTGGAACAATTTGATTTGAACTGTATTTGAAAAGGCGCCCGTGGGGCGGAACCTGCATTTTGCGCATCTATTTAATGATTACCTTCTGTTACTTTCGGCAAATAAGGAAGTAGGTTGATCAAAAAATAAATAAAATGAAACATGCATTAAAAATTGAACGGGTCAAAATTTAAGCCTATATGCACTGATTATTAATTATTTGCACTGTTGCACGAGCCCGGGGCGGAAGGGATATTGACATTGGTTAAATGAAACTAGGGGCAGCATGTAGATTCATAAAGCATGAACAGGGCGTTGTTTGGAATTGCTTCCAATTTAGGAGCAGCTGGCTGCAGAGTTGACCAAGTCAACTGCAAGGGGAGTCCGGCCGGACTGTGAGTGAATTTCCAGAGTCTTTTAAATTGCAGTTTCAGCTTTGCAATTGGTTAAGAACTGCGCATTCACCTCTGATCAGTTAGCTGAATTTTCTCAAATTCCCAAGGTTTCCTTCATTTTCCATGGCTCCCTTTCCCAAGCTATCGTCTCGGATGCAAGAGCGATATTTGGACAACTCTCAGTCGTGGGTATGGAACCACACGAGGCAGAACAAGGGGTTTTTCGAAGGTTGTTACGGGATGAAATCTGTTTGGGCTTTGAAGGAGCTCATGCCAGATTGGGATCTTTTGAGAGCCGCGTCTCGCTTCTGGGACGTAAGGAGGAATGTGTACAACTTTTCGTACAACGAAATCACTCCTACGTTTGAAGATTTCCGGGCCATTGCAGGAGGACACGAGGCGGAACGACTAGTTCTTCCGTATCTTTGGTGGCATGGCAGCTGTTGAGAAGCTAGTGTCTTTGCTTGGTATCTCGATTTGGAGAATCATACGGGATGCGATATTGAATGCGATTATGTCGACATTTCGGGACCGCCCGATAGATTTGCGGAGGCCGAGGGGAGCGTCTTTGCGTGGGACGCGTTTGCTCTGTGCGCGATCGCTACTGTTCACGTTCACGTCCTTGGGTGTGTGCCGTCACGGTGTCTTGGACTGGTGAGCGGATCTTGCGGAGCGGGGGAGACATCGTGCCGTTGGTCTTGGGCAAGATGTTCTGGGCACGAGTCGAATGGCGGCCGATGGCCGATACATGTGGGGAGGGAGTCCCGCTATGCTTACCATGTGGTTGAGGAGAGGCTGAGATGATGCGCGAGGTGCCAATGTCTTGTGACGCTTGGTCCTTCTCTCGACGTCCTCTGGTGATAGGGGGCAATCGATGCAGCTGGAGCTCTGGATGGCGGACTCTGCACGCATCACTTGCGATGGTGGGTTCCCCATTGTAAGTTCTGAGACTTGTCGGACCGCTCGGGAGGGTCTATTGGTTGTCGAGTGCGGGGCTGTCTCGGACGTCTTTCTACATTCCACCGTTGGTTACTGCGACGATGCGGTGCAGTGGAGCGAGTGCCAGCAACGGGTTTATTTCATCTTTGCTACCTTCGAGGTGGGATCTCTGGCGATGGAAGATCCTTCGACGCTATTGCTTTGCTCACACGGTGGTGGCAATACACGTCCTTTCTGCCCGGGGTTCTCTTTCACCGGAGAGGGGGCACTGCATCTGTCGACGCAGATATACGGCGGTACAAAGAGTGTATAGGGGAGACACAGATGGCTATCTTGTGGAGACGGAGTGAGCTGTTGGGTGCTGGACACCTTGACAGCTAGACCTTGAGGAGGACCGAAGCGAGAGCTAATCCTCAGGATCGTACTGGGAATGACATGGCTGACTATGAGGCCAATGCTGATCGGGAGGCCAATCAAAGCACGGTCATGATGGCTCGAAGTGAGGCAGCTCGAGACAGAGCTAGGGAAAGGGCTGCGTTGACAGCTACAGGTTTGACCGAGGCGTCGGGAAGGGTCCACGAGCCGGGTAGAAGGACTACGGAGTATTCCCTGTGAAGGTGAAGAACACTCGCCGCGGGAAAGGGAAGGGAAGAAGGATGAAGGACCAAGTTCGGGGAACTAGGTTGACCTTCTTTGTCGAAGTATCCACTCATTGTCATTGCGGAACACATTAGCGATTAATGTTTTATTGTAGTTTTGCTAGCGCGTAGCGAGTCAAGAGTTGACCGTGCTTGAACTCATCAAAGATTGTTTTAACCGTAATGAATTTGTAGGTTAAATGAAAAGAGTTTTTCGAAACACAAGCAATTGATGCTTATTGTATTTTTTTTTGTTTTTTAGACCGAACCAATGATGGCTGCCTACGTTCCCCTTTTACAATTGGACTAAGGGGCTCAGGTCACCGTAGTTCGACACTTTTAGGTGAATTTGAGAAAATGAAGACAAAAGAAGCGCGACCCTGTTTTTTTACCTGGATCATTAGCGAGAATGTATCTAGTTGGGTATTACTCTTTTAGCACTTTAATTTTACTGAAGGGTGGTGTATGGGAAAGGAGAGTTGACTCGTGCTCTTCCTCAAACGAAGTATCTGCGGAGCTTGCTTCTGTTCACGGGGTTAGCGAAAGGGTTCCCATCCAAGTCTGCTAACTTCCTGGCTCCTCCGGAGAAGATTCTTTGTACCACGAACGGTCCTATCCAGGTAGGCTCCCACTTTCCGAGGGGATTGGTCTGCGTAGGAGGCTTTTCCTTTAGCACCAAGTCGCCTTCTCTGATGTCTCGGATCTTGACTTTCTTGTCGAATGCTCGGGCCATTCTGCTCTGGTAGGCACGAGTGTGTTCCATGGCTTTCAATCTGGGCTCATCAAGTAGAGCAAGTTCGTCGTGACGGCTCTGTAGCCATTCGAATTCATTGATCCCGTTTTCCAAGAGGACTCGGAGGGATGGAATTTCCAATTCCACGGGCAACATCGCTTCCATTCTGTAGGTAAGCGCGAACGGAGTCTCCCCTGTGGCGGTTCTGACTGATGTTCGGTATCCCCAGAGGGCTAGATGTAGCTTTTCGGGCCAGTCCCGACCTCTGGTGGTCATCTTTCTGATTATCATGGCGAGAGTCTTGTTTGCTGCCTCTACTGCACCATTGGTTTGTGGTCTGTAAGGAGAAGACTTGTGACGCGTGACTCTGAATTCGGTCAGCAGTTGGTCACAATATCTTTCGAAGTGAGTCCCATTGTCGGATATGATCTCGTTGGGCACTCCGTATCGGTACATGATGTTCTCTCGGATGAACTCGGCCACCTTCTTAGAATTCAGTACCTTGTACGATCTGGCTTCTACCCATTTGGTGAAGTAGTCGACTGCGACTAGAATGAACTCGTGACCATTGCTCCCTGGTGGAGTGATCTTACCGATGAAGTCGATTCCCCATGTGGCGAAAGGCCATGGTGTAGTCATGCAATAGAGTTCATGAGGAGGGATGTGATTGAGGTTGGAGAACCGTTGACATTTGTCACAGCTTCGGACGAACTGGATGCAGTCTGTTTCCATCGATATCTAATAGTATCCCATACGGAGAATGATCTGTGTCAATGCTCGGGCGTTCATGTGCGGACCGCAGGTTCCGTTGTGAACTTCGTTCATTAGCTCGCTGGCTTTTTCTTTGTTTACACACCGAAGGAGTGGCCCTTGGTGGCGCTTCTTGTATAACATACCCCCCCAGAATGACGAAATGGGATGCCAGGCGTTTTAATGCCATCATGTTTTTGACTTTGATCCCTTCTTTGTATTTTCCATCTTCATTTGTGAAGGAAGCTTCTCCGTCTTGGAGGTACTGGTAGATTTTATTGTACCAGGGTTCGTCGATCGTCTCCTTTTTTATTTCGATCTCACAGCAATAGGCGGGTGTTTCCCGTCTGCCTATTCTGAGGGGTTTTACTGCTTTCCCATCTGGAATTTCGACAAGAGAGGCGAGGTTGCCGGGCGTCTGCGAAGCGGTTTTGTCTCTTGGCAAATAATGAAAAGAGATGTCCTTGAGCGAGCAATGAGCTCCTCCATGTATGCGCGTGGTACTTCGAAGGCCAGAATCTACCGTCTTCCATTTGTTGGACACTTCATTGATGATCAATGCGAGTCTCCGTATACATCCGGTTACGAGATGTTGCGCTCGAGGCGGCTTCCGGACACTGCTGCACGAGCTTCGTATTCTGGCTGCATTGTTGGTTGTTTCAAAATTGACTTGATGGCTATGGGAGTGTGCTCGTCCTTGGGATCGACAAGGAGCATTCCAATACCATTCCCCTTCTTGTTGCTGCCCCATCGAAGAAGAGTTGCGGCGGTTTGCATTTGTCGAGTGAAAAGATTACGTCGTCCGAAAGCTGCGGATCGGGACCCTTAGGTTCACTTTGCTCGGGAAGTCGACCGGCGATGCGCCATTACTACGCCCTTCGTTGATTTTCGACCATGTACTTGATGTCGAACTCGGCCCGGGAAGAATGACCACTTGGCTAGTCGCATTGACGGGGATGGCTTGTCAAAGAGATATCGAGACGGGGTCCATTTTGGAGACCAGGAGGCTGAATGTGACCGCATGTAGTGTTTCGGTTTCCCGACTACCCATACCAAGGCGGTACAAGTTTTCTCTAATCTTTGAGTAGCTGAGTTCACTTCCTTAAAGCTTTCGACTTACGAAGTAGATTGCATGCTCCACCTTGGAACCTTTCTGTTCTTGGGCCAGCATTGCTTCGATTGACGTGTCTGTTACCGTCAGATACAGGAGTAGTGGCTTGTCTTCATGTGGCGGGCACATAATTGGGGGATTCACCAAGTAGGTCTTGATTTTCTCGAAAGCTGTTTGGCACTCGGAGTCCCATTTGATGTCGGCGTTCTTCTTCATCAGTTTGAACATGGGCTCGCAGAGAGATGTCAACTGGTTGATGAAGCGGTGATGTCTTGAAGTCTTCCCATAAACTCTTTACTTCTGTCAAAGTCTGAGGCGGCTTCATGTCGATGATGGCCTTGATTTTCTTGGGATCGGCTTCGATACCTCTTTCTGTAACCATGTACCCCAGTACCTTGCCACGCTTGACGCCGAAGGTGCACTTCGCAGGGTTCAATCTCATGGAGTGTTTTCTGAGTCTGTTGAAGAACTTTCTCAGATCTGTCATGTGTTGCATGTCTGATCTTTTGGAGTGGATGATCATGTCGTCGACATATACTTCGATTTATTTGTGGATCATGTCATGGAAGAGGGCTGTTGTAGCCCGATGGTAAGTAGCCCCAGCGTTCTTCAGACCGAACGGCATGATCGTGTAGCAATATGTCCCCCACGGAGTGGTGAAGGCAGTTTTGGCTTTATCCTCCTCGGACATCTTGATCTGGTTGTATCCAGCGAACCCATCCACGAAGGACTTTACTTCGAAATTTGTCGTGGTGTCGACCAGCATGTCGACGTTAGGCAATGGGAAATCATCTTTAGGGCTGGCCTTGTTGAGATCCCGAAAATCCACACAGCATCTGACCTTTCCATTGGCCTTGGTGATCGTCACGATGTTGGAGAGCCAAGTCGGGTACTCAATCACTCTGATGAAACCAACTCGGAGCATTTTCTCAATTTCTTCTTTAACTTGCAAGGACCACTCTGGCTTGATCTTGCGCAGCTTCTGTTTGACAGGCTTGGATTCGGGATCCAGGAGAATTCTGTACTCCACGATCGAGGGATCGAGTCCTGGCATGTCCTGGTATGACCAGGCGAACACGTCAACATACTCCCGGAGGAGGCTTATCAAGGCTTCTTTTTCTGCATCGGCGAAGAAACTGCCCACTTGTGTCTCTTTAGGCTCTTGCACTGACCCCAAGTTCACTTTGGTCATAACCTCTTCGGCAGCTTGGGCCCGGTTGTCCTCTTGGTCAACTACACGCTCGAGAACTTCTCTAATGTATTATTCATTTAATGTGTCTGCTTCTTTATCAATTGAGTTATTAACGTCTTTTAAGTTGTTTGTTAACTTATCAGTTGTTAAAGTGGCAATGAGAGGATACTCCGAAAGGTCAGACTTTTCATTAAACGAGAACGGAAATACATGGTTGGCTACATTATCATAGTCTTCCGGCGTAAGGCCGTTGGACGACTCGGAAGGGGCTGGACTCGACAGGAGGCGACTCGAGAGGGTTTGAGACCGGGTTTAGGGAGATGTGGGTGCGGGCCCGGCTTGTCTTTCGGTGCTGGCTTGCCCTTGGTCGGTAAAAGTTACCCAATTCTTGAGTGGCATTCTTTGGATGCTTGATGAGGGTTCGGGGATCGAGAGGCTTGGCCTGCTGTCCCAATCATGGCGATCATGCTGTTTTCGGAGCCCTGTGTCAATCGGGTTTGGCACCTCCATGACTTCTTCAAAAAGACTCTGTAGAAATTTGGTCCACCGAGAGCGTCTTCTATGAATTACGGTTCCTTCGCTTTGGAGTTCTTGTCTCGAATGTGGCCTCGGCGGCGATCCGAACAATGCTGTTTCCCATGGAGAGTACCTTGAGTTGCTCTTACGTATGCAGGATACCCTGGAATGTGTACTCGGCGGGCTGTGGTGGCGGTTTGGTCCGGGTAGAGCAATGATGTCGAGGAACGCTCCCCTAATCGGATTAGCTTTGAGTCCTCTGAAACGCTTGAGGTCCCGTGCTAGCCTGTTCCATCCTTTACGTAGTCTCGGTGCGACTATCCCGCTTCTTTCTCATCTTCATCAGTTCCACTTTGTCGGTCCCCTCGGTTCTGCATCGGTTCATTGTCGGTTCCCTTGTCGGTCCCCTCGGTTACATTTGTTGGTTCCCTTGGTGAAGTAATGAGCGAGGTCGAAACTAAGCGTAAGGTCGGAGGTTGGGTGTGCCGTCGGAGGTTCCCCTTTTGCGGCCGCTTGCCTTGGTGCGGGCGAGCCTTTTGTTTTCCTTGATGTTAGGCGGTGTTGGCACGTAGCGAAGCCCCTGGACCGTGGTGTGGTCCTTGACTTCAATGACTTGGTGTTGGCCTTGTAACCTTTTGCCGAGCCCCGGTCACGGGATTAAGTTCATGAGTTTCATCATCTTCATGGCGGGAGGAATCTTGTCGTGAGACAGTGGAAGGTCCACGTTGCATATTTGGATCTTGGAGGTCTCGGAGTGAATCCGATTAATGCCGTATCGTCACTATGCTTGATTTCTAACACCGGAATGTCGTTGGTGCTTTGGTCCCCTCGGTGGTGACGTCACCGTAGGCTGTGGTTAGCTCGTTGCCTTGCATGAACTTGAGGCACCGATGAAGGGTGGATGTCACGCCATTGATTTGATGCGGCCGGGGACGCCCCGGGATGGCTGTGAAAGTGATTGGAATGTCCAACACTTGGAATTCGGTGGGGATCATCCGCTTGCCGAACCGAGATATTAAGAGTAGCAACCCCGGTGAAGCTGTACGGGAAGTAGAGTCATAGGCCTTGACAGGTGTGGGTGAAGGCTTAAGATTTGTGGGCTTGATGTCAAGCGAGTCCATCATCTTGGCGGGCAAGACATTCATTCCGGAACCTCCGTCTACCAACACGCGGAAGGCGATGCTCGTCAACTGGACTGTGATGTAGAGCGGCTCATTGTGATCATCCCCAAATTTTGGAAGGTCCAAATCGTGAAGGTGATAATGTTGTCATAGTGGATGTTGCCGATCATCCGAATGACTTTGTGCAGGGTTGCGTCCACGGGGACCATGGTACGGGCCGGGCTTTCCTCTAGCTTGAGCTTGTGAGGATAAGAAGATGTGAGCGGGGACCAAAGGGAAATGTTCGCCCGGGTGCTTGAGTGAGTGAGGATCGGGTCCTCTTTCACGGAACTTGCGTCTTCTGACCGGCCGGTGGCGGTTACGCTCCGTCGGCTTTTTGGTGGCCTTAGGTGGTAATGCATGGATTTGACCCGATCGGGTTAGAACGGCGACATCAGGTTTGGTTCCTTCAGAACATGCCGCTCTGAGTTGAGCCATAGTTAGAGGAGGATTCCTCGTAGCATAGGGCCATATGTCTTCCCTCAACTCATTGACTGTAGACATATTCCCGGGAGCTTCGGCAGCTTGACGGATTCTGTCCCAGGATACTGGCTTGGGTGCCTCCGTGGGGAGGTAGTTTACGGATTGCCGCAGTTGTTCGAACGTCAGTGCGCAACAGTGGTTGCCTGAACTGAACTGTGCGTTGCTGACCCTCCGGGGAAGGTTGGAGAGTTCCTAGCTCAAGCGAACAGTCTCCTTGATCTCTTCACGGTATACCGCGCTCCTTTCCTTCTTGCTGAGCATGCTCAGAGCATTCTGGAGTTGGGTCTGGCGATACTCGTGGTTTGCTAATTTTCCTCCGCTCTTGGCCCAGATCAACTTTCTTGCAGCGGAGCTTGCATCGAGAGTTAGTGCCTGCGTTTCTTCCCATGTGAGAATAGCCAGTGCTTCTTTGAACTGCGTGCGGCAGTCTAGGTAGACCTCCATCGGGGAGAGTTTTCCTTTCTATTTTATCTGAGTAGCGGGTATGTTGGAAGGTGAGTACACGGCTTCCCGAACATCTTCCCATGTGACTGGTTGCTGTCCCAGTTGATCGTTTCTGTAAACGAATGCCGCAGTCAGTGGAATTTCTCTGAGTAGTTGCTCGAGACGAATTTCCATCTTCCTCTTGTTTTTAAATAGACCTTCCTCTCTCAGTTGGCCTTTAAGTTTGAGTGCGGAAATGATCTGTCCCCATCCTTCCAGGACCCTTGGGAGTCCGGTTTTGTTGACCTCATACCCGGCTTGGAAGAGAATGGTTTCATCGTCTTCGTCGTCGCTTTCACAGAGAACTTGCTTTCCTCGGGGAGGTAAGCGCTGGTATTCAGTCTGCTGCGCCGTTCCATCTCCTAGGTCATCGGGACCGTTGACCACCCTCGCCTGGCAGAGGGGGTTGGATGAGAACAGACGGTAGTCAGGGAAGTTGCCGTGAGCAAAACCCCTGAGGTCGAACTGGTCTAGAGTGGCCTCTAGCTTTGTACGAAGCCGCTGTGACACTTTAAGGGCTTGGTCCCTGTAGGTCTTTCGAGCTTGGTTTTCGTCCCAGAGACGGTTTTCTTGAGCGGCTAGTTCCATGAGGGCCTTCCTTGCGAGAGCTAAACAGTCTCCGTAGGTGCGCGCCGTCTGACTAGTGTCCAGAACTGTGATCACATCCAAATCGCCGAATGGCGGAAACACTCGGATTACGTTAACGAAGGAAGTCGGGCTGGGACATTCCATGTGGCCTTCCTTGATCTCGGTTACCAAGAAATTCGCCCATATCTGCTGGATTGAACACACGGGAGTGTTGAATTCTGCAATGTTGACAGTCTCGTGATCTCGCTCGATCGCCAAGTCTATCAGAGCTAGCAGTCTGCTGGCGGGATGTCTGAATCCGCGGCCGTGACGACTGGGAGCAAAATCGAACTGGAGCATGTTGATGCTGAGGTGGTCATTTCCTATGTCGGAAGCTGACTCTGTCTTGCGGGGAAGACCTTCACAGATGTTTTCGGGGTGGCTGCCGGAAGCATTCCCGAGGTTGATCTGATTCGTGACAGGGTGAGGAGCTTGGTCTCCTTCGTTGTTGCCCTTGGCCTTGGCGGCGCTTGAGGGTATAAGCTTGACTGATGGCACAGGCCGGTTGCCACTGGGGCTAGTACTCGGAAGTGATGATGAGCTCTGAGCTCGGTTAGCCAGGGCCTCGTTTACCATGAGCAGGCAGTCGTCGAGGGTAACTTTGGCGTTACAGAATCTGACAATAAGGACCGAATCCTTGGTATCATCAGGATATCTGGAATAGATGATGTTGACGAAGTCGTCGTCGATCACTTGATCGAAGGGTTCTTTGTCGTGTCAACCGCTGCTTCCAATTGTCGGATAGCTGCCTGTACTGGACGTTGAGCTTGACAATTTCCATGGTGTTGGAGCCTTGGTCGTAGGTGACCTAATCGGAACGGGTGCCGTCCTCGAAACTGAGCATGTGAATGCAGAGGTCTGCCCGCGGGTCTGCCGCGTCCTCGACTCCGGAGAGTCCTGATTCGTCATCGTCTGACGGCTCAACCCAAACGTAGGGACGTATTGCGTCCGGGTGCGTTGCTGGAGCAGCTAGGAAAACATCATGCCCTTCATTGGAGAAGAGGGGTTCGGAGGGTAGTTCCTCGTGGAGGACATCCCATACGACTTCCATGCATTCATCACGAGAATGACGATGCTTGTTGACTTTTATCACGAAAATCTCTTCGCCTGGCGGGGCCAGAGAGTTGGTTTGAAGAATGCTGACGAATCTCCGATTGGAGATAGGGGGTTTACGTGCCCGCATCATGGCGATGCTCAGTGTTTCTTTTCAATCTGCCTCCAAATCTTGGAAACGATAGTTGAACTTGATGTATCGGACTGCCTCAGGGTCTGCCTGCTCGAGTACGTTTACATAGTTAGCATCTCCGGACTCTGAGGGATTCTGATGAGATTTGCCCCGATAGTCCCCTGGTTGATTTGAAGGAGGTAGCCCCGGTGCCTGACTGCGGGCACGCTTGGCTACTGTCTCTGCTTCATTTCCTATGAGGAAACTGTCCCCTCTGATGACTTCAAGATCTCCCTGCCGGTTAATGAACTTGACGCATTGATGGAGAGTGGAGGCTATGGCTTTAATGTGATACAGCCAAGGGCGTCCTAACAGAGCCGTGAATTCGGATGGAATGTCCATCACGTGGAATTTTGCTGGCACCATTTGGGTTTTGAACTAGAGTTCCAGAGTCACCGTCCCCAGGATGGGACGAGACGTGCTGTCGTAGGCCTTGATAGTCCGAACTGACGGAATCAAGTGGCTTTCGTTGATGTGGAGGGCTCGCATCATGCTGAGAGGGAGGACATTAACGGCTGACCCGTTATCCACCAATACTCCGGGGAGTGATATGGTATTGAGCTTGAGAGTGATGTACAGAGCTTCGTTGTGCCCCGAGGCATCTCTCGGCAGGTCTTCGTCACAGAACGTGATCATACTGCCGTACAATCGGGAATCGTAGATCTGGTCTCTATCCGGAGAAGGAGAGTCATCAAGTCATCTGTTTCCTGTCTTCCTCTTGCGAGGTAAAGCCTTTGCTGGAGCCTCAGGATTGCGTTGAGCCTGTTTGTGGTGGTTGCCGCCCTTGGTTAGCACGTTGATCGAGTGCGAGTGCCAAGCTGACTTTGATCTTCCTTTGCCAGTTCGGGCTCGAAAGCTGGACAAATTGAACCTTGGCTGATCCCGCGGGGGGTTAGGCTTCTGACTGGCAGTAAGATTACCAAGATCTGAGGTATTTCGGTGTCCCAAGGTCTGAACTCTGGTGTCAGCAGGACTTTTCGGCTTTCCCACCCTTGTCTGCTCTAAAGCTGCATGGCCTGGAGGCAGGGAGGACTGGCTGGAGTAGAGTACGTAGTAGTCGAACCTCCCGCCAGTCCTCCCTGCCTCCAGGCCATGCAGAGTTGGAAGTGGGGAGGCAGGGGCGATCACATTTGATGGAAATATTATCCAAGCTTCTGAGTTTTTTCGCTATCTTGGATCCATTATCCAAAAGGATGGAGAATTAGATGGAGATGTGGCTCATAGGATTAAAGCAGGTTGGTTGAAGTGGAAGAGTGCTACAGGGTTTCTATGTGATCGCGGCATGTCCAATAGATTAAAGGGAAAATTCTACCGCACGGCAATTAGGCCGGCATTGCTTTATGGCACCGAATGTTGGGCCGTGAAACAGTGTCACGTGCATAAGATGAATGTGGCGGAGATGCGTATGCTTCGATGGATGTGCGGTCATACAAGAAAGGATCGATTGGGGAATGAGGTGATCAGAGGTAAAGTAGGAGTTGCGCCCATTGAGAATAAAATGAGGGAAAATCGTCTACGGTGGTTTGAACATGTGAGAAGGAGACCGAGTGATGCACCGGTTAGGAGGCCGAAACAGTGGAGAAATGATAAAATGGCGAGGGGTAGGGGAAGACCCAAACAAACTTGGATTAGAGTAATTGAAAATGATATGAATTTACTTGGAGTGGATGAAAGTATGGTGTTGAAGATGCCGGAGTGGAGGGCAAAAATCCATGTGGGGGGTTGATTTCTTTATTTTTTATTTTTTATTTATTTATTTATTTATTTATTTTATTTTATTTTATTTTTTATTTTATTTTATTTTTTATTTTATTTTTTTATTTTTTATTTTATTTTTTTATTTTTTATTTTTTTTTATTTTTTTTTTTTTTTTTTATTTTTTTTATTATTTTTTTTTATTTTTTTTTCACGATAACATATGAGGATTCATGTTAGCCGACCCCAAATTATTTTGGGACTAAGGCTTTATTGTTGTTGTTGTTGTATTGGGTCCATGGGGGCGCTCCAACTTTCCTTCCTCTTTCAAGTTTTGAATTTCGTATCGTAACCCCACACAGTTGTCGGTGGTATGGCCGTGATACTGATGGAAGGCGCAGTACTTGCTCTTGTCGGCGTTGACTACGGGATTCTTGGGTTTGTAATTTGCAACGGGTTTAAGGAGACCTTCCTTGATTAACCCTCCAAAGATCTTGCTTAGTGGCATATCCAACTTGTCGAAGTGCACGACAGTGCCGCTCGAAGTGGAGTTGTTGCTTGCGGGGCCAGGTTTTCGTTGCCCGACCGCTGTCCCCGATGGATGTAGTTGACAGGACGTATCTTTCCCTTTGCCGGGGCGGTGCGGGATTGAATGTGGCTGGCGAGCGGTATACGTATGGGCTGTGCAGTAGCCAACTTTTCCTTGAGATCCTTCTCGAACTATGAGCCGGCATTGACCATGGCCGGAGATCCGGGAAGAAATGGTGACCGATGAGAGTTCGATGGACGGTCTTAGCGGGACTTGAAGATCCGCATCTGCTCATCCTTGGAGAGTGGCTCCATGATCTCGGAGAGTTTCTAGCTCCACCTTTGTAGAATTCTCCGACGCTTTCGTCCGCTTCGTTCGGTGGTGATTAAGTCCTCGCGACTTGTTTCCCACTCTAAGTTGGATCTACTGCCGTTCCGGGAAAATGTTACCGATCCGATCCCAGGTGTGGCGATCCGCGAGCTTGACCCTTAGAAACCATCGTAACGCCGAACTCTTGAGCGTATCTTGGAAGTGGTCGGCCATTCTTTGGAGGGTTGCTCCTTTCGCTCTCATACCGAGAACGTAGGTGTCGACATGCGTTTGAGGACATTCGGTTCCGTCGAATCGGTCCATCTCCCGCATTCGAACTTGGCGAGGAGAGGCGTGACCATTCCTGATCGTGGATTTGAGCGTTTCCTGCTTTGAGCCGCTCATGGTGACTTTCGTGTCTTTCATCCGTTCGACCATCCAGCTAAGGTTGGGTCCAGTGGTGGACTGTGAGGCTCGGCGCCGGGTGCTACCACGTGAGCGGTAGTGATTGGAGGTGGAAGGCTTGATATATGTGGATATATGGGGGCCTTTTCTGAACTGTATCGGGGTTTGTCCTCGGTGTTTTGGGATTCGTGTATAGGCAATGGGATGAACCCGGGAGGGTATTGAAGGATATTGGCATCCTGAGATGGTCCATCGGTGCGCTGGTGGTATTGAGTGATAGGAGTAGCACTGGCTTGGCCATATATGACAGGGTTGCCCTGAGAGATGGCAACGTGAAGCCTAGGTCGGCTGTTTCCTTGGTTCGAAGGCATCCCGTAAGTTGGCGGGGGAGGAACCTGGTTGAAGGTTTGAGGAGCTGGTTTCGGGGAATCGTCATCCTCGACCAGACAAAAGTACCGTCGACGGGGATAGCTTCTATACCTCGCTCATTCGGCGCCGTACCACGAAATTCTCGATCTTCTTTCCGCCTCTTGTGAACCTCACAAGCCGGATGACTTCTTCCAAAGTCATATCTTACCGGTGGCGGGGTCCGTCCCGTCACGATTTCTCGGTGAGCTAGAAATGTCGGAAATTTTGGGTGAGGGAACGAGGGAACCGAAGAAGCGTCACGCCGCCGCTAACGGTGATTACGGCGGCGGCCGGAAATCCGAACCACTTTACGCTCTGCGAGGAACGAAAGGAAGGGTTTAGGCTTCGAAAAGGGGTATTTGGCTCAAGGTTTCGGGCTTGTGCAATGTGCAATTACCGATTAATGTTTACTTAAAACGCATTTTCTCAGAGTCCTAATCGGTTGGAAAAGAGCAAGTCTTCTTTTTCGCAACTAATCCTAGAGCTCTAATCAGTGGATCTCGTCACTACGCTTATAAGCCCCTCGTTTCCATTTGTAGATCATCTTTCTCGGGACGGACTATCCCGAGCGAGGTCCTATAAGGCAAGCGAGTTCCACCGACAAACGAAAAAGTGAACTTAAGGCTAGCTGATCACGCAAATTTTCAACGTATGTGACGCACGGGCCACAATTGAAGTCAACGTCCTTAAGTTAAGGCGGGGATCGTGCCAGAATTTCGGCATGACCTCTCCTGACTCGCTTGCGCGAGGGACCTTAGCTTTTGGCGTTGGCCAAGTTGTGACTGGCACGGTGAATACGGTGAGGGTTTGGTGACACGGCGTCACATTGAACCTTCGGGTATATTTTTCGGCAGAGCTCCGCGTCAAAGTTAAGGCTGAAAAGCTCAAGACTTCGGGTCGGGAACGACCTTCGGTCTCAACTTCTCGAGCTTGACTCGGGGCGGGACCCGGCGTAAAAAAACATACACTTAGGCTTTATGACACGAGCTAAGCCAAAAACCAACCGGGGTCTTGGACAAAGTGTGACACAAAGAGTGCATGGCTTGCACGGGCTAGGATGGGATGTTTGGGACGACCCCGTGCGCCCCCGAAAGGTATCTGGCAGACCAATCGGGGTACAACTGATAAGGCCATCTCGGGTTACGGGTTGTAGTGTGCAGTATACCGAGGCAGCAAGTGCACGTGGAGTGCGGTGTACCGAGGCAGCAAGTGCGAGTAGTGTGCGGTCACTAAAATTCTTTTTCTGAGTAAAACAGAGATTTTTCAGAATGTGTCTTAAAGAATTTTGATGCGCAGTTCAAAATATAGCAATGAAAATCAAACATGAATGGGGATGCACAAACATGGTATGATTTTGAAAGACGACAATGTAATGCCTTTGAAAAAACCGTTCGAGGTTTAAAGTAACACACGCACGCGAAAACGAGGAAGGGTAAACGAAAGTTTGACCCACGGAAGGCTTTTTTGAAAACGACGGTAGTTTTGAAAAAAGTATCCTTTTCCCCAGCGGAGTCGCCAACTGAAATTACCAGGATTTCGCGCGAGCGAAAGCGGTTGTCTGTCGCGGAGGGTTGGTGTCTGAGACCTCGCTTTCGGGAAGGAGAGGAGTCGCCACGCGGTTTTGTATTTTGAGCCCAAACGTTGAGAAACGGCTATTGGTTGAAAATGGTGTCGTTTTTATTGGTAGCAAAAACTTAGGAAAAAGCTTTGAAAACAGGGGATCATTTTTATTGGTAGCAAAAATGAGTAAAAAACTATTTTGAGTACCAGAGATTGTTAGGTTCAGAGGTCACGTTACGTTTCGGGAAGAGTATTACGAGATCACCCGAAATGCCTCGTATGACGAGTCTATCTACCTTTCTCGAAAACGTGTGCGTGTGTGTGTGTGTGTTTTGAAATGGGAGCTTGAATGACAAGCTTAATCTTGGTTTGAATGTCAAACGTTGATTAGGTGACTTTATTTGAAAAGGCGAGCGTTTGCGTGGCAAACGTCGGTTTTGAGACGGAAATCAAACGTCGATTTTGAGTTTGAAATGAGCGTTTGCGTGGCAAACGTCGGTTTTGAGTTTTTTTGAAAGAGAGTTCGAAGGACGAACTCCGATTTTGAACCGATCATTACATTGCTAACGATTTTTACGGGAAAAAGCGTATTAAATGATTTTGAGTGTCAAATGGCGGCTTTTAAGTTTGAAGATGAGCGTTTGGAGGCCAAACGTCATTTCGCGCATTTTGAAACAGAGTTCGAAGGACGAACTCCGGTTTTGAACCGGGCATTACATTGTTAACGATTTTTACGGGAAAAAGCGTATTAAATGACATGCAATCAACGAATCGGGCTGCGACTCGGACTTTGAAAAGTAAATACTATCACGATCCAAACGGGTCGGACTTGTAAATGACAGTATTTAAATGCAGTATCGACGGAATCAAACGATCCGGAGTTGTAAATGACGATCGACAAGCCAAAACGGCTCGAAATTATAAATGACGATCGACGAGCCAAAACGGCTCGGAATTGTAAATGACGATCAACGAGCCAAAACAGCTCGGAATTGTAAATGACAGAAAGTAAATGACGATCAACGGATCGATCGTTCCGGAATTGTAAATGACAGAAATTTAAACAGAACGGGGTCGGAACGCCGTTTTAACCCGTGATTACTTTTCTTACGGGAAGAGAAGAGGATCGAGGGGCTAAAACGTATCGGACCCCGTTAGACGGAGGCGTCTACATTTCAATAACGTTGTTCGAAACGGTTGTAGCGACTGACGCGTAAACCGAGACGAAACGAGAGATCAGAGAGAGGGAGTTATACCTATGGCTAGGGTCGACTCCTTTGGCTCGGGGGGTGTATACGGGATACGAAAAGTAGTTTGAAACGGTGTTTCAGAGTGGTGAGGGGCGTATTTGATCGAAATACGGAAGTTTCACGCAAATCGAGACAAACGGGGGCTCGGGAGGGGGTGAAACTGCTTAGGGCCGTGGGCTGTGGTGAATTTTTGGAGTAAATTTTGTTATTATTTGGCTTTGACAGCAACTTCTATTTATAGGTGAATTTTCGGTAGAGTCCGTGGGACTTAGGCGAAATCCGTGGGTTTTGTGAAACTTTGGGAATTTGAGGGATTTGCTGGCAATTTCTGAAAGTCTGCAGAGGGAGTCCGGCCGGACTTAGATTGTATACCAGGGGTATTTTAGTCTTTTCCCTTTGATTTCTGATTGAAGGGTGACTAGAGGGAGGTGGCATGGCTGCCACGTGTCCTGTGAGTCACCATTTGCATGGGAGTTCGTTTTCGGGTCCCGGTTTTGTCCATTTTTTAAAATAACAGTCCGGAAAATGTCCGAAACGCCCCCGGAAAGTGCCGGAAAGTGCGTTTTTCAGGGAAAGCCGTACTTTTACGTGCGATGACACGTGTAAAGTACGCTTCGACGTTGGGATGCTCGGGGCAGTCCCGGGACGTCTCGTTGGCACGGCAACGGGGAGCTAAATGGGTTTCGGTTAACCTGGAGCGGGCCAGTTAACGGATTCCGGTTAACTTTCTAACGGATTTTGACGATCCGGATTTGGGTACTTACAGTTGGTGAAGTGAATTCAAATGATGTCAAGGTGCCGAAACAAGGAGGAGCAGGAAAGAAGGAAGAGAATGATAAAGCTGGAACATCTGCCAAAGAGGATGATGGTAAGGAAGTTGGTGTACCTGCTGCATAAAAACAATTTACTTTTTACGTTTTTTAAAACAATGTTTATGTTTTATTCGACCATGCCTTTGTTGGCATGTTAACTTGGGTTTTAGAATAGGGGGTTGGCCCCTAGAACAACTTTACATTTGTGGTTTTTGTAAGAGGCTCATAAGAGTCCAGACATTTAGCTTTTGATGGTGTTGGGTTGGTCCAACACCTTGGTTTTTTTGGTTAACTGTAGTCATGATGATGTCTTGGATGTTTTCATACCTTTGGGTATTTTTCTGCTTAGGTACGAAAGACAACACGTACAAGTGTTGTAACCAATAAGTATAGATAACACGCAACGATGTTATAACCAAATTGTAAAGATAACATGCAACGATGTTATAACCAAGTTGTAAAGATAACATGCAACGATGTTATTATCAAGTTGTAGGTGACATGTAGAAATATCACTTTTCGGAGTCCTTAGGTAACATGTTAATGTTACAATCCTCAGTTCACTTCTTGAATTTTAAAATAGCAGATGCAATTCTCCTGACAAGGTGAATTGTATTTGCTTCTTTAAATCAAGTGTGAGAAGCGTGCGCCAGGCGATTATAATCATGGTTTCACAAGTACATTGTAAAAATGCTTTTAATTATGGGGAGATCGTGTACCTTATGCTATCGAGAGTCGTTTGTCCTTTCAAGGAGCTTGCCAAGCGACTTTCTAAAGTCATTTGTCCAACGCCCAGGAGTGTCCATCTTGCATCACAAGAACATGTTAGGATTGGGTGTTAGCCTAGCTAACACCCCTCCGATGCTTAAGTCAGTAGGGATTTTGATTAAATAAAAGAAATAGTAAATTCAAAGGAAATTGAAATTAATTTTAAGAAGGGGTTCGTACCTTGGCGTAAAATTGGTAATGAATTTAAACTTACACGTAATAGTGCTTTAGGCGTAGCCTTTGGTACCGTATTGGAGGATGATGGTGGTGCCATCTTGAAAACCTTAGGAGGATGACAGCCTGCCCCAGTTTCAACCAGTCAGCTAACAGGTACGGTTTGACGTCTTTGTTATTACTTTTCTTCTTCACAAGTCACGCTCAATGAGTAGAACATGTTTTCATATCCGTTTTGTAGCATTCCTTTGCAGCTTGTTGATCTCCTTTTACCTTGATTACTCCCCAAGGTGTTGGCATCTTGACACATTGATGGTACGTAGAAGGAGCTGCTTTCATGTTATGAATCCAAGGTCTGCCCAAGATGACGTTTTAAGAAGATGGGCAGTCAATCACACAAATCCTTTCCATAGAATTCATCCCTTCTACATAAATGGGCAATTTGATTTCTCCAATTGTCTATTTGGTTTCCCCACTGAAACCTACCAAAAAAGAGAAGTTCCTCACTACCTCTGATAGGGGGATCATCATTTCTTCTAAGGTGCTCTTCATGATCAAATTGACTGAACTGCCATTGTCGATTAAGATGCGCTTCACCTTGCAATTGGCAATCTGTCGGGTGACGACTAGACCATCATGGTGCGGATCTAAGACGTCTTCCTTATCATTATCATCGAAAATGATTTGTTCTCTCGTCGAGTGATCTGGACGCCTAGTTGGCAATTCCATCTTATCCTCCTTGGAATCCTTAGCATGACGCTTTGCTGCAGAATACGTGGTGCCACAAATGTCTGATCCACCTGTGATAAAGTTGATCACCTTAGTTGCAGGAGGAGGCGAAGATGGAGCGTCAGCGATGGCCTCTTTCGTTTCAGCCTGTCCTTTTCTTTTTCCCAGCAAATCTTTGAGAAGTCCTTTTGAAAGTAAGTAGCTAATTTCTTTTCTCAAGGCGATGCAATTATCAGTAGTATGACCAAAATCTTCATGGTAAGCACACCATTTTGATTTGTCCTTCCATGATGATGATTTGTCAGCGGCCTTTGGCCACCTCGCCTTGCCACCTAAGTTGTCCATTGCTTGTAGGAGGCCTGAAACGTCAACAGAAAAACAGTAGTCACTAATCTTAGGATAAGTTGTATCATCTTCATCATCATCTTCTTCAACAACATTAATTTTAGAAGAGTCAGTTTTAGAATAGGGTTTTCCCCTATTAGATCGGTGATGGGACGAGTCCGCCTTCCTGTCGGGAGTTTCATAGGTAGGCATCTTCTTTGACGCTTTGCCATGAATCATCTCATCTTCTTCCAGCCTGATGAAACGAACGGATCTCGTCCTAACTTCTTCTATGTTTTTAGATGGGAACATGACAAGATCTTGGTCAAATGGTGATTCTCTCTTCAGGCCCATCCTGAAAACTTCTGTTGCAGTCGACATGTCAATGTGAGGAATGCTTACGGCCGCCTTGTTGAGCCTGAACAGTAGTCTTTTAAGGTTTCGTCAGGTTGTTGCACAATCCTGTAAAGGTCACTTGTTAATTTTTCAATCACACGATTGCAAGAAAATTGGTTAAGAAACATGTTGATTAATTGAGAGTAAGATGAGATGGAGTTCATAGGCTGATTAGTCAGCCACATCAAGGTGGTACCAGATAAGGTGGATCCAAAACCCCTGCACAAGCAAACTTCTTTAAGATGCGGGGGAATACTGATGATGTCCATCTTCTCTTGGTACAGGGCTATATGCTCCGCAGGATCTGTTGTGCCATCATATTGCTTCATGGGAGGTACTTTGAATCTCTTAGGGATCTCCACCCCGGCTATAGCAAGAACAAAACGCGAATCATGATCGCTGGTTGGAGATGCTTGGTTGAAGGGCAAGGTGACTCCTGGAACCTTCATGAGGATGTCCTTGAGCTACTGCACTTCCCTTGCAAGGGCGGTATCTGCAACAGGGTTAGTGGCAACAAAGGGATTGAAAGGAGTATTGAATGTGTTAAAACTCCCTGCTTGCCCCACAGGAGGTGGGGTTGCAAAAGTTAATCATGATGACAGCGGCATCGGGTTGGATGTGACGGTGGTGCTTCCAGTCTGAACAGTGCTGAACATGGACGTGTTGCCTTGACCACCACTTGCACTCATCCCAGCTTCCGAGAAAAGAGTCCTAGGTTGCAAAGGTGAGATCTCTGGCGTGCTGGCTACTGGAATGCTGAGCCCTGAAGCCGAGAAATCATGTCGTAACTTATAGATGTGATTGAAAATCATCTGATTGGTATGTCGCTGCTCGTCGATCTGGGTCTTTTGATTGTTGCATCATAGACGTCATGGCAGTTATAATTTCTAACGAGATTCCAGGCAACGTCATGGATGAAGATCCACCCAGGATGAGCCCTTGGTTTTGAGACGTGACAGCGCCAGAGCCCACAGGTGTATGCGTGCTAGATGTCATAGGCAAGCTTAACGTGATGGTTCTTGCCCCAGTTACGATGATGGGAGTAGACATAGCTGAAGTAGGATTGCTCATCTTGGTTGGAATCTAAAAAACCAAAGTTCCCACAGATGGCGCCAAATTGTTTTGGACAAATTTCGACAATTGATTTTATCTTATCAAGGATGTTTGGGCACAAATGGAATATAATTCACAATGCAAGATGAACACAAGGATCTAACGAGGAAACCCTTAGAACAATCGTTCGAGGGAAAAAACCTCGGGAGGCTTTTGGAAAGCCCACCTCAACCAAAAAAAGTATTATTGAATATCGTAGCTTTTGAGTACAAGTGCAGTATGAGAGTGAGTAAGAATGTGTAACGTGTGTACACATGCGTTCTAAGAGTAATATATAGACGTGGTTGTAACTGAAAAATAACAACTTGAATGACATGTTGATATGGCGCCTAGAATCTCGCCATTTGTTGATGAAGATCAGCCGTTATCCCTTAGTTGATGGGTAGAACCGTTGTGTTGTCATTTGACTAAGTCCATGCAGTCGTACGAATAAGTTATTTATTTATAAATTTGTTCCTGAAAAATAGAAAAAATACAACAAACAGTTTCAAGGCGTTAGTCCAAGATGTAAGTCAAGACGTTACCTCAAGATGGATGTCCAAGATGCAGAACATGTTGAGTGGAAATTTTAGGGTGAAACAACATGGTTCATCTTCATTCTTGATGAAGCCAAACTCTTTGATCGATTCATCAAAATGAAGATTCCAACTCCTAGAAGCTTGCTTCAACCCATATATGGATCTCTGCAACTTGCATACTTTATTAGAATTTCTTGGATCGACAAACTCTTCAGGCTGTGTCTTGTACACATCCTCAAGTAGCTTCCCATTTAGGAAAGTTGTTTTGACATTCATTTGCCATATTTCATAGTTGTAATATGCGGCTATGGCAATTAAAATTCTAATAGACTTAAGCATTGCAACTGGCGAAAATGTTTCATCATAGTCAATACCATGAATTTGCCTATATCCCTTTGCTACAAGCCTAGCCTTGTAAGTATGCACCTTCACATCCATGTCGGTCTTCTTCTTGAAGACCCACTTGCACCCTATGGTTTTTACACCTTCAGGTGGATCAATCAAGTTCCAAACTTGATTATCATGCATTGATTGTAATTCAGATTCCATGGCTCCTAGCCATTTATCCGAATCAGGAGTGGACATCGCCTCTTGATAGGAAGTAAGTTTGTCATTGTCAATGACTTCCACTTCATTACTTTCCGATACGAGAAATCCATATCTCTCGGGTTCGGATCGTAACCTATCCGATCTACGATGGACTTGTGCATCTTGAACCGGTTCCACAACTCCTTGTGAACTTGGTTCTGTCTCTACTCTTGGTTTCAGGTTATTTTCGGGTTCTTGAACTTCTTCAAGATTAATTTTACTCCCACTAGATCCTTTATTGAGAAACTGTTTCTCAAGAAAAGTACCATATTGAGCAACAAACACTTTGTTCTCATTGTGGTTGTAAAAGTAATATCATTTAGTTTCCTTAGGATAGCCAACGAAAATAATTTTGTCAGATTTTGTTGCTAACTTATCGGAGACAAGTCTCTTCACATAAGCTTCGCAACCCCAAATCTTCATGAAAGATAATTTGGTTTTCTTTCATGCCACATCTCATGTGGCGTCTTAGGAGCCGATTTAGTAGGGACTCTATTTAGTGTGAACGCAACAGTCTCTAATGCATGTTCCCAAAAGGAAATAGGAAGGTCAACTTGACTCATCATCGAACGAACTCTATTCCTCCTCTCATATACACCATTCCATTGTGGTGTTCCGAGTGGAGTCAACTCTGAAACGATTCCACAGTTTTTGAGATGATTGTCAAACTCTTGGCTTAAATATTCACCACCTCGATCGGATCGAAGTACTTTAATAGTTTTTCCAAATTGATTTTATACTTCATTTTGAAATATTCTAAATATCTCAAACGATTCACTTTTGGACTTCATCAGTTAGACATAGCTATATCTAGATAAGTCATCAGTGAATGTAATGAAATACTGAAATCCTCCCCTGGCAGTGCTACTTAATGGTCCACATACATCTGTATCTCAAACGATTCACTTTTGGACTTCATCAGATAGACATAGCCATATCTCATATGATTCATAATCATGTGAGTCTAAAAGTCCATCTTTATGGAGTTTAGAAATACGTTTCTCATTTATATGACCAAACCGGCAATGCCACTTGAATGTGTTGTTCACATCATTCGGTTTAGATCTCTTATTTACATTATGGATATCTTCAACGTCATTTTGTTTCTCAATATCAAAAATATAAAGGCCATTAAATGAATGTGCAATACAATAAAGCATGTCATTTAAATAAATAGAAAACTTCTTATTCTTAATAAGAAAACTATATCCTTCATTATCCAAACAAGAAACATAAATAATATTCCTACTCAAATCCGAAACGTAATAACAATTGTTCAAAACAAATACTAGGTCACTAGGTAAAGTGACTTCATAAGTCCCTACAACTAATGCAACAACTATTGCTCCATTCCCCACACATATGTCTACTTCACCTTCTTTGAGTAACTTTCTATTCCTTACTCCCTGCACATTTAAACAAGTGTGAGATCTACATCCGGTATCCAATACCCAATAACAAGAAGTAGAAAGGAAAATATCTATCGTATATATACATGAATCAGTAGCAATCGTATTGCCCTTCTTCGCTTTTAAGCCTTCCTTATAAGCCTTGCAGTTTCGCTTCTAATGACCAACCTCTTGTCAATGGAAGCAAATTGCATCCTTTTGAGACACTTTGGGTTTAGCCTCTTCGGCATTGGCAACTTTTGCCTTGGATTTAGCAACCTTTGCTTTGACCTTCTTTGCCTTCCTTTTTGAATCCCTTTCCTTTGTTAACCATTAACACATTTGCAGTACTAGGCTTCTTGATATTTTTCTCTGCAGTCTTAAGCATCGCATGCAATTCTGACAGATTTTCTCCATTCCACTCATGTTATAATTCATAATGAAATGACCATAACTTTCAGGCAATGAATTCAATATCATATCCATTGCGAGTTCCAAACTCATAGGATACCCAAGCCAATCAAGGTGCTCAATACATCCTAACATAATAAGGACATGAGGACCCACCGACTGCCTCTCTTTTATCTTGCATGCATTAAGAGCATTCACCACATCATACCTTTCTTGTCTAGCTTGCACTTGAAACATTTCCTTTAAGCGTTGTGCTAGGTCAATTTTGTAGGAATATGTTCGTCAAGAACGTACAATTTCTTCTCTTGCCTACGAATAATTCTTAAGCTTCTGATCCAATCAGAATAGTTTGTACCGTTCTCTTCGAGCTTGTCCTTCTCAAGGACGGATCGCAGCGACAAGGGTTGATTATTGTGATATGCCATTCTACAATAAGATATACAAACAATATGAGCACATATAAGTATCAATTCATTTACCATCTAAGACACAAATAATGTATTTCACAAATACTCCCACTAAATTATACACATTCAAATACAAACATGTATCATATAATTATAATGGGCTAAGATCCATATTTCACTTAATTTTGGTTTAATTGAGTCAATGCCCGAAATTAAGCTATTTAGGTAGATAACACTTATCAATCATATCATATATGACTCTTAGATCTTTTATGAGATTCTAGACATCTTATGTCAACACATGTTTTAATCTCATCTATGTCTTGGGTCAAAACTCTTTTGAAAGTACCAATTAAGTTTAACCTTTTTCAAACGTATGAGACACAGAGAACGATGCACCCAACTGAGTTGAAACTACATCAACCGTTATCTCATCTTGATCCATATTAAGATATAATGATGCACCCAACTGAGTCGAAACTACATCAAAATACCCGAATATTTCTCAAGTGTTCTAATCAAGGGGTGACATAAAACTTAAACATTTAAGAAGGTTTTTTCATATAGCAACAAACATCGCATGGTTGTATATGAAACTTATGTGTACATAATCATGAACATGGAATTTCACACAATATCCTACTCTAGGATCATACAAATAATCATGTAACAAATAACAATTATTAATTACATAATTTTTCTATTCTCAAAATTTAAGGATTCAAATAATCATGTTAATTGAATTAAATATGAACATCAAATCCTAAACAAACAATTTGTTTCAGTTTGAGAATTTACTAATCTAATTAATCAAATTAAAGAGATCAATAACCCACGTAGAAGATCAATTACATCAATCAACTATTAATCATAATCATGTTATATCGCATATAATTGCTTCACAAAACAATACACATAAAATCATCAATCTATATCATATAGCATGTTAAAGCATATAATCCAATTATATCTAGCATGCCAATTTAACCTAATCATGATTAAACGCGACTCTGATACCACTGTTGGGTTTTGGGGTAACATGCGAAGCGAAAGATTTAGCAAATTACAAAACCCTAGCCATGAATCCGTCTAATATGAAGAGATTAAAACTATGAATATAGATTTACTAACCTTTTGTTGCGATTATGTCTTTCGTATACGTATTCGTAATTCAGTTTGAATTGTAGACAAAACTTTGATCTTCTCATTGTTCTTCATTGTGATGAATCAACAATTGTAGGTCTTCAAGCTTTAGGTGATAAAGCAACCACCCTCTATCGATAATCCACACGCGAACGAATCAAGATCTATATCTTGTTAGATTGCTAGATGATACTCGACTGTTGAAACTCTTTTCAATAATCTATGGCTGTTATGGAAGGAGTTTTGATCTTTGATTCATAATCAAAATCAATGAATTAGTGTTTCATAAACCCTAATTTTTGTGTATTCTCGACTGAGGCAAAATGGTATATTTATACTTTATAAATATTCCTAACAATTATGAAGAAACCCTAATCCAAGTCAAAAACTGATGTGCTGAAACGAGGGCTGGGCGGTCGCCCACTAAGGTTCCCGGCGGCCGTCCAGTTGTACAACCTTTTATGATCTTTCGAAAAAACTTTATGGGCGGTCGCCCAGCTGTACAACGGATTATTACATTTTAGAACTTCTTTTGTGGGAGGTCGCCCAGCTGTACAGTTTCATATTTGAGTCATTTTCAATTTGTTCTTTGTGTGTGACCCTATAGGAATTATATTTATGTTGGTAGTGAGTTGAAACATCAATCTCACAAGACATAAGTGGTCTCTAGCAAATCATTATGTCCACCCAATTAATATTTGATTCCTTGATAGATCATTGTCACAATCCATTTGTCTCACGATGTCATATTGAACATAAGTCATGGTCTACGTCAACTTTTATTATTCAATGCTTTCTCGACTCCGAATATGTTGATAATCCAAGTGCATTTGATCTCTATCAAATCTCTTGAGTGTGGCCACACATTTCATCAATACAATTCATCGAGGGGCTCAAGCAGACATCTCTCTTTACGAGGGACAAATTTCATCTTGACTTATCATTCTTTCTTACAAGAATCCAGTCATACCAACATAGCCATTATTGCTATCCTATTAAAGATAGTGTTAGACTACATCAAACACAACATTCATCATGTGGAAGATGATGATAACTCAGGTACTAAGGATTCTAATGACACGACTACCATGAGATTTAATCATTACATATATGACCATAGACCATATCATTAATCTTATAGATGAGTCAGTCCAGTACATTGCTTTTTAGCAAGTATCCATAAGTGTAATGTGCATCCCCATGCATATAATCATCTCCATGATTATCCATTATCAATTTATACTAGTTATTCACAATAACTAGGAACAAAGTATATTATAATAAACATATAAAACATATAATACTCAAGATAATCATTCTCTATTATAAATGGTAAAGACAATTACATAACAGTATTAGTTATGAATCAAAATAACTATAAGTCTAGGGCATAACACCAACAATCTCTCACTTGCACTAGGCCCAATCTCCAATGTATCGTATACACATGGACCTAACATGACCATCATGCTTAGCTTGTGCGAGGGGCTTTGTAAGCGGATCCCCTATGTTATCGTCGGTTGATACTTTGCATATCTTAACGTCTCCTCTTTCTATGATTTTTCGAATGAGGTGAAAACGTCTAAGTATGTGTTTGGATCGTTGATGTGACCTTGGTTCCTTTGCTTGCGCAATGTCACCATTGTTGTCACAATAAAGTTTCATCGTATTAGTGATACTTGAAACAATTTCTAAGTCACTAATGAACTTCTTGATCCAAACTATTTCTTTAGCTAATTATGAATATTAATAATAGTATTTATATTAATATATTAATAAACATTTTCATAATAATAATATATACTCCCTCCGTCTCATGTGATTACAAACCATTTTTTCGGGCACAATAATTAAGAAATATTATTAAGATAATGAAAATGTGTGGTAGGAAATGAAGAGAAAGAATGAGTGGAGTTGGTTGAATAAATTGTGTGGTAGGAAATGAAGAGAGAGAATGAATGGGCGGGGTAGGGTGAATATAAAATAATAAATTTATTTCCATTTTGGGCAGTTTGTATTCACGTGGGACGGACCAAAAAGGAAATAAGTTTGTATTCACGTGGGACGGAGGGAGTAGATAATTATTTTTTCATACTCCCTCCGTCCCAATAAGTGCTTCACCCTTTTGAGTGGGCACGCAAATTATGGAAATGAGAGGGAAAAAAAATGTTGTGAGTGTAATTTGAAAATATGAGAGAGAATTAGTGGAGGAAATAATAAATTATAATGGTGTTGTGAGTATTAAAATAATGTAGGAGAGAGAATGAGTGGAGGAAATAGTAAAGATTCTTTGTCAAAAAAGGAAAGGTGAAGCTTCTAACGGGACGACCTTTTGGGTAATTAGTGAAGCTTTTATTGGGATTTATTGGGACGAAGGAAGTATATTTTTTTTAAAATCAAAATAATATATTTATTCTAGAGTATTTAAAGCGTAGGTATGCATAAGAATTATGATGGGTGCAAAGAATCGGTCAATCCTCGTACCCGGTACAACTATAGTCGTCCTCTTTCCTGTACTGAGTAGGTTTCCGAGGAGAAGTGTTGCGCGCTAAAGAAAGAACGCGCCGGAGCTGATGCCGGGGCCAACCATGGAGATGGACTTGCCGGTGGAGCCACAGTCATTGAAGAAGCTCTGTTTCAAAACCCTAAAGCGTTCTCTCGATCTCTTCTCCCCTCTTCACTCTCAACTCCCTCCTCCAGACCCCGAAAGGTTAGTCAATTTTTCCCAATATTTTGCTAATAATTCTCGATGATTTTAGCTTTAATTCGCTGTTTCAATTCCAAAGTTTGTTACTTTAACATTGTGTGATTCTTGATTTGTTGTTTTTGGATTGCAGCAAGAAGATTCGGTTGAGCCATAAGGTTAGTCAGTTATTATCAATATGTGTGTGTTTGTTGACAAATCAAACCTATAATTGATTGTTTGGGATTATCAAATACTCCCTCTACCTCAGAATATATGTCTTTTTTTATAATTGTATGAAAGAATTTTGAACAATAATTTTAGGTAAATTTAATTACTTTAATGAAAATTTTAAAATTGTTATTGATAGTATTTATAATGGCGTAGCAATAATAAGTTTTATATTTTTGTTAGGATAAGTAAATTAACTTAACAAGTTACTTCCTACTAACATAAAAAAAGTGTGACATTCACTCCGGGACAGAGGGAGTAGGAGTGTGTGTGTGTGTGTGTGTGTGTGTGTGTGCATCTGACAATTTAGAAAGGGACTATGAGTTATTAAATGTCTGTGTATGGGTGGTGTGAGGGCAAGACAGACATGTTTCTTGAGAAGGGTCTCATGGGTTATTAAACAGGTCTATATTTGTGTGTAGTGCGTTTTGTGTAACAATTTCGACACCTATTTTTCTAAATTGTACAGTTATGATGACTACTTGGTTATAATTGTGTTGCTAAAGTTTTTTTCTTTCCCCGGCTCTTTTTGGTGCTGAAGTTAAATTTGGAGTATGGTGGGATCAAGAGCATAACCAAGCCTCCTACCCAGTCTAAAGCAGTTGATCAAGCTACACTAACTTCTGCCCCTTCGAATGCCCTTGCGCTTCCAGGTACTTGTTAAGTTTGTTTTTCTTGTTTACAAGATGCATTTTGATTTATTATCTAGTTTTATAATTATGTAGATGAGAATGAGAGACCTAAGCATGTTTTTCATGGTTAAGTATGTCATTTGATACTGTAGATGAAGGCAACCCTTTGTGTGAATTAGGAAGCTGGAAAGAATATACAAGGTGGCTTGTAATTAGTACTTGTAGACCGGATGGTTGGGAGTTAGTTTAAGAGGGTGCGGAGCCAGAGATTTTATAAATGGGGGCAAGATATTTTGACTATGAAATATTATAATCCTTTAACTAAATTTAGTTAAAGGGGGGGGGTCAAATTTTTTAATATAGTGCTATTTTTCTTAGTACAAAAGGGGTCAAAACATTAAGTTTAAAGGTAAAATATTGCTTGTGGATAAAAGGGAATTAATGGAGTTATCCTCCAGTTCTTGTATATGTTGCAATTCGATGATATCTTGAAATCTCACTTATGGTTGGTCCTGTGAAAGGTGTCTCAACAGGTTTTAGCCTAGAGCAGAAAGTATATTCTCACTAGATAGATCATAGATTAAGCAAGATACTAAAGAAGTAATGTATGAATAAAGAGTTGGAAAGAAAAATATCAGTTCTACGTTTGACTTTGGGAGCCTAGAGCAGCACAACTATCTTTTTATTCAAATTTGAGTTTGATGTGCAGGGCCTGAAAATTCGAGAGATCCTCACAAGACTGGCTCTCAAACTGATTTAGTTGTTGCTCCCTCCATCCAACTGAAGGGCCAGTAAGCATTTCGCTCTAAATCAAAACTCTTGTTCACTGTATATTGACCTTTAAGAATGTCAACTTGTTCATGACTCCTGACTTCTCATGGACAGATGGCACTTATATAATTTTTCATTCCATTTTGATTTTATTGCCTGCATTCCGTTTCTGCTTATCCACAAGCACATTTTTTTAACTATGCTTTATATTTTTTACAGTGTTGATTCTAGTTCAGCTGGCAGAAGCAGTGCAGTTATTCCTGCTCATGGTTCATCTGAAAGGTTTTGGGAACTTCCTCTTCTCTGCACTTTTTGTGTGTACTTAGTTTAGTTTTCCCCGCGGTTTGTTTTACGTGGTGCAACACTTCAATAATCCTTTATTGGTTTGAATTGCTCGTTCATAAACTTTTTTTGGCAAGTAATAGCACTTATGTCTTCTTTTAAATGTCTTCTTAGCTTTCACAATTTTTATTTTTTACATTTTTATATTTTACCACCTCTCCACTTTTTCATTGTTTTCTCACTTCTTTATTGAAGGGACCATACGTCGGTTCATGTTAGCCAACCCCAAATCATTTTGGGACCAAGGCTTAGTTGTTGTTGTTGCATTCTGGTGTTCGCTGCATGATTCATATGTACATCAGAAAACATTGCGGTGTTGCTTCTTAGGATGGATAAATTGTCCATCAAGGCATCTAATCTTTTGTCATTGTTTCATTGTCAATGAATCTGATTTCATTATATTCATAAATAAATTGAGCTTAGAATTAAATATGAGTCTGAAGCATATTTTATTCTGATTTGTTAAACAGTTGTTATGTAAACTGTGTCGAACCACTTCCTTTTATCGTTCAGTGAGGTAGAATTTCCAAAGAAACGCCACTTATATTACAAACTGTATTATGATGCATTCACCATCCATGTTAGATGTGATTGTTTCCGTCTTAACACAATCTGCTCTTGTCTTCAAAAATCTCTCAACTTCAGCTCTTATGGAGAGAATACCAAGCAGGTGGCCACGTCCTGTGTGGCGTGCTCCATGGAAAAACTACAGGGTACGAAGCTTCTTTTTGCCTGCAGAGTCTATTACGTAATGGGATCTCTACATGCTTCTCATAGACTATTTGTCCTTCATTCTGAAAATGCTCTTTACAATCTATACTCCCTCCATCCCGAAATGGTATTCCTACTTTTTTTGTCTTTAACACGATGGTACTTTGAGCAATAATTACAGGTTGATTTAATTATCCTAACGAAATTTTTAAGGGATTTTACCGATAAGTTTCTTTTGGGATAAATCACTTCCCCTCAAGTTCTTCATTAATTTAAATGCCATATAAGTTCTTATGCAGTATTATATTATACTGCATTCTATATGCAGTATTTAAAAATTATGATACAACATCCTTAACGGTCGCCGGTTGTCGGTGCCAATTGTCAACATCAATGTTGTATTATATGAGTATGAAGTATTATTACAGATTAATGCAGCATGATAATACAATATGAAAAGGAATTTATGGGGCATTATGAAGTTTTTTTTTAGAATTTATGGGGCATTCTCCCAATTTAAAAACTAGTTATTGATGCCCCATTATAAATACTATCAATAACAATTTTTAGATGTTCATTCGGATAATTAAATCAAGTAATCAACCTAAAATTATTACTCAAATTACCTTCGCGTTAACGACGAAAGAAGTAGGAGGATCATTTTAGGACGTAGGGAATATTTGTTTATTAAGCTAAACGATTTGTTTCATTGATGGAATATATGCTTAGTAAGTCCTTGTGGACCTCTTTATAGCTTCTTTGCAGGATGTGATTATGTCCACGTTTCTTTTGCTGCATCAAACATACAGAATATGCACTGCCTCATCATCAATCCTGTAAATGTGTTAATGTTGATCTGCTTGAATATATTATATACATCATGTTGTAAATGATAAAGATAGTAGCTAGAGTAGCTAGCTGTAAATATTATTTCACGAGTCATGCCTAAAACATTTATGCATGAATATGTCTATTTTGCCCGGGAAGATATTATTCGGATTTATTAATTTTACCCATTTTATGTTAACATCCGCAAAGTAGCTTGCCAAATTCCTCGGTGGTAGAATCATATTAATCTCATAAGTTAATATGTTCTTTTGCAATGCGCCGATACCGGTTAAATCTTCGTTCTTATTTATACTTGGTTCGAAGAACAGAGCTTATGCATTGAGTTTTCCCTCTTTTGGCTTGATTTCTTTTTTATCTCAAATGTCAACTTGTACAGGTGATCAGTGGCCATTTGGGATGGGTAAGATCGATTGCATTTGATCCAAGCAACGATTGGTTCTGTGTACAGGATCTGATCGCACAATCAAGGTAATAATTCTAAACACAATGTACATGATTCAAGTAGTACATATTTCTTGCTATCCGTTGTTTTTTAAAATATATTAGATCAATTTCAATCTTATGTATTGTTGTTTTTTACCAAATTTGTCCTTCATCGCTATTGTACGAGTTCCACTAGATTCTCGTGTACTACGCGCCACTTCATATCAGCTGAAATCAGGATTTGAAGGGTTGGTCTCAGTGAATGAACTTGATTAACATCCTACTCTTGATTTGGCCAAGAATATGGAGGGAAAAAACCATTTTAGAGGGGCGGGGCAAAAAAAGATGCGAGTTTCAAGTTACTTACAAGTGATATATAAGAATCTCAAATATACCTGTATCTTATTCAAGAATTGATTATGATGGTGGCAGTTTGACTGATAATATTAATTTAAAGGGGTTATTACCGTCTAATCATCCACCCTAAGTGAAACTACCTTTTAGAACAAACATTTTGAAAATCGACCAACTAGTCCGGTGTTTAGTATCAATATTACCATAGGGTCCAGAAGCCATTTAAACTTTACCTAAATGACAGCACTACCCTTTAATCCCAAATAAAGCCCACCCTCCCCTCTCCTCCCACACGACACACAGACACACTCTCTCTTTCTCTGCTTTCTCCGGCGATCCCTTCCCTGTCGCCGGCAACCCCTTCCATTCCCCACCTTTGGCGACATTCTCCAACTCTCACTATCATCAAACAACACACATAGTCACACATACTCTATTTTTTTTCTCTCTCTCTCTACCCTCAAACCATCTCTGGTCACTCCTCTCCTTTTTCCATGTTGTCAAATTTTGTGGCGGCCGATCTGGAAGAACAAAGCCGACATATTCTTTCATCATGTGATGCTCGGACTCGCCATTTTAGGGCATCGTACCCGTGTCAACACGACACGGATACAAACATGGGATATGCGTCGGATGTGGCTAGGAGAAAGTGAACTCGACACTTACCTCAGAAATTGGTTCGATTGTTGAGGTTATCGAGGTTGCCGTCGTTAATCGGTAAAGGTGTTGGGGTCATCGATCTATGATGGTCGACGTTTGAAGATCTAAAGATAGATAGAGAGAAATTGAGGTCTCCTCGATCTGAAAATAGATAGATAGAGAGAAATTGAGGTCTCCATGGGAATGCAAATGCAGAGGAGAGAGAAAAAGAAAAATGTAAAGAGAAAATGAGGGGGCGGAGAGGAGAGAAATTTCACGTACAGAGAGAAATTAAAGGGTTTCATGAGTGGTTGGGATTGGATACAGCTGCTATCCGCAAGTTTGATTGTGCACATTTAAAAAAATTGATTTTTTGTTGTTGTTATTGTATTTTAAATTGGGTACTCATTTTAAATGTATTGGACACATGGTAATTGTTGTATTACTTTTCGCCCCATAATAAATTTACATTTTAGTAATTGGATTATTTTTTTGTACATCATGTGTTTTTATATGTCGAGTCCATATTCAGAATTCGGACCCTTCTAATCCGTGTCCCCGAGTCCGTAATTTTGAGATTTGAAGTATCCGACACTCGGATCCGTACCCGTGTCGAACACTTGTACTCGAGTCCAAGCATCATAGCTTTCATCTATGTGCAACACCCCAAATCTGTCTTATCTCTAGGCTTCATCTCAATTCAGGCCATTCAATCGAAGTCTGCAAGTCTCATCGTTATGTTCTCTGTCTTGCTCATGTGAAGTTGATGAAGAAGGTCCAATGAGGAGGTCGAAAGGGGAAATCGGAACATGAACGGGTTGCAAGTCTCTCTCTCTGGTAATTGCATTGACACTTGGGGTTTGTTCTTCCGCAACAGACCTTATCTTGTGGAATTAGGGAATTGTTCTTCTTGGGCATTAAAATATTGGAGTAGGAATTGGGATGGCTTTGTAATGGAAGAACTGGAATTGCGATTTTGAAAGTGGAAGTGGATAGAGTGATTGGAGTTGGTTGTGCGGATTGACAAAAGTGTGGGAAGTTGAAAGATTGGAGTAGGAAGAACAGTAACATATCCCATAAAGTTTGATAATGAGTCAAACAGTCCTGCTCCCTCGGTTCCAGAATGATTTACCCTTTTTATTATTATTATCAGGAATTAACTTTGAGTAATTTTTTATAATTTAATTATCCTAATGAAAAAAATTAAATTTGTTATTAATAATATTTTTAATGGTATATCAATCACAAGTTTTAGATTTATATTAGTAATTATTTTTTAAAGTTCATTTGTAGTAACAAAAATATAATAAGATCATTTTGGGACGGAGGGAGTATTAGATTGAAACTAAAAATAATCTCTTAAAATATCAAAAATAAAGGCTATAAAGACTAAAAACAATCGTGAACGTAAGTAAAAATAGCTGTGAGGTTAACAACTATGTCAAATAATCTCATAAAATTGTAAAAAATAGAGGCCATAAAAGAGTAAAAAACAACTGTGAACCTAACTAAAAACATCTGTGAACTTAACAAATATGTCAAATAATCTCATAAAATTGCAAAAATAGAGACCATAAAAGACTAAAAATGATTGTAAACTTAACTAAAAATAATTGTGAACTTAACAAATATGTCTAATAATCTTATAAAATTGCAAAAATAGAGGCCATAAAAGACTAAAAACAACTGTGAACTTAACAAATATGCCAAAGAATTTCATAAAATTGCAAAAAAATAGAGGCAATGAAAGACTAAAAACAACTGTGAACTTAACTAAAAACAACCGTGAATAAAGTAAATGGTAACCATTTTCACGCATAAATTATGAATTTAGCTAAACAACTGTGAATTTGGAACAAATGTGAACTTCTCAAATTTGCTTCAGATTATATGTTGATGCTACTAGTTTGATTTGTCTTGACGATACGAACACAACGATGGCCTTGGATTTTTATTTTATTTTTTTACTTTTGGATCTTAAGATATTTCATTTTAAAGTTTCGAGGGAAAAAAGGAAAAACGAGGGAGGAGAGAGAGTGTGACAGCTAGCCCCTTAAGGACGCGCGTGTCCATCTATAGAGAGAGGACCTGGTGGTCGATTCCGAAAATATGTGTCCTATGTGGTCGTTTTTGTAAGGGTGAGAGACGATTTGGTAATTGCCCCTAATTTAAACACGACTAATAAAAATAACGTCAACTTAATGTTACGCAATGGATGACAAGCTGATTGAAAAATTCTACAATGCCCTGGAAACCATTCATGAAAATATCTTAACTGATTGTCATACCCGCACTTTCTTGAATGTCTTACTAAATCTTTCCCCCTACATTAACAAGATTTGGGATGTTGGATCTGGGAGGTTGAAGCTAACGCTCACTGGGCACATCGAACAAGTGCGAGGTAGGTTTTTAGTTGCTGCTTCTAACCTTTTTTCCAATTGACTAACAATCATCTTTTATTAGAAAGACTTTAAAAATGAGCTTTTTGTATCTATTGCAGGCCTTGCTGTTAGCAGTAGGCACACATACATGTTTTCTGCTGGCGATGACAAGCTAGTTAAATGCTGGGATCTTGAACAAAACAAGGTTTGTAATTATATACTTATTTTTATTTTATTTTTCTCAAAAAAAAAAAACATTTATAAATTTGCTTATGCGCCAATTTTTCTTTCTTCTAAAGGTTATCCGGTCTTATCACGGTCATTTAAGTGGTGTTTACTGCTTGTCTCTTCATCCAACTCTCGACGTTCTGCTCACCGGGGGCCGTGACTCTGTCTGCCGTGTATGATGTTGACTTGAATACAAGTTATAGAGTGCACTTTTTTTTTTGGCAATATCTTAATCTACTGATCAGGTGCATATTTTTTTAATTCTGATCTGTTCTACTAAACAAAAATGCAGGTTTGGGACATCCGTACCAAGTCTCAAATTCACGCTCTTTCTGGCCACGATAATACAGTTTGTTCTGTTTTCATTCGGCCAACGGTAAGAAGTCCTTTACAGTGTTCAACTGCTTAATTTAATCATACCATATTAGAATATCTGTAATAACTATTTCATTATTGACAAGCTTTTGTTTGCATCATTTACTCCAGGACCCACAAGTCCTCACTGGCTCACATGATACAACCATAAAGTTCTGGGATCTTAGAAATGGTAAAGTTTCATAGAATTTCTTAATCTGTGCCCTATACTTTGTTTTTTTTATTTTCCCGGCATTAAAGTTCAAGCTCATTTTTGCACAGGAAAAACAATGTCAACATTGACGCATCATAAGAAATCTGTGCGTGCCATGGCCAAGCATCCCATAGAGTATGTAACTATTCTGGTCGGCAAGAGATTGTGCCTATATTGGTGTTGTAACTTGGACTATTAATTTTATTCTTGAGATCATTTATAAACCAATTTATTTGCTTCGTATTACAGGAGTAGTTTTGCATCTGCATCGGCAGACAACACCAAAAAATTTAGTCTTCCGAGAGGAGAATTTCTGCACAATATGCTGTAAGATGTGTATAACATGTCACTTTGTGAATGTCTATGTATTTTCAGGAAATCCTTGATTTGCATTTTTTTTTATAAAATGTGCGACTTCGGACGAGGAAACCTGTTTTTGACGGTCGTGCTTATTTTTTCTGAATAAGAAATTAAATCGATGTTATTTGTGGCTCCGCCTACAGCTCTCAACAGAAGACCATCATCAATGCAATGGCGGTTAATGAAGATGGTGTCATGATGGCTACTGGAAGTAAGATTTCATGGTTGTAAAACAATTTTGTAGGTCAGATTCGTTGGGTGTTTCCAGGTTATCGTTTCCTTTTCCCATAATCTTTTTTCTAGATTCTAGGGAAAACAACAACAACAAGACCCTAGTCACAAAATGATTGGGCCATGGACTCTAGGACCCCTGTGGCGAGATGCAAAATTTCGTAGAAACCCACGCTTACACATTACCCCTGCTCGTCGCTCTTATACCCAAAGGTATAAGACTAAAATTACTCTTATACTGTACTTTTTTTTCAAAATTTGTCACCTTTTCTTAAAAATAAAAAAAAATCTCATATTTTATTAATCAATCCGCTCTTATACCTTAATTTATACCCAAGGTATAAGACTAAAATTACTCTTATACCTAGGTTTTGGGTTTTTATGGAATTTTGATCTGGATCTCTATTTGAGTGTGGACTTTTGGATCTCGTCTGGGCTTTTATGGAGAATGATTTGGGGTGAGGGGGCCTCATGAAATTATCCAAAATGACTTGGGTCGGCTACATGAATCCAATGGTGAAGCCAAAAATTTTAAAAGCGATTCAAGATTATTTTTGGGATACATATAATAATTGTGGTATCTAAATTTAGCATTAAGGGGGTCAAAATAGTAATTTAGTGCAATTTTTTTCTCAAAATTAAAGGGGTCAAATGTATAAATTCATCATTTTTAGTAGTAATTTTTAGTAGTAAAATGTTATTTATTTTTAAATTTTTTTGAAGGTATTAAAATTGACACTTTACAAAATTGAAGGGGGTCAAATGACCCCCATGTGATATATGTGGCCTCGCTACTGCATGAATCGACATATGAACTCGTCAAAGAAAGTGTGAAGAAAATCAAAAGAAATAGGACAACAAAAACAAATAAAAAAATAATATTTAAATAATTAAAATAAAAATAATAACAAATAAATAAAATCGAACCCCAGCATCCACTGTAGTTCATTGGGACAAACCAAGAATTTACAATTTTTATTTTGATGATTGAAGGTGACAATGGTAGCATGTGGTTTTGGGATTGGAAGAGTGGTCACAGTTTCCAGCAATCTCAGACAATCGTTCAACCCGGTACACGGAACTTTTGCAACTCATACTTCAGTTCTCTGTGTGTGTGTGTGTGTACTCTTGTTGTGGTGTCAGTAGAGGAGGTTGACCCAATGTATGACTTTTGCATCAGGCTCACTAGAAAGTGAAGCTGGGATGTCTCTTTCTCTCTCATGCTCTTCCATTTGCCTCACCATTTTTATTACTCGCTCTGTCCCAAAATAATATTCTTATTTTTCTTTTTGGTATATTTCAAGGTAATTGTCCAGTAACATATGTCAGCTTATCAGGTTTTGTCACAAGAAGCTGAAATCAGGTTTGTAGTTGTTTTATTATTTAAAATGAATAATGAGACCCACTTGTCAAAAACTCTCTACCTACTATCTCTCTCTTTACTTTTCATATTCACAATAATTTTTCTTAATATTTGTGTAAAGTCAAACTAAAATTCTTATTATGGGACGGATGCAATATTATGTTTGCACCCTTTCCTCCCCTTCTTCAATGCTCATCCTTCCAAACAAAATCAAATTTATTGCAACCTTCAAACCTAAAAGCTCATTAAATAAAGGGTATGCCCAAAATCCTCCAATTCTAGTCCTACTTCATAGACTAGTTATGGAAATATCAATGATATGAGTAATTTCTTAATATGATTTTTTAAAATGCTTACTTTGAAGAAGCCAAATGACAAAAATTGAGGGTTAAATTCAGTATTCACCTATTTTGTAATTATAATCGAAAATAAAAAAAAATGTGAAGAAAAATAGTAAAAACTACTCCCCGTCTCATTATGTTTGGTCACTAAACAAAATTAAATACTTTAAGAAACTTTAATATTGTCTTGTTTATTTACATTTTCAGTTATATCATTCCTTAATTATGGAGCGAGAATTCGTGCATTGATTAGTCAAATATAAAAAATAAATAAGGATATAATATGAAAATAAAATATAAATTTGTGTTGGGTTTATAAGTGGCCAAACAAAATGAGACAAATAAAAATGAAAATGTGGCCAAACATAATGAGACGGAGGGAGTACCAAACTTCAAGAATGAGCTGAATTTAATTCCAAATATTAAAAATAATTAAAGACTGTATGATAATATAATTAAAGTGGTATATTAAAAATATTGAAAGGTTCAATAGATAGTGTAAATTACATGAATTAATTATGTTTTTGTGTTTATCAACAAGTACTAATTTCATTATGAAATATCTCACTTACCCTTTTATTAGTTTAGAAATGATTAAGACGAGTTTTGTTTATTTAACACCTGAAGTTATATGAGGAAAATGAAAATTAATATCTTTGCAAAACTATAATCGAAATTTTAATATTAGGACTAACACTATTTTCAACGCTACCACCGGTGCTATTTAACATTACAACGGACAATCTTTAACACTTTAATCGACACTATTTAACGATAATTTATAACACTATCACTAGTCATCTTGTAGCAAATGTTAAAAATGTCAGTTTGAATATGTATAAGTGCCGGTTTGAATGTTTACAAGTGTCATTTTGAATCTGACACTTTATAATATTAGAACTGACAATTATGAAAAACCCCCTTTTTTCGTAAATTAGTATAAAAAACGTTTCTCTTACTATCGACTCAAAACACATTTGTAAATTATAAACTTAAAAATAAGTCAATAATGTCAAATTAATTTAAATTAGTATACATACATATATATATACTCCCTCCGTTCCGCTAAGGTTGTTACATGAAGGTTGAAGCACGTAAATTAAGAAAGGGGAATAATGAGTGGTTGTGAGGAAGAGAGAGAATGAGTGGAGAATAATGAGTGGTTGTGAGGAAGAGAGAGAATGAGTGGAGAATTATAAAAATAATAAAAAGTTTTCTTTTTTGGTAATGTTGCAACTTAAGTGAAATGCCGAAAATGGCAAAATGTTGCAACCTTAGCGGAACGGAGGGAGTATATATACATATATATAAATATAAATATATATATATATATATATATATATATATATATTGTCAAATCAATTTAAATAAATATAAATATACAGATATTTAGAGATCTGATGCATGATTGTTGGGTTTCTATTTCTTTCCACACTTGAATCTCAACCAGCTCGTGATTCGTACTTTTGGGTTTTCCTCAAAATCACAACTTTTGATTTTCCTCGTCCTTTGTTAGTCTTTCAAGAAATCACCTAACTCTCGAATCTGTAAAAACAAATCGTTTGAGTGTTTCAAGAAACATTTCACAGTGTGTGTGTGTTTGTGTGTGCTTTCTGAGGTGAAAATTTATTGATTGCATTGACAATGTCTCATTGACTATTTTTGGATTGTAAAGATATATATGCGGTTTGGGATTTTGGGTTTTTGTTGTTGATTCAATGCAAAAGAAAAGAAGTGGACTTTAGAGGTTGACTTGCTGAAGGAAAGAGTCGTTCTTCAAGGTATATACTCCTCTCTCTCTCTCTCTCTCTAGAAATACTGATGAATTTTATTTTGTTCATCTGTTTTGGGATTTTTTGCTTAAACCCAGTACAGGTTAGCTGAATTACCTAGAAATTTCTTTTCAAGAACTTTACTGGTAGTCAGCTGAATCACAAAGTTAGGGCCTTGTATGTGTGTGTGTGTGTGTTTTGTGTGATATGATGCCTGAGAAACTGAAATAGTATCTACTGGTACCAGGAAGTTTTAATGTGTGTGTGTGCAGAGTATTTAATTTTATGAATACTCCCTCCGTCCCACCGATCTTAAGAAAACTTTCCATTTTGGGCGTCCCGCCGATCTTAAGAATTCCAAAAATGGAAAGTTTTTATTAATTTTTATACTCTTTCTACCCCACTCATTCTCTCTCCTACTTTACTTTTACACTCACAACATTCTCTCTCCTAACTATTCATCTCACTCATTCTCTCTCCTATTTAATTTTTCACACTCACAACACTTCTTCCACTCATTCTCTCTCCTAATACTATAATAATATTCCTTAATTCCCGTGCCATTTTACTTTTTCTTAAGATGGCTGGGACGGAGGGAGTAGTTAATGAGAATTTTATAGATCAGCCTATTAATGATCAGATTTTGTTCAAGATTGAGATTAGGGATTGAATTTATGTTTTGGTTGGTTAATTATTGTGAACATTTACATTTGCTGCAAAATTTTGAGATTTAATTGCCAGCTATTATTGGATTTTTTTTCCCTTTTTGAGGCTGAGTAGATACAATAAAATTGCTTTTGATGGAAATGGATTGAATTTTTAATTAATGTCAGATTTGGTGATTTTTGTCATTATGTAGGGATTTTGTGATATTTTTGACATGGGTTCGGTGTACACTAAGCTCAACCCATGTTGTTTGGTTTCACCATATAAAGCATCGGTTCTTGAAGCACCAGAGAATGGTAATGGATCTATTACCCATAATATGTTACTTATGCCCTGTTTCACTATACTCCCTTTGTCCCTAAATAAATGTCCAAATTTCACTGTGAGGGACATTTTGAAAAATTTTAAAACTTAAGCATTTTTTGCAACACAAGTACATAAAAACCCTTAATGATATCACCATATTGCATCGCAAGTGTGAATTGGAGCTTGTTGTATAACGAGGGAGGGTTTAGTAACTCCCCAATAAATTGGACAATCATTTTGAGACAAAGTTTTGAAAATTGGACATTCATTTGGGACGGAGGGAGTAATAACTAAGTAGCATAGATTATTGAAATTTGTCAGATTTTGCATAGTCTTGATTCCACAAAGTCATCAATTTCATAAACTAGATTCCGAACATGATGCAGCCACTGTTAAACAGACGGCTCAGTAAATTGTCTGTCTTCAGCATCCGTCAGCACCGCCTCAATTATCAACAAATTATTTCTCCACTCCTTGATTTTGTCATCAATTCTGGCGTCGGGAATGAATGACAAGGCTCCAGGGGCCAAGTTCTCGACCAGCAGCGACACTAAAGCAGAGACAAACATTTCAGCAATGTCCATTATATTGCTTTTTTGTTTACAGGATGAGAAGGATGGATTAGAAGGAAGCCTTAGATATCCTGGTCTTTCAGATTTCCACCAACGTACTCTCGTAACCCCTCTTGTTCTTTGATTTTTCAAGTTGTTGCAAGCTATTAGTGATCTCACCAATCCTTTGATTGGTAGCAGGGCTGAAGCTAATAGCAGTGGGTCGAGTGTTTCTAGAAAAAAGACCGGAGATAAACTTACGTAACTTACTGGGGCGGCTAGATTCAGGCTCATCCATCACCTGCAGCAATGCCCATTATATTGCTTTTTTGTTTACAAGATGAGAAGGATGTATTAGAAAGGTGATTAAGGCGGAGAAATAACACAATTAGTAACTAATTAGTTATTAAATTTGGCTAAAAGTATACTAATACTCTGTGCGTCCCATTTATATTGGCCACTTTGCCTATTTTTGTTAAAACAAGTGAACTTTGACCCCGAACATTAATGTCATTCTAATCATCCTCGTGAAATGCTAAAAAAATGTTGTTGACAAATCATTGATGCCATGGTTGTAGATGAATGTGACTCTACTATGAGATGTGATGAAGATCATGACTATCAGCCACCATGTCCCAACGATATCGTAGATGCCTCCAAAGCAGAGGGAGAAAAAATCTCATGGCATACCTTGTATAAATCGATGAGCATGAACATAAAAGATCTCCCATGAAACCTTGCCAGCTTGGCCAAAAGCAGGCATTTGTACTTTATTTTTCTGATGTACATATTAGAAGGTCTCTGGTGTACAAGCAGCAATGGGAATTAAGTTCATTCTGGCCTCAACTTAAATCATTTAACCCAGCTCATAAAACATATAAAATGCCCTCAGACTACAGATCTGCCATTTTCTTCATCAATGACAATTAGAAAAGCGTAATGGTACATGTACAGCATAAGGAACTTAATTTTAACAGAGTGAAAAGGGTTAATGATAAAGAGAGTGATAACAGACTGACTACGGCTAACATGGATACAAGGGGTGAATGTGTAATAGACAATTGTACAGGGGAAGTCAATGTAAATATAATTTAGGCAGTTACAAGTTGTTAGGGTGTTGTTAGATTGTTAGACAGTTAGTGGTTGGTTAGAATGTTCATATTGCCTTGTATATATACATTCAAGTACAGAGAATGCAGATTATGATTCATTCTCTCAAAACCCATTTTGGACAATTAAACCTTTTATTTCACAAACACAAACCAATTAAGTAATTTGACAAAATTACCCTTTAGAAATTAAACCATTAATTTCCTTCAAAACACACTATTTTTCCAACAATTCTACCTCTAAGTACTTCTCTCTTTGGAATAGATGCAATGACATGGTGATTTCATGGCTATTGAATGTTCTGAGTCCTGATATTGCTTCAAGTGTTGTCTATATCAAATCAGCTAAACATATTTGGGATTGTCTTAAGTCTAGGAATGCACAGTCTAATGCACCTAAGATATTCCAAATTCAGAAAGATATTACATCGTTTTCTCAAGGTCATCTTTCAATTTTTGCCTATCACACGAAGTTCAAAAGTGTGGGATGAATATGAGGCTTTGTTTCAATTTCCTAAATGTATCTGTCATTGTGCTTGTGGAGCTGTAAAAGCACAAGAGGATTATGAGACATTACAAAAGCTAACGCAATTTCTGATGGGGTTAAATGAGAGCTTTACACACACTCGTGGTCAAATCTTGATGATTAAACCTCTTCCAACAATTGATGAAGCACTAAGTATTTTACTGCAAGAAGAGCAGCAGAGAGGTCATTCCAATTCAATTGGATCTTCTTCTTCTATATTTTTCTTCTACTCGTTGTTACTTCCAGGACTTAGTTCACAAGACATCAAAGGAGATTGGTAAAATGATGGGAGGTCTGTATAGACTCATGTAGACACTCATCCTTCCTTCTACAGCTACAAGTATACATAGTTCTTCTGATGATAGTATGTTTGCTTCTGCTCATTCAAGCTTTGTAAATCATTCCATGTCTACTCACCTTTGGCATCTTAGGTTGGGCCATATCCCTTTTCCTAAGCTCAAATATATTGACATTATATGTACTTCTGGATATTCTCCATGTAATAACATTGTGTGTGAAGCTTGTCACTTTGCTAGACAAACTAGAAATCCTTTTTCATTAAGTACAAGTCATATTACTAAACCTTTTGCTCTAATCCATTGTGATGTTTGGGGTCCTTTTCATACTCTTACTTTTAATGGCATGTCTTCTTTTCTCACTACTGTTGATGATTTCTCAAGGGTTACTTGGACTTATCTCATGAAATCTAAGGATCAAGTTTGTCATCTTCTTTCTTTCACACTCCTGTAGAACAGATTAGGTCTGATAATGGGACTGAGTTCTTTATTGGCTCCATTTCCAAACTTCTTACTCCTCTTGGCATTGAACAGCAGAGCACTTGCATTGATAGTCCTCAACAAGATGGGAGAGCAGAGAGAAAACATAGGTATTTGCTAGAAATAGCTAGAGCTCTCAGATTTCAAGCTAATTTGCCTCTAAAATTTTGGGTTGGATGTCTGTTAACTGCTACATATCTTCTTAACAGACTTCCTAGTTCTATTCTTCTTTATAAAACTCCCTTTGAAACTCTTATGCACCACAAACCTACATGCAATCATCTCAAGGTTTTTGGTTGTTTGTGTTTTGCTGCTACTCCTGTTCATGGCAGGGATAATTTCTCTCCAAGGGTAAGAAAATGTCTTTTCCTAGGGTATATCCTTTTGGTAAAAAGGCATACAAATTGTATGACCTTGTTTCTCATACTATCTTCTATAGTAGAGATATTACTTTTTATGAACGTCATTTCCCATTCTCTCTACATTCAAATCATCTCAGTCAATTCCTCTCTTTCCCATTGATTCTGATCTTCCTTCATGTTTTGATTTCAATTCTAGTTCATCTTCCCCTCCTATTATTCCATCTCCATCTCCACCTCTGACTCATAATCATATTGCTTCTGCTCATGAAAACCAGAGACGGAAGGGGAACAACTGATACTTATTGTGTAGCAAAATATGGTCACAAATGACAGTTTGAACCCTATATTTAATGAGCAGTACTTTTGGGAAGTTTTCGACCCCTCTTTAGAGACGGAGCAAGTTTATACACACACATATCCATTATTAGTCCATCCTTCTGGTGTGAAGAAGATGGGCGAGTTGCATTTGGCCATACGTTTTCGGTGCACTTATATGGTTAACATGATGTATACATACTCCCGTCCCCTGTCCAGAAGATCTTGACTGCCCTTTCCACTGCTATTTCTAGTCTATTTGCTGAAGTGGTTTAGGAGATGATCGAACTTTGAGCATAAAATGAAGTTTAATTCCAGCAGTTTGATTTCAGACAGCTTCATAAACACATTTGTCTTTAAACTCTGCAACAGCAGTATGGTTTCACATTACAACGAGCCTTTTCTCCTGTAAAGAACTTGATTATCAGTACTGCAGAATCCTTCGTATTGCAGTAAGCTAAACATTTTGTTTCCTTCTCTCGCGAATAGATCCAGTGTGATATACATAAGCCATTTCGGCTACCTCAATAAATCCCAGTCTTAATGAAGAAATATAGTTCAGTTGATGGATATAATCTGTTCTTTCCGGTAACAAAATGGTGCAATGCAAAGAAAAATAAAACATAAGGCATCTCAAATGAATACTGTTTATTGCTGATTTAGAACAAAATCTTCATCATATAAGTCACATCAAAGTCGCTACGAACCCCAAACGTTCCATTTTCCGTACAGGAAATGGTCAAGTTAACCACATTCTACTATATTTGTTATTCACAAAAGAAAAGCATAAAAACAGAGGAAGGGACTGAATTATATTTATCCATCCATTTGTATTTGGAGGTACGAAGCAATTAAATGAGTCTTCCCAAACATAAATGGAGGTTGACAAACACAATCTTTGTCCTTCCCATAGTCATTGATTTTTGCCCATTGACACTGCCGGAGCATGTTTTTGTATTTTGAAGCAGCAAAGAAGATGGGGATTGGAAAGTCATGACGATGAAAATTGACTGGCACAGTTTTTCCTCCTCCTTAAAAATGCTGAGAATCTCAATGACTTGAAAAGATCATGCATTTGGGACTGTATGTCGTGTATTTGCCTGCTTTCAATGTGGGGCCTGAGGCAGCTCCTTCCCTTCATTCTTGAATTTTACTCGCAAGTCTCTGCTTCAACATTCAAACAAGATAATATTAAGAGAATGGCATGCATGAAGATGATTCCGGTTTTTTTTAATTAGAATTGGATTATCAACTTAATTAGAATTGAATTATCAATTTAATTAGAATTGAATTATCAATTTAGGAGTGTTATGGGTTGGGTTTAAATTCTCACAATTACGAATTGAGAGTGTTATGGGTTGGGTTTAAGAGATAGAAATAATCCAATTAATTAGAATTGAATTATCAATTTAGGAGTGAATTATGAATTGGGGGACAAGAAACAGATGAATTTACCTTTATCATTCGCTCAACTTATTCCCTTAACCCAAAACGACAACACTGCAACCATCTTCCAATTCCAACTGTCATCCCCAAATCAGCAGGAACCCTAATTGTGACAGAGAGATGCCTGAGAGTTGTGGGTAGCTTCTTGCCCATGGCAAACCATTTAAGACTTGGACATCAAAGAATTGCAACATCCACGGGATTAGAGAATTCATATTCCCCCATCTTTTCAATTTTATGCTCCAAATATGTTGTTGATACCAAGCTATCTTTCAGCTTCTTACACCTATTGATGTTCAATCGCCTCAGAGACGTGAGATTGTTTTGCCAATTCGGCATCTTCTCCAGCTTACCACAATGCCAAAAATACAAACTCTCGAGATTGTGAGGTAGCAGTTGCTCTTCATCTCCCAACAATTCTAGTTCTTTACAACCAATTACATAAAGCGATTTCAATTTCCTTAGTATCTGACATGCAACTTCTTCTTCCCACAAATATCTCAGTTGATGACATTGATAAACTTGTAGATTCTCAACTCCTCCCAAACACTCAATAATCCCTTCATCTAGTTTACTGAGCCCTGATATATCAAAAATCAACAACTTCTTAACAGAGCCAACCCCAACCATACTCCTTAGAATCATCTCCCCACAACCACTCAATACTAACGATACAAGTGATGGAATCTTTGGAAGTGAAACCTTTTTAAGTTTCCTACACTCCCACATTTCCAGCTTTTGTAGGCTTGGGAATGCTCCTATATTTTCATCAACACACCATTCCTCCCAACCTTTCATATCTCTAAAGCTTAGATCTATGAGTGACTGGAAAGCAACATTATGAGGAGAGCAACTTCCCAGAAACTCCGGACCCACTACTTTCACCCCATCCATGCCTTCAATGTACAACTCCTTGAGTGAAGTTAATTGTCCTAGTGGCGGTAAATATGTGCAATTTTTGCAACCGTTCAATCTCACCTTTACCATATCACAGAACGAGTGATCCCCAACCCAACTAGGAAATTTCTGACCACCATAGAATTCAATTTCCAGACTTGCCAATCCTGTTCGAGGCTTTAGCGCTTCAAGTACTTCGAGCTCGAGTCGTCCATCTCGAGTACCACTAAAGTTGTTACTCCATTTCATCTCCAATCCATGAAGACCCTCCTTGCACAATAAATTTGCCTCCATAAAAATCACCCCCTTCTCAATGCCAATTATTGAAATCGTTCCTTGGAGATGGTGTAGCCCCTTCAACTCGGTTATTTTCAGCCCATCGCCCTTGCCAATAATAAACTTTGACAGTGTGCGAAGGTGAGTCAGCAAACCAATCCCCAATGGCATCTCTTTTAAGCTTGGTGTATCAACAATGTCTAGATGTCGTAGATTGATCAACCTATGAATGTTTGAGGGCAACTGAACAAGCTTACGGCAGCCATGTAATAATAGTGTTTGCAAGTTATAGAGGTCACAAACAGATTCCGGCAAGTCTGTGATATCAGTCCTTGAAAAATCAAGATATCGGAGGTGATTAAGGTCACCTATTGATTTTGGAACCTCACTTATGAAATACCCATTAAAAGACAGTGCTCGTAAGCACGGTAACTTCGGAAAGTCTTTGACAACCAGACCACTTAAGTAACGATCGTGAAATGACATTCTACCTATTGGTAAAATGGTGCGAAGACCCCGAGCTGCATTAAGAGCCTTGAATGTTTTGAAATCAGCATAGTCATGGGATATGAATGATACGTGCCGTGTCTCTTCAGAAACCTTATACTGCTCATTACTCACCATTTTATCATCCAAACAAAGATATGTTAGGCCAGCAACAAACTGAGCTAGGTCATTGTTGAGATCATGCATCAGATAGCTTGATTTATTTCCAGTTGAAAGCTGGAAAAATGACCTGGATAGCAGCTCATCAAAATACCCAGAACCCAACTCTTCCATCTGCTCCTGCTCTCCTGATGCCTGCTCCTGCTCTCCTGATGACTGCTTCAAGAAACCTTGCGACATCCATAACATAATTAGCTCCTGCTTGTTGAACTCGTATCCCTTTGGAAACAATGAGCAGTATACAAACAAAGGCTTCAAATACGGAGGAAGATGATGATAGCTTAACCTTAGAGCGGGGATAATTTCATTGCTTTGTAGCGCCCATATCTTGCTATTTGAAACTTTTTCCCACTGCTTTAGGCTTTCTTTAGTGCGGAGGAGGCCTCCCAGTGACTTTGCTGCCAAAGGCAAGCCATTGCATCTCTTTGATATCACCTCTCCAACTTTTTTAAATTCTGGATGACCATCAAAATTTGGTTTCTCAAAGGCATGTTGAGCTAACAGAGAGAGACAATCCTCATCGGATAGCACCTCCAACTCATACACTTCCTTAGAACCCATGGTTTTTGCAACATCGCGACTGCGAGTAGTGACTATGATCGTGCTGCCGGGGGCACCACCATAAAAAGGAGCACGTAGACTCTGCCATTTTGCATAGTCTTCATTCCATACATCATCTAAAACAAGAAGAAACTTTTTATTTGAAAGCTTCTCCTTTAGCTTCACTTGAACATTATCCAAGTCATTGAAAGTGCAACTCTCAATATCAGACACCTTCTCATAAATTATCTTGCTTATCTTGAGAACATCAAAATCTTCTGGAACATCTACCCAGGCACTATAATGAAAGGAGTCTTTCACTCCCTCATTATGGTAGAGAGACTGAGCAAGCGTGGTTTTACCTATACCGCCCATTCCCTTTATGGAGATGACACGAACTTGGCCATCGTGATCACTTGCTTTGTCCTCGAGCAACAATTTGAGGATTGCACTGCTTTCTTCATCTCTGCCATAAACACGAGTTGTATCCACCAAGGACGTTGACGGAATCTTCTGATCTCCTGGCTTTTCAGATTTTCCACCAACGTTCTTTTGCAGCTTCATAATATTCTTTCGTTCTTCAAGTTCTTTCAAACTATCAGAGATCTCACCAATCTTCCGATCCAAATCATAATTGAAGCTAATAGCTTTAGCTTTATGTTTGAATCCAGAGAAAAACTTACGCAGCTTACCGGAGCGGCTTGATTCAGGTATTGCTATCATCTGGCGACGCCCAGCTTCAGTGAGCAAATCATCTACGACGTCCTCGATTTCAAAAGCCAGCTTCTGAACATCTTTCAGCCACAGTTGAATATGCTTCTCTTTTAATTGCCTGTCTTCCGCGTCCTCCAGCACCGCCTGAATCGTCAGCAGCATATTAGTCCATTTCTTGAGCTTGCGATGAATTCCGCCAGAGGGAATCAAGGACAAAGCTAAAGGGGCCAAGTTCTCAATCAGCAACGACACTAACGGTGAGACAAACATTTCAGCCATTATAAGAAGATAAGAAGGAAGAAGAGAAGCAATCAAGGATGAGAAATATTCAGAAGTAAGGTGGAGAGAGAGAGAGAGAGAGAGAGAGAGAGGAGGACGCTTTGTTTAGAAAGAGGGTGAAGGATATGAGACTTTGTTTCAACGGTAACTTCCGAGAAAAGAAGAGGAAATCATTGTGTTAGTTCTTAATTAATGAATAGTTGATCCATGCATTTCAGTTCATTTGACCCATGTGTGGATCAAATGTAAAAATTATAGACGAAGATAATAAAAGTAATATTTTTTCATAAATTGACGTTAATGTTAATGAATTAATATTACAATTTTTGGAAAATTTTCTAAATAAAATGGTATCAAAAATATTTTTATATTAAAACGTGATAGTGTTTATTTTGGTAAGATAACAAAATAAAAAAGCACGATAGAAATATGATTTTTTTTAAGTAGAAAAAATATAACTTCAAAAAAAATTAAAAAATAAAAATCATATCTATATTATATTAAAATGGAGATTGGGTTATTAGTATTGACATTTGACCCCTTAAGTATAATTTCTTTTTCAAACTAATTCAATCTATTAAATCACGTCCAAATTACATGTGCCTTAACTGATTTTTCTGATGAAATCCGTAAAAAAAATCCTATTTTGCAAGCAAAGTAACAAGTTAGGCCCTATTTCGCTAAATTTTGGACGTCAGGTCCCAAAATTGTACCATTCCTGGACGTTATGCCCTATTTTATAATTTACCCTTGATTTTTTGATAATTTAACCCAGGCTAGTGATATTTTTTAAATAATTTGTTTTTTATTAATTAATAATTTAATATAATATAATATATTAGTGACATTTAAATAGTAAAATATTGTTATGGAGTGTACTCGGACCATTTTACAAAAAGTTACATTTGATTTACCCCGGCAAAGCCACCTTAGTGACAAGGGAGTTACTTAACCCCCTTTAATTTTGAAAATTGTCACTTTTAGCACTATAAATTTAAAATAAATGTCATTTTAGTATTAAAAATGTCAATTAATTAGTTTTTGACCTCCGTAATTTTGATTAAAATATGTATTATATAAAAATTTTGACCCCATTTTATTTTATGATAAAGCTAGTGTTATACTAGTAATATGTAAATTTCTTGATAAAATGAGTAATTTAAATTAGAATAGTTAGCAATTAAAAAATGAGGGAAAAAGATTCAAATAAAATGAGTAGTTGATGATTCGTGCATTTATTTGATTTGACCCTTTCTAACGTTAAACACAGGAGGAAAAGGAAGAGCACAAACAAACAACAAGGATAGGAAGAGAGAGAAAAAGCACAGACCCATGTGCGGATGGATCCACACTTTGAATTAATCCAATCCAATCCATCCAAAGCTTTTCCCCTTTTTTTTTTTTTTTTTTTTTTTTTTTTTTTTATTTTCCCTCCTTGTCTTAAAAATGGGATCCAGCTGCATAGGAGAAGGAGCTGACGCCAAATCATAATTCAAATTTATTCAATAAATAGTACTCTCCCCCACCCACTTCAACGGTCTTGTGATAATATTTCACGTTTTTTAAGAAAATTTTAAAAAATAAATAAAAAATTACAAGTGAGTAGAAGATTAGAGGAGAGAGAATGTAAAAATGAATAAAAAATTACAAGTGGGTAGAAGATTAAAGAAGAGAGAATGTAAAAGTAAGTTAATAATTGATTTTTTTATAAATATGTTAACATTATAAGGACATAATGAATGATTTTTTTGTAAATATATTTACATTATGAGGGTATACATATAAAAAAAATTTGTTCAAAATTTGTCATTTATGAAATTGGACTCTTAGTCTGGAACGGACCAAAAAGAAAAAAAGGAAAGTAGAAAAAATATGACTTAAAAAAAAAAACTAAAAATCATATCTATATTATATTATATTATATACTCTCACCGTCCCATTGAAAGCTTCACCTTTTGCCAAAACGGGTGTCCCGTTAAAAGCTTCATCTTTCCTAAAACGGCAAAGAAGCTTTACTATTTCACCCACTAATTCTCTCTCCTACTTTACTTTTATACTCACAACACCAATCAACTTTACTATTTCCTCCACTCATTCTCTCTCCTATTTTACTTTTATACTCACAACACTTTCTCCACTAACTTTTTTTCTTAATTTGCGTGTCATGCTCAAAAGGGTGAAACTATAAATGGGACGGAGGGAGTATACTCGTATAAAATGATGGTTGTATAATAGGAGAGAGAAATGTGGAGAGTCGATGAAATATATGGTTTATTAAAAAAAAAAATACTATTGTCTCCTCCGTCCCAAAATATATAACTTTTTTGTTCTAATAAAATGAATAACCTTTTTGTTTCTATATTGTCTTCACAATATGCAGAAGTAAAGCGGGGAGAGAGAGAGAGATGAAAAGAAAGGGAGATGCTTTGGTTAGATAAGAGGGTGAAGGGTAAAAGCAATCATAGAAGGAATTGCTTTGAAATAATAATAGAGTGACTAATTAAATGAGGGAGTAAAGTAGGAGGGAGTAAAGTAACGCTTCTTTATTTAAAAAGATGGCCGTCCTAATAATGCATCTAGACATCTAGTACAAAGAGACATTGTTTACCCTCAACTTCTGAGAAATGAATTTAAAGTGAAGGCCGTACTAGTGTAGGTGTATAAATTTGAATGAAAGTGGGTGGGCCCACCGACTTTAATAATTCTCAGCATATTCGACGGTGGAGATTGATTGGGCAGGTTTGATTGATGATGTCGAGTGTGGGGGCAGAATTAGGTCCAACACTCATAATTGGCAGGCATTATTCACATGAGTATATAAAAAAAAATCCTACCACTCTCTTCCTAGAAATTCTTAATTCTAATTTCTAACTCTATTTTTTAACTTTTTGCAATTCTATTTTACATTATTTTTTTAAAATGACAAATAATAATAGTATATTATATTGACATACATGTTCTCAGCCATTCTTAGGATTTTAAAATAATCGACAAACTAACCAATTTTTTACCCATTTCAATTATTAAAAATGCTTTGGACAATTTATAAGAAGATAATTAAGAAGGAAGAAGAGAAGCAATCAAGGGTGAGAAATATTCAGAAGTAAAGTGGAGAGAGAGAGAGAGAGAGAGAGAGAGAGATGAAAAGGAAGGGAGATGCTTTGTTTAGATGTTTAGATAAGAGGGTGAAGGGTAAAAGCAATCAATCATAGAAGGAATTTAACTAAATACTACCTCCATCCCGGATTAATTGAGACATTGGTTTATTTTACGGTTTTAAAAAAAAATAATAAAGAATTGAAAGTGGATAGAAGATTAGAGGAGAGAGAACGTAAAAGTTAAAAATATTTAATAGGAGAGAGAATGAGTGAGAGAAATAGTAAGTTAATGAATGATTTTTTAATAGGAGAGAGAATGAGTGGGAGGAATAGTAAGTTAATGATTGATTTTTTTGTAAATATGTTAAAATTATAAGGGTATAATGAATGATTTTTTTGTAAATATATAAACATTATGAGAGTATAAATGTCCGAAACACTGTTCACTTCTTTCTATTTATGAAATGACTCATTTGAAGTGGGACATTCCAAAAAAGAAAGTGGCTCAATTAAAGTGGGACGAATGGAGTAGTTTCCAAGGCTACTTTTACAAAAGGGAGTAATGGTGGGGGCCCATCCGAGTGCGATAACCACTATCTGCTGGTGTGGAAAGTGTAAAGGCTATGGTTGTAGATGAATGTGACATCGTTGATTCCTCCAAAGCAGTGTGGAAAGCTTTAGGCGTGCCTTTTGATAACTGGGGAGACTTGGACATTACTTGGTCTGAGGTTTAAAAATTTCTAGTTCATATTATGTAATATTTTAATATATACTGTATGGTAAATGAAAGAATGTTTATACACCTAAATTCAATTCTGCAACAATATACTCTCTCCGCCCCGCTTGAAACTGTACACTGTTTACGCGGAAAAAGGAAAAAAATAATGATATAAATATTGTGAGTGTAAAAATAAAATAGGAGAGAGAATGAGTGGAGGGAATAGTAAATTATAATGGTGTTGTGAGTATTAAAATAATTTAGGAGAGAGAATGAGTGGAGGGAATAGTAAAGATTCTTTGCCATTTTAGAAAGTGTGCAATTTGTAATGGGACATCCAATAAGGAAAGTGTGCAATTTGTAGCGGGACGGAGGGAGTATATATATAGGTTCATCCAATAATCAAAGAGAACAATTTAAATAACATGGCTTGACTGAAAGGCAAAGGGTCAACAGTTTCTTGCGTTGGAGAGAGAGCATTAACATAGTAATTTAAATGAAGAACTTGTAATCATTATCATACATGTGTTTACATTTATGCAAATCTTACCTTGCATAAATGTAATAAGAGGCTGTTTATAGGATTTGAACCCGTAACCACAATGTCACACGGCAACATTTACTATAATAGTTTTATCCACCAAAATGTTAGTAAAAGTCATTTCCTTACTCTTAGACGATGGTTGATCAGCAAACAAATGCCGCTAGCCAATATAACCGCAATACTAAAAGGTTAACCTGGGGCTACAGGGGCTCCCACTATGCGTGTGGTATAGGGAAGGCCGGGTCGGGTACACATGGGCTTAAGTAGATAGCCTTCCCTTTCATTTAAATGCTATAACCATTTTCGTTGCTTTTAACTTTATCGGTGGGAGCAATTGATATTTAAATTGATTTAGTTTATAATCAAAATCAAGAAAGCTCAAACCTTACAAGATCATTCATTGGTTCTTCTGCAATTTTGACTAAACCTGCACTAATGTTGAATTTAAGGGAAGGAAACTAGGAACTTGCCATGAAGTTGGGCACTTGGAATACGACTTTCAATAACATAAATTAAAACACAACCGGTGTTTAAGAAATATATTTTCTATTGCATTAACAATTGCTCTATTCCCTTGATATATTAGTTCTATGGAATTTAATGAGCAAATAATCTTGAAGGCATAACTTTCTTAGTGCTAACATTTAATTAGATTTATTTAGTGTATATTCGAAATCAAGAAAACCATACATAACGAGACTGATTCTTTAGTTATGCAATTTTAACTAGAATTGCGCTAATGTTTTTTATTTTTTGTGAAATCAGATTGTGTTTATGTTAAATTGAAGGGAAGGAGCGAGGAACTTGTAAAGAAGTTGGGCATTTGGAATTCTCCTTCAATAACATAAATTAAAATACAACTAGTGTTATGAAAGACTGCAAAAATAATACAAGTAGGGGTAATATTAAATAAGACAATGAATGATTCCTTATTATAAAGAGTTGTCCTAATCATGCATCTTGGACAAAGAAATGGGCAACCTAGAGACCTAATCATCCTTCAAATAATAGAAAGTAAGGTACAAGTAGTATTATAATATCCTTATTATGTACTCCCTCCGTCCCACCTGAAAAGACACAAAATTTCATTTTGAATATCTCAATGAAAAAAGACACTCAAAATGGATTTTTTTTTTATTCATGAGATCCACTTGTCATATTCACAATAACTATCCACTCAATGAAAAAAGACACTCAAAAGCGCTATCTAAGCTACTACTATGCAAGTTAGAATATCGCTTATTATGCGCTACATAAGCTCACGAACTTAGATAGCGCTTTTGAAAAGCGCTATCTAAATACTTTTTTTAGTTTTCAAGAAATCAACTTACATAGCGTTTTTTATGTGCTATCTAATCACTTTTTTTATTTTTCTACAAATCAACTTACATAGCGTTTTTAAAAGCACTATGTAAGCATACCTTTTATTAAGGGCTAATTTTCAATTGTTTTCCTGTTACACCTATTTTAAATTATATAAAAATAAAAATTAATAGAAACTAACAATCATTACATTCAACAATAATAATCAACCTTTCATTTATTACACAACAATAATTCTTATAATCATCCAAAAGAATTATAAACTAACAAGAGTTAAAGATACTTGTTCTCTAGATCATCAATAATATCATTAATATTATTACAATCAACACTAGTTAGAACCAAAATTTTTTGTTCCGGATAAATATTGAACTTGTTGATGGCATCAGTAGAGTATTCCTCTGTCTTGTAACGATATACTCCCTCCGTCCCACAAATATACCAAAAAAAATTCCCTTTTGGGCGTCCCACAATAATCTATACTTTCCCAAAATGGAAATGGGACCCACTTCTCTCTACTCACAACACATTTTAAATTTACTATTCTCTCCACTCATTCTCTCTCCTATTTTACTTTTACACTCACAACACATTACCTTTATCACTTTTTACCTTAATCTCCGTGCCGGGCCAAAAAGTCTATATATTTGTGGGACGGAGGGAGTATCTCATTAATCTTCGTTATGTCCACCCAATAGTACTCTCTAATATGAAATGATAGCGCACTAAGTCGGTTATTGACAGCTGCAACCAAATTCTTGGTAGCATCATTAACAGTGAGCATCTCTCTGGAGCAGCGTAAAGCCGAGTAAAATAAAGCCTGCAATATGCCAAATATGTCAAGCAAACAATGAAAAGCAAATTGGAGAAGAACGTGGGATAGGTGTAAATGCAAGCCATATATGACACATGCAAGAAAAGCCAGTTGTAGTGTTTGTTTTATCCTTTATCAACTCTCTTCATTTGTGTTATAGGGTATTTTATTTGTTGTTGCGGTGGAGGGAGGGGGAGGCGAACCTTTGTTGTAGCACAACCCCCCCCCCCCCCCAAAAAAAAAAAAAAAAGGAATCCAATTTAGATACATGACTTTTACCGTATGAGTTTAATAATTATGTGAGCTTCACCAAAATTAATCTGGACTTCCATTCCATAAAGTACTACTGGGACCAGTTTATCATGAATTCACAATCATTCTCGTGAACCCCAAACATTTAGAATAACTGATAGCAGAAGTGAGCACCTTCGCAAGGGACAAACAACAGCCACAACTATCTAGTCGAGACATCTGCATATATAAAATTACTACAAGGTGAGTCTCGCCTTGATAGTGGCAGTCATTGTAAAAATGAGGCACTCGCATCATTATAATTTATAACCTCAAAATCAGTAACAAATGTGAAATGGTCAAGCACAATTTCTGCTCATATTACCAAGTTGAGTGCTCAGGCTATTAGAAATTACTAGAAATCTTTTAGAAAGTCGCTGTCAACCTGATTACGGTGCAAGCTATTGTAGTGCAACTAAGCCTTATAGAAGTGGAATAAATACTACAGAGCGGGGCTATAATTTAAGGAAATAATGAAAAGTCTTAACCTCAAATATATGAACTGTGCAATATAAAGACATTTTAATTTGAAACTCGAGAGAGATGGACGATTATGCACCAATTATAATTATGCCTGATTCAGAGAGATTAAACTGGGACTAAAATGCAACTATGAGATGAGTTTTATCCTTAATCCTAAGAACTAGCAATGTTTAGACATCTTTAGTTCGCAACAACTAAGCTCCAATTAAGATGCTAAAACATTCATCGCAGCTCTTATATGATTGATCTTACAGGTTGACACACCTAGTAGCTGCAACGGAGTTATTTTTTCCCTTACCAGTTTCGTATATATGTTTCTTGCAACAGTTTTAATTCCATATGTACAATGTTTGCTCGAATGAGAACTTGAAGCAAAAGTTCTTTACTTCTAAATGACTCTAGTACCAGAACATTCAAGCCCAATACAGCACATATGAAATACAAATTAATGTGCTGGTGAAACATGGGCAATAATTGCAACTTTTGAACAGGATAGTGGTCTAAATTCAAGGAAATAGTTGACCTTAAGCCAAATATGCATAAAGTAACTGCCATAGAGTATCGAGTGTAACTTACTTGGATTTCAAGAGGGTGGCCATGAATACCCAACCTTCTATCTATCATGCAAGAGCCATCAGTGACCAACAGAGTGGGAAACATGTCAAACCCATCCGTTAAGCACAAATTGAGTATCAGTCTTATGCCTATCTAAACATCTACTCGCTCTTGCAAAGAATAGTCGCCTGTGATCTTTCCATAAGATCTAAGCAAAATAATCCACCACAACCCTGCTCCAAAAAGTCAACACCCTGCTTAGTGGATAAACAGGGAGAAAGCAGCAAAACGAAACCTAGGTGAGAAAAATAACATATGTGAAAGCTATCTAAAATTGGCCTCCATACCAGAATCAACAGGTGCAGCACATCCAATTGCAGATGCACCAAAATCAGGATCCAGAACATCCTCAAACTCCCCCGGTTTTCCATCAAGAGGTATATTCCTTACTTTAAAGCTTGCTGGCATCAACCCTTGTCCAGGGCTGTGGCAGTCGACCGTCTTTTCCCAACTCTGGGCAGCAAGAATTAAGGGAAGTATTAGAAGTTTCTTTTGGGCAGCAGCAGCTTAAATCAACGATGCAAGCTAAATAGTGGAAAGCCTAATCAAAATGCAGAACATGGGGCCATCGACTAATTAAGTAAATAAAAAGGGGTTAATAGTAGCCAATTAAGGTGGGATGACCTACAAATTCAATCCTACTTGAGCAACGAAAACTTAAGACATTATGCTAATTAACTTTGTTTGATTGGCATCCTTGTGAAACAAATGAACTTCGTTGGAGAAAACTTTTAATGCATATTTAAGAATTTTTATACATAAGCTTTGGAAAAGGACCAACACAATCACCAAGTGAAAACACAACAGTAGGAGACTCGGTCATTTATACTGAAAATCCTGACCCATTTGTATTATCAAAGGTGAGCAATGCTCCATACAAAGCGATCAAGTACAGAATAATATAATTGAAATGAAATACCGCATGCTTAACAATGAATAAATCATGGGAGTATGTGACTATTATGTAAAGGAAAGTTATCAAAAAATGAAATTAGCAAGAAAATAAAACAAGATAACTCATCCACATAATCATAATGCACTATACAATAACTCCTTTTCGGTACTTGCCAAATAATGAACAAAATAATGCTAAGGTTTTGGCATCCAAGAACTTCAAGATAGTTGAGCAAATATTTTTATTTAATCTGATTGAAAAAGGAAAAGAATCTTATAAATGAAATTCAAAACTGAATGGTTACACAACATTCTTTCAGAAAATTACAAAAAGAAGTAAACTAATGCATCGAAATATACCAATTCTGCTAATCACGCCCAAAGGGAACTTCAAGTGCTACGAGCAGCTTGTACAACAACATCTTCTACAGTAGCAACTGGAACTGAAATACATTCCAAAGGAGGAGTAGTATTCACAAGTACATAGCTATATATGAATTCAAGTGATAAGTAACATGAATGCTAACTTATATTGTTTCGCGAAATACATGAATTCACATACTTCAATACTTGCAAAATAAAGAACTAAAGAAACTATATTGTATCATTATTGTAAATGGACATATAAAGACGATCCTCTGGAGTTTTAAAGATGGTATGGTTTTCTTGAAACACCAACTAGAAGAAATATTAAGCTAAGTTGATTGAGTACAAAACTACTAGTTTCATACAATGAAAACAAACAAACCCTAATTTCATAAAATGAAAATAAACCCTAATTCAAGCACAAGTCTAAACAAATTGCAGATTGGTCAAAGAGAAATCTCATTGTAATGATTAAATTGAACTAAGAATTAGTTCAATTTCATCCTAATTTCATAAAAGTAAAATAAACCCTAATTCAAATTAGCATCCAAAATTGAAAAATCAGCACTGTCTTTGCTTATTCTTGTTCTAGTGAAATTTCTTAGTTTAGTTCAAAGTTCACAAGCAACAAAAAATATACCTAACCGAAGAAAGCATGCTTTTATTCCTCTTAATTTTTCCTTTCATCATCGGAGAAATCGAAAGGGAGGAGTGAGCGATGAGAACTTACCTCTCAAGCTTTGGTTTTATCGGAAGAGTTCTCTGAGACAATTTCCTCAATATCTCGGGAGGTGACCGTCACCATTTTTAAGAATATGTTAGGACGGAGGGTTCTGCCCAGGCGCTATTATATTTAGTGTGAGAATCTTTTGAGGGGAAAGAGAGGATACGACCGGAACGGAAAAGGAATGATCGGAACGGAGGTGGGGAAGGCGGGTGGAGTGGACTGTGTGTGTGAGAGAGAGAGAGAGAGGAGAGAGAGCGGCGAAGAGGAATGCGGAAACTAGGTTACGCCTGGAAGAGGGAGTATAAATAGAACCTTATGAAGCGTTTAGTAAGATAGCGTTTCTATTCAGCGCTATGTAAGCTTTTATTAAGATAGCGTTTTTCTAATATGCGCTATGTTAGTTAATTTTATTTTATTTTTTGCCTTGGTTATTAAATTTAAAAATGTGGATGCGTTATGTAAGTTTAAACCTCAGATAGCGCTTTTTAAAAGCGCTATCTAAGATGCATTTCCTAAGATTAATCTGTACTAGTGAATGAAGATGAAGGTGTAAATTGAATAACAACACTAATTTTGAATTTAAAGGAAGGAAGATAGGAACTTGGATTATGACATTTTCGATAACATAAATTAAAATGCAACTGGTGTTATACAAATGGAGCAATCGTAAATAAGAAAATAAACAAATGTTTCTTTGCTTAAAAAAATCGCTTTCTTAATCATACATCTAGTACAATGAACTGGCAACCTAGTGACCTAATCAGACTTCAAAAATTAAAAAAAAAGTACAAGTGGAGCTATATTATCCTTATTAAGTAGGAAATTTCGTGGAATGTGGATTTAATTATATACTCCCTCCATCACGGAATGATCTTCCTATTTTTCTTGGTGTTATCGCGAATGTACTTTGAGCAGTAAATTTAGGTTAATTTAATTATTCTGGTGAAAATTTAAAACTTGTTATTGATACACTATTATACTCCCTCCGTCTTGCATACCATTTCTCTTTGTCCGTTTTGGACGTCCCACATACCATTTCTCTTTTCTAAAATGGCAAAGAATCTTTACTATTCACGCACTCATTCTCTCTCCTACTTTACTTTTATACTCACAACACAAATCAACTTACTATTCATCTCACTCGTTCACTTTCCTACCTCATTTTTCCTACTCATAACACTTGCACCACTTATACTTTTTCTTAATTCCCGCGCTAAAACACTAAGATAAATGGTATGTGGGACGGAGGGAGTAGTATTATCAATAACAATTTTTAGATGTTAATCAGGATAATTAACTTATACAAAATTATAACTCAAAGTACATTCGTGTTAAAGAACGTGAATTGACAACTCATAATGTAGTAACATTTGAGATAGGAAAGAGGTGTATACCTTGGGATAAGGAGGGAGTAAAGTCCTGCTGATAAGATTTGCCAGAATTACAGAAGTTCTCATTAATTTTAAACCAGAACTCTATTTATTGATGATTTTCTAAATGAAGCCAATAATTAAATTTATTTTTTTTAGGGTTTATTTTACCATCCCTCCACTTTTTCTTTGTTTTCACACTCTTCAATGATGAGTCCATTTGTCAATTTATGTTAGCCGACTCCTCAAATAATTTTGGGACTCAAGCCTTTTTCTTGTTGTTTACTTTTATAATAGAGGAAGTCTCGGTTGTCAATGGGTTCCAAAAAGAAATCAAGGCAAATAAGTTAAAATGTAATAAAAGAACTAAATATATTATTGCATTGACACCTAAATATAATAAATATCATCACTTCATATTCACATGTAAATACAATTGATTTGAAGTTACCAGTTTATTGGGTCTTTCACACTACATTTCATAGCAGTCACTTTCCAAGCAATAACTGTTTGGGCATCTGCAGATAAAAAATATTCATTTTTGTACCAAAATGAATATGCTCCCTCTGTCCCAAATTGAATGATCATTTTTGTACCAAAATAAATTACCTTTTTGAAACTTGTCAATTATAAAACTTTTGTCCCTAAATGATTATTTTCAAATTGTTTTTCATAATTCATTATATTTTTGCAAAACTAAACTTATGAAAGTGAATAGCAAGAATGTTAATGTTTTTTTTTCTATTAAAAATCAATATTTTCAAAAATGACCCTTAAACTCAAAATGATCATTCATTTTGGAACGGAAGGAGTAGCTCTTTATCAAAGAGTTGTAAGTAACAATATCAGGCAAAATGTTTTTATCAATCATTTCTTCAAGGAGTTTCAAAGTATCATCAATCAGATTGTCCTTGCACAGACCATCAAAAGCATTTTATTCAAAAGACTGAAACCAGATGGGTAAACTGTCTGATTGAAGGGCGAGGCTGACTTTGGAGCATTTCATCAAGCAGTTGGGGGGCATGATCGAGTTTTGGGACGGAGGGAGTATTTTCCTAAAGGCTTTGCACACTAGCTATAGCTGACACGCACACAAGCTTGACTGCAGGTCATTGTGTGAACAATGTATAACCAAGACTTGTATCACCCACATCACTTGCTCCATTGACTTGTGCTCCACCATATTTACAAAGTTTTATACCCAAAAAGGGTATTTTGGGGATTATCATCCTTGTCAGATGTCAGAGTTTGTTAGTTGTTAGATGAAGAAAAATGCATCAAATAACAAGAGAAAGAATCAAGTTTAAAGATTGCAAATAATTTCCTTGGACAGAGGGAGTATGCTATTGCAAATAATTTCCTTGGAAAGCACCTATTGGGATGTCTCATAGCCAAGCTAGTTGGCTAAGTAAGCCATTGATGTGATGAACCAAGTGGGCATGACCTTCCACCACCCACACATTTGACCAATTCATGGCCATTAAGACACCTAGGTCTTTTGCAGCGGTCATAAATATTTTGCAACTGCAAATAGAAGGTTGTTAAAATACAGTTTAGACATCCTCTTTCTTTCAAGTAACCAAGGTGAAAATAAAATCACTCTTAAAAGGGACTTTTGACACAAATATGATACACTGGTGGCGGACTATAGATAAAAGCTAGGTCAATCTGTATTTGAAATTTTACACAACCCAAATACAGAGAGTGAACCTTGTCAGACGCAAACTTCAACAGTCAAGCCAGAGTGGGACACTTGAGAATTCAAGAAAACTGGGTCACAACTTCAGTCAATGGGTCAGTTTAGCTAAAATACGAGTTCCCCCAAGGTAACCCCAAATCTGTGAAATATACCAATCCGTGGAAAAGCCAAGGGTTAATGGATGCTCAAGCGTATGAAACAATTTAAGGAGCAATTCAAAAACTAATTACAACAATAAAATTCCTTCGGAGGAAAGTCTTACATCATCATCGCCCTTGCCACATCTGTGGTGCCATTTGAAGACATGGCCAAGAAAACCCGAATAGATTTCAGGAGGTTAGCCTTCAAATATGACATCATTTCGCTGCTTGCTGAAAAGGTAATAAAATCCATGTCAAACTTTCTGAAGATGTCACTGGAGAGAAACACAGCCATAGCAACAAAAAATTAATGGTCAAATATGAGACTGCAACTTATAGTGCATTTTCAGTGTTCTATGTAAACCAGTTAACCACCATACAAAAACAATTTTTAGTACATTTTCCCTTAGCTATCCTTTAACTTACTTTATATGAGAATTAGGAGTATTTAATTTAAAATTACATCTAAATGTTGTAAATTTTAGTTAATTCCTTGCATTGATGTGCATATAAAAGTTGTAATTATCACGGCTTCAATACCATAATGATACTAAAGGAAACAAACCCGCATGCGGTGAGAGACATTTTTATTTGCAAGCCCAGGGACATCAGTATAGTGAAAAAATACCACTATATCATGATTTTGACCCACTTACAATGAAATCGTCTTTTCCACTAAATGCATCACAATGACACATGATCCATGCGGGATGAAAAAAGTAAATAAAACTTCTACCGTCATAATGATCCAAATAAGCGTACCATAGGGTTGGGCACACGAGGATGGTCACCACACAAACAAGGAAAGGTATCCATTGTATCATGTGGCCCCGCACGCAGAAACGTAAAGCAATTGCATATTGGTCGAAGATCTGAATCACAGTAGGAAGTTGCTGCTTGGATACATCATTCCTGTTATAGCCATAAAAGTGAAAATAACTGAAAGCTAAGAAACACAAGATTCCTATAGTATTGCACACAACGAAGCCCCAAACTGAACCAAACCCTAGGGATTCAGCGCTAGAAACATCAGATTCCTAATTTCGAATTTCAAACAGCAGTTAGAATTCAAAATACCACAGAAAACCCTAGGAATTTCAAATTCAACAATAATCCCCAAATTTCCAACCTATAACTCAGAAGAAGGAATCCACAGAAACCCTAACATTTCAGAACTCAATCGTGGAATTTCAATTCAGGCTACAAACGGAAACAAACTAATTTAAAAAGCCCTAAACTTACAACATCGAGGTAGAGGATGTTTTAAGGATTATCAGGTAGAGGATGTTTTGGGGTTTGTAATTAGGGTTCTACACAGATATATACATTGAAACCTTGTGCGAGAAAGCCGGAGAGAGAAAGAAAGAGAGAAAATGGGAGAGAGAAAGAGATTTCACCTTTAATAGCCTGCCGGTGCCAGATGAAAGTTGAGCAGTTGAACTAGGTAGCCATGGTGGTGGAGCTGGAGGCGGAGTAGCTTGTTATAGAGAGAGAGAGAGAGAGAGAGAGAATTCGATTTGTGGGTTAAGGTTGAAATAAAGAGGCTGTACGTTTTATGAGGGCTGTTATATCCACAACGTTTTCAAAAAAAAAAGTTGTCTTAATTAAGTCTAAGTCACAACGTTTTTCAAAAAAACGTTGTCTTAATTAAGTCTAATGGCTTGTTTGGTAACCCAATTAAGCTCTTAATTTAGAACACTTTAACATATTAAAAAGTTAAGCAATATTTTTGTAAGGTAAATTGTAATCACTTAATTAATTAAGATTGTCTTAAAAAAGACTATTAATTTTAAGTTGAAAATGAGTAGCTTAAGCAATTAAGAGGGAGAAAGAAAGAGTTAAAAATGGAATGAGTTCAAATCCATCCATCAACTATTTTATTTATATATTAAATAATAATTTCTTTTGTTGAAATATTTTAACTTTTCATATAAATTATATTTGATCTAGTATTAAAATGTAATTTTATTTATATTAAACTATTGATATTAATAATATTTTAATAGAGTATCATAATTAATTTTTTTTTTCATTTTTTTTTCATTTTTTTGTCAAAGTTTAGACAAATTTATCAAAATAATTAACAAGATAAATTTTATTATGGATCAAAGAAAGTACTAATAAAACATATTTAAATATTATAAAATATAATCTAATAATAGTGACGTATATGTTAAAGACTTTATTTTATTATACACTCATTAAGATTATTCAAATAATTTTTTGAATGTTAAGTTCAAACTTTAAATAAATTCAGATATAAGTGGTTAGCCATTACCAAACAAACTGAACTCTTAAAATTTAGCAACTTAATAATTTCAGTTCTATATTTTTCAGCTCTACATTTTCAGAGCTTAATTTTCAGTTTTATCAAACAGGCCCTAAGTCACAACGTTTTTCAGAAAAACGTTGTCATTGACATGTACTACAACGATTTAACAAAAAACATTGTTATATTGTGAAAAACACAACATTTATGAAAAAAACGTTGTCTTTAGCAGAACAACAACAACATTTTTTAAAAAACGTTGCGCAAAAAACGTTGTTAATGATCAGATTTGTTGTAGTGGCAATAACTGTTTGGACATCTGTGCAGATAAAAAAATATTCAGAAAGAAAATCGAGCAACCGAAAGAAAAGACAACAAACTAATATTCCTAATATGAAGACGATAATACACTTCAGAAGAAGGTGAATCTATAAGAATGAGATCCTGATTAAGTAGACATTAAAAGATTATTCCTTTGTAAGCATGAGATACATACACTAGCAAATATACCAGTGTTCAACCATGCAGAAAACCGTAAGGACTTGTGACATACTCTTTAACAGATTTTGTAATTTCCCACTATACACGAATTAAACAGAACCACCAGACAGAGTAATATATAAGAAAAAAGCTTGAACACTAAAACAGGTCTCACCGAGATTTGAACTCGGGCTCTGGATTCAGAGTCCAATGTCCTGACCACTAGACCCTATGACCCTACAGCTGCTGCCTGCAGCGTGACTTTTTATTATAATTCATTTCAGCGAGTCAAAGCAACCATAGAAAATGATCCTAACTCGGTCGAAAAAAGGAACCATGACTAACAAAAACATTCTAGAAATGTTTATTAGGCAAAGAAGTTAAAAGTTAAATAGAAAAGCTCACGGTGGGAATATGGTCATGTGCAAATACAGATAAATAATGCATATAGAGGCAAAATAATTTATAACACCTAACAACAAAGATGTGTCAAAAGAATAAAGAGGGAGGTGAAGGGGGAGGGGCATAAAATGTGGGCTAGAAAAAATAAAATTCACAATAAGTTAAAAAAAATTTATATATATGTGTGTGTGTGTGTGAGAGAGAGAGAGAGAGAGTGTGTGGTGTGATCATTAAGGATATTTATGAACATATGCTAGTAACACTGCTTAAAAGCCAACTTTTGATGCACAAAAATTAAGAATGGATACTCATTTAGGGACGCGGGGAGTAGAAGATTACTGCATATATATAACTATACATGAGGACCATACCTAGACTTCATTTCTCTCTTCGGCATCCAATATCCTCTTCTAGGAAAATTACAGACATGCAAGGAAATTAATTGCTGCGTTACACTCTAAGAGGGCAAGTCTCACTTTGATGTAAACATGAACTACTAATTGTTTTTGTTAATGTTTTTTTGTTAGAAGGCTTGCTTATAATTCATCTTTAGTGAGTCAAATCAACAACAGAAAATGATCATACTGTTCGGAAAAATGAACCATGTCTGACAAAAACATGCCATAAAAACTAGATTGGTAAATGAAGAAGGAAAAAGGCTTTTCTTACATACTAGTAGGGGTGGACATGGTTCGGTTCAAACCGCGGTTTGAGACCGAACCGAACCGAACCAAACCACGCAGTTTGGTTTGGTTTTTTTCTATAAATGGTTTAGCTTGGTTTGAAAATTTAATAAACCGTGTGGTTCGGTTCAGCTCGCAGTCTGGAACCTCAAAACCGAACCAAACCAAACCGATTCAGACCGAACCGCGGTTTGGAACCGTGAAACCGAACCACGAAACCGAACCATGAAATTCTTGAACCGAAATCCTAGCCGTTCATTGAAAATTAAAGATGAATCACAACCACTGATTTGAAAACCCTAGATTGAAACTCCTTAACTCAAACTGCCTCCTCATTTTTCATATCTTCTTTCTCCGTTTGTTTCTCTCTTCTCTCTTCTTTCTCTCTCTATCACAAAAAACTTCCTCAGATCCCTTCCTTTCAAAGTCCTCCCAAATCCCTTCGTGTACAGAATACGACGCGATTCTCGTGCTCGCCATCTACCTCGCCAAGAACTCATGCGGCGGAATTCGATTCTCTCCTGAATATATATGATTGCTAGTTTGATAAAAAAAATATGTAAAGAGCAACGCTTTTAGTTGGACAGGTTTGTAGTTCGGATAGCGGTCTAGACCGCAGTTCGGACCACGGTTTGAACCGTTTATGAAACCGTGGTTTGAGACCGAACCGAACCAAATCGAGGTGGTTTGGTTTGGTTTGGTTTGAAATTTTCTATGGTTCGGTTTGGTTTGGGATTTTCCCAAACCGAGTACTAGCGGTTTGGTCTCCAAATTCCTTCCAAACCGAACCATGTCCACCCCTACATACTAGAACAATTACGGAGGGCCCTAGTTAAGGATTGCCATTTCTGAGATGCCCTCAGACCATAGTTATCAAAAGCGCGCCTAGGCACCACGCGCGGAGCTTTGGAGCCTGCGTTGTGCTAGGCGAGGCTCTGTTTCATAAGCGAGGGATTAGGCGCGCCTAGGGCTGAAGCGCGAGCCTTGATGGTGTGCGCCTAGGCTCCGGGCACAATAATTGACCAACAATTAAATCGTAATTAAACCTAATACGCGACTATTACTCTTCTCTGCCACGACTCTCACGTACACGTGTCATAACTCTGTATAAGAGTAGCGATCACTAGAAACTCCTTCAAACTAACAGCGACGACCTCCGGCGACCTGGGAAGAACTCCGACGATCCCCCTGATCACTTGATGTTGTATGTATACTATATTTTAAATATAGTATACATACATTTATGACATATAACGTATGTTTGTGCTTGTTTCTTTTATGACTTATAACGTATGTTTGATTTACTACTTGCATTTAATTTATTGCTCATCTTGATGTTGTATGTATACTATATTTTTAGTATTTTAAGGCATTTTTGCATCGTCACTCGGGCGCGCGCCCGCCTTGAGCCTAGGCTCCGGGCACACCTTTTGCGCCTTGGTGCGCCTTGGGCCTTTAATAACTATGCCTCAGACTACAGATCTGCCTTTTACTTCATCAATGACTATTAGAAAAGTGTAACGTTACATGTACAGCATAAGGAACCTATTTTTAACTCATTCATCTTCTGGGTCCAACATCCTCATCTAGTGGAATAACAGAGAGCAAGCTGTTACTGCTAAAGACATGTTACAGCTTTGACGCCTATATAAATCCAATTATGGTTTACCGCTAATAAAGACTTCCACATATTTAATATTAAAAATTTGCAATCATATGGCAAGAGAATATAAAAAATAAATACTCATTTATTGAAGAATATGCCAAATTGAAACTCCAAGCGCACAGTAGTCATACTCCATTTTCCAGATATCCTAGAATGTGGTACTCACTCCCCCCCCCCCAAAAAAAAATATCCATGTCCTCTAATTTTACAACCAATGCTTGCAGAAGCCATTCCTTTGTCTTAACTATCCTCACTCTAAAAGAACAAGATGATGGAATAAGTTAAATCTGACTGCAGTTAAATTACAACCAATTCTTCTCACATAGCACAACAGAGCAGTCATCATTAAAGCAACGGCACAGTTCTGTTTTTGACCGTAAGCTTGGAACTTTGTAAGGAAAACCTTTTATAAATATATAATCTCTTATATTTACTTGTATCCAACATCCAACACTCAGGAAAATAGAAAATTGGAAATATGAAGAGCTTCATGTCAGCGGCATTACTTCTTATACCAAGTATTCTCGTTATTTCACATCTTCTGAAGTCATAGCTCAAGTTTGCAAGCCTAGTGGAGTTATAAGGGGTAAAAATCTCCCTCCATGTGACAACGAGGATAGATCCAAGTGTTGTCTCCCAGGAAAGCTTTATCCCATTTACAAATGTTCACTCCTCGTGTCTAATAGTACAAAGGCAATACTCACACTAAGCGACTTTCCAAGCGACGGGGATATTTCAACATCGTGCGATGGAGAATACCACAGAGTAGATGATCCAATTGTGGCACTTTCAAGTGGATGGTACAACGGAGGAAAAAGATGTCTGCAAAATATCACTACAAGGGCTAACGGACGAAGCGTATATGCCAAAGCTATAGATGTGTGTGACTCAACAACGGGATGTAATGTAGACAATGACCTTCAGCCTCCATGTGGTAACAACATTGTTGAAGCCTTGGTAGGTGTATGGAAAGCCTTAAGTGTACCTGAATATAATTGGGGGGAGATAAATATTTCTTGGTCTGATGCATAGTCCAAATTTCTTGCCCTTTTCATAATGTTGCATACCTTTTTCCGCTTTTTAATGTTTATGGTAGAATGTGTGAAATCATATAGGTATTTCATAAACATACAGAATATTAGGTTGTCATCAGACAATAGCACCAGAAAAGAACCCTGTTTATCTGTGATATGAAACATGAGGGGCAGAATAGAGTGGACGCTGACATTACAAACAAAATCAGATGCTCAAAGCTTACAAGTAAATCTGTGAAAGCCTTGAGAAATAGTAATGTCATAATCAAAGTCAAATTACTAAAGAATCAAAAGAAACCAACTAGAAAATCTCGTATCATGGAACAGTGTAATGTTTAATATTCTCTGGGATATTAAGGATTGAGCATCCAAATGTTTGCTAATCTGTTTTGGAATTTTTTATGTATATTCCATTTGTCAGAATAAGGAAAAAAACTACAAAATGAAAACAATTTATGTAATCAAACAAGTTCAGATACTTTCACAAAGCAAAAGCACAAAGTTAAGCATCATATCGATATTGTATAAGGAAGATACTATAAATCATTCTCGAAACTCGTAACTCTCTGTGCACACACAGTGTTGGAACCAGCAAAAAGTAACCAAATCACCCCCTTAAATATTAATTAATTATGTATTTATTCTTACCAATTTAATTTAATTTCATATAATTATATTTGGGAATCAACATTATTTTAAATGAACACACTATATGTACCATTGTGGCTAGTATTACAAAGGCTAAAATCGAATTACTTCAATAATAGAAAAAAGTTGCATAATATTTTATTAGTAGTCAAAAATCACCAATTTCAAAAACTAAATAGTGTGAAACCCTAAGTAGAATTTAATATTTAATTGTTAAATTGAAACCCGAAAACATTGTCAATAAATTAATACTTACAATCAATCATGTGAACTATAAAATTAATATAAGAAGACTAATCAATTTTAAAAGACCTAAATTGATTGAGACTTAAATTAATTCGAAAGAGAAAAATTAGTTACCGTCAGGGTGAATCAGCTCTTGACCGGTGACTGTGCGGCGCGTTGGACAGCAGGCGGCTAGGTTACCGGCGAGTGGCGACGCGGGGAACAGTGGTGATCTCAGGTGGTGCTCGAGAGTTGCGTGCTATTTTCTTTCTGAATCTGCGTTCTCTTAAAAAGTTGTTACCGTATATTAAAAAAAAAAGGGGGGGGGTTGGGAGGGAAAAAAAAATTGCATTTTGGATAAGTTCGTTATTATTGCCAAAATAATACAGTTTTGTACTCGCTCTATTCCAAAATAATTTTCCTTTTTTATTTGGTGACCGATAAAACAAGATTATGATCAATGAAGCATTAGTGTGACAATTCTCTTGACCACAATCTTAATTGCTTTACACTTCGGCCAATCTTATAAGAAGTGCTCTCTTCAACCTGCTATATATTCACATAAGCATAGTGAAATATGATAAAACTCGGGTTCATAACGACATTAATTCTCGTAATTCTTATTTTTCACAATGTTTCACCCTCTCCAAAAGTCAATGCAGCTCGACAACCTTGTTAGCCAAGCGGTAGAGTCAAGGGTCGAAAGCCGCCACCACTACTAGAAAAACATGTTTTATCGGCGGAAATTTTCGTTGCTGAGTTAGTTTGATTTAATTAAAATTCTAAATACACTGACAGAATATTTCGCCGCTGAAGAAATTTTATTTCATTAAATTGCAATTTCACCGGCGGAATTTTCGGTCGCTGTGTTATTCTGATTTATCTAAAATTCTAACTTCACCGACGGAATATTTTGCCGCTGATAATGCAATAAATAAATAAAATGTCAATTATAATATTTTTGTATATATATATATATATATATATATATATATATATAAATATATATATATATATATATATATATATATATATATATATCTTAAATATTTTTATCAACACATTTCCTAAGCAAGTAAACTACTAGAAGAAATGAATAAACTAATGTATTATAAATTCATCCATCGACAACTAGTTGGCAGTTGCAATGAAGGCTTAAAGCTAATATTTCAAACGATGTCGTTGCAGAGATTTCTAAAAACAAAGGGCGAATTGCAATTTGGTTACCCAACGTTTACCAACTGTTGCAATTTGATTCCGAACATTGAATTTTTAGCATTTTAATTCCCCACATTGACATTTTGTCTCAATCCAATGTAAATGTTGTTAAAAAACTGACTCTCGTTAAAAATGTTTGCCACGTGCGATGCAAATGTTTTTAAAAGGGTAAAATGGACATTTAGTTGGCTGTGATACTACAAACTCTTTATTCCACATTTTTCCTCATTAGTTGGCTGTAATAATAATAATAATGATAATAATAATAATAATAAAAAATAATAATAATAATAATAAAATAATAATAATATAATAATAAAAAAAAAAATAATAATAATAATGAACATACCAAAAGTGTCGAGTTGGGCCAAAGGAGTAAAGCCCAATCACAAGCAGCATGGGCACCCACATTCTCAATGAGACTGATCCAATCAGAACAAGGCCCAAGGCCCATCTCAAAAATCAGTCGACTAAGCCCATGGTTCGACCTACCAGGCCCCGACCTAACTTAGTCCGACCTCGTGATCCATACTACAATTCGGGTACGAATCATGCTCTACCCGACAGTCAGGTCGACCATTCCACAAATGGCGACCTCAACCTAAATTAACAAGTGACGACTTGATACTTGCAGACGTATTTGGTTGAACTATTCTCATAACCACATCCCTACAAATCAGGGGACCGTTATAGACACGTTCCCATTACCAATAACCGCCGCTACAATCACGGAGCACATGTCGCCTCCCCAAAAATACATCACTCTCGTCTATAAATACTTCATCACTACCAAACGGTGAAAGGTAACTGCCATTTTGTATTCTGAATTCATTATTCAATACATTTTGAGCTTTATTCAACTGTATTCTTACTCTCACGCCTGAGCGTCTTCGCCGGAGACACATCCGGCTAGTCGTGGGTTCTGATTTCAGGTCAAGAAGCCAGGTGATTAGTCCTGCCACGTGGAGGATTACTGATAAGCACAATTCCTGCAGAATCAGTTTGGTTCCATTGTCGGGAATCGTGCTTTAAACTTGACCTCGAAAACTCTATCAACCTGCAACGATGGTGACTTCAGAAGGACATGTATCCGAGGCTTCGCTTGGGCATGAAGAAGTGAACAACAACAACACAAACGCAAATGCTGAAAACTTGAACTTGCCTCCTCCCCGCGAATCGTCCCCGTACGGTGAGCCGCGCTCTGCAGTGTTGTTGATGGCGGAGGATTGCCCGACACGAGGAGCAGGAAAAGGCACAATGGACGGGCAAGTGAGTTCCACCTCCTCCAAAACGTCCGACCACTCGCCTTAATGTTGGAAACAGGCGGAGTCCCTCCACCAACCCCACGAAAGCAAGAAGGAGATTGATGTTGGAGCGAGCTCGATTCTCGGCCGACTTGATAGCCATGGAAGAGGCGTAACAGCCGACGCGTGCGCTACGAAAGAGTGGCTCGTACTCAGTCTCTAATGGACAACAAACCGGGAGTGCTAGGCGAATGAAGGTGTGGGACAAAATGGTGAGGACAGATAGTTCGTCGAGCTCCCACTATTGTTCATGTGCCCGATAACGATTTAAGGGCTAGCCTCAACGTAAACAGGAGCAGGAGGCTCAATCGATTTGAGGACTCACTAACGGCCTAATGTAAAAGCATGTGTTTCGCCGGCCAGACGCAGAGGTCGATCTCATAGAGACGTGAATGGGCGCAGTCGCCCAGTAGGAGGGGAAAGGCGCAGTCGCCACACGGGAGATAACAGCGCAGTCGCCATCTGCGCCGAGAGGCGCAGTCGCCTCAAAGAAGTAACAGCATAGATCTCCAGCAAGATCGAGAGGACCAATTCCCACAGGACGAAGGAGTAGGCAGTGTGACTCCCCTGCCAAGTGAAGGCCGAAGTCAAATGCCGTTCCCCCTCCCGAGGAGATGAAAGACCCGATGCTTTGGGAATGGCTATTGATGAAAAGAAGTTCGAACAATGGGAGGAGGAGAAAAAGGAGACCGGAAAGGTCGAACGATTGACTTTGCTCTTCGACCTTTATCCAAAGAAATCGAGATAGTCGACCTCCTCCTACTTTCGTGTTGCCACTTCGGGAGAAGTATTCGGGGCGCCTTAACTTGGTTCAACGGTGCAGCCGCGGGTAGCATCAATACTTGGACATGCTTCAGACAAAGTTCTTGGATCGCTTCTCGATCAGGAGCTCGGAAGATGGCTTGTCACCGATCCGAATAACTTAGTGCAGCGAAGAATGAAAGCTCGATGAGCTACTTCACCAAGTTCAAGGAAATGGTTGATAAGATGTAGGAAGACCTCACCGATAGGGAAGTCATTAATTGCTTCCGAAACGGTATTTCCTCGGCGAGACATGGATTACGAACTCACAGCCAGACAAAGAACAACTCGACAGAGTTGTTTGAGAAGGTGTATAATGTCGCTTCACGAGGAAAGGAAAGAGAAAAAGAATGGTAAAAGCCCCAAGGCGGAGGTCGCCGATGATAAAAAGGACTCCAACAAGAACGGAGGAAATAATAAAAATGGAAAGAACAGACTAGTGGCAACAGAAAGTGCCCGAGGCTTTCACTCCCTTACGGTGAGTCGAACGAAATTATGAATGCCGTCGAGCCGGCTCCTCCAAATCCCAATGAATCCAGGCAACAAGTTTAGGAGGGACAACAGCAAATCTTGTGACTACCACAAAGACACCGGTCATCTCACAAAGAAGGATTGTTTGGGTTTAAGCGCATTATACAAAGAATGGTCGACCGTGAGGCTCGACGCTTATGTGAAAAGGCCTCAAGCCGGGAGGCGAATGTAGCCAGAAGGGATGCTAAGTGGCCGAGGCAAGCTAGATCAACCCGGGGGTCATTACAGAGCAAGCAAGCAACACGGCCATCAAGCACAAAATCTTCCAACTCAATAAGGCTCCACACGCGCCTCCAAGAAGAGAGGTCGAGATGAAGCAATCGCCTTTTTCCCCCACGAATTGGCTACTAACATGGCGGCTGGGAGAGCAAGTTCTCGTCATCCCGTGTCTCATAGACGGATGTACGACGAGCAGACTCTTAGTCGACACGGGGGCCTGCAAGGATATTTCGTTCTACAAAACTTTTAAAGAAATGGGTCTTAATGATGAGCAGTTGGAGAGATATGATGGTAGGTTGGAGGGCTTCACCAACCATCGAGTTGATGCAAAAGGCAAGATAGAGCTCGACGTCGACCTAGGCCAACACCCCTCAGATCGTATCGAAGGTACAATTTATAGTGATTGATGTAAATAGTGACTATGCCGCTATACTTGGTATTCCAGGTCAGGTCGCCCTTGGAATGGTCGCATCGATCCCTCATCAGCGAGTCAAGTTCCCCGCACCCGCTGGAGTAGGATGCGTAGAAGGCACAGCTCGAGCTTACCTGGACCATGTTCTTCGGGAAAGAAAGAAGAGAGAACTAGAGATCGAGACAGCTGAGGGTTATTTAAAGTTGTCTCAATCGGCCACCAAAACTACCCGACCGTCAACAATCACCGACGTGGAAGAGTCGACCTATCGCTCAAATGACGAGGTCACGCCGAGTCGACACGTCACTCTAACACCACCGAGGTCGATTCGTATGTAGTTACGGTCGACCAAGTCATCATAGCAACCTACGCTCCACTCGACAATAACTCTGGGGCCACCACCACCACCAAACAGGTCAGCAGACAAGTTGATGATATGATAGCGTAAGAAGCTCCACACCCGAGGGCCGAGGAGAGACAAAGGGTTAAGGAGATAATCATCGAGACTCTACAATTCTGGACGGACCGAGCTAGAAGCCGTGGATGAGCTAGAGTCGGTAATCACCAATCCTTCCTACCCCGACCAAAAATTCAGATTGGGAAGCAAATATCGCCGAGGAGCGAGCGTAAATCATCGAGATACTCAAGGAAAGTAATGATGTCTTCGCACGGAGGGTAGAAGACATGAGGGGAATCAAGGAGGAGGTCGCCGTTCACAGACCGGAAGTCAACCCGACCATAAAGCCTAGACCCCAAAAATTGAGAAGCTTTGCTCGCGACAAGGAAGAGGCCATAAAACCGAGGTTCAAAACTTTTGAATGCGGGGATAATCAAAGAGGCCACTCATACAACGTGGCCGTCAACGTGGTCATGCGTGAAGAAATCAAATGGCAAACGGCGGATGTGTGTCGACTTCACCACTCTCAATCTTGCTTGCCCTAAGGACGCCTATCCCCTTCCTAGAATCGACAAGCTAGTCGATTCCATCTTGGTCACTCAACCTCGCCTTCCTCGACGCTTACTCAGTTACCACCAGATTAAGATGCATGAGGACAACATAATCAAGACGGCATTTCAGCCTGGAGGCATCTACCGCTACAACATACGATGCCATTTGGATTCAAGAATGCAGGGGCAACTTATCAAAGGATGGTGAACAAAGTCTTTGCTTCTCAAATTGGCCGAAACATGGAGGCCTACGTCGACGATATGGTCATCAAAACAAAGACGGACGTCACGTGGTCGACCTAAGGGAAACGTTCACCAATTCTAAGAGCAAACGACACGAAGCTTCAACCCTAGCAAGTGTGTATTTGGTGTAGCCGCCTGAAAGTTCCTTGGGTTCATGGTATCTCAACGGGGTATAGAAGCTAATCCGTAAAATCAAGGCTTTAGTCGGCATGAAGGCTCCCACCAATGTCGAAAGAGATGCAATGACTTAACTAAGGGTAGCAGCTCTTGGTCGTTTCATATCAAAGTCAAAGAGAGGTCTCTCCCCTTCTTCAAAGCATCGAGGGGACGAAAAGTTTTGAATGGACGACCGAATGTCATTCGTCGTTCCAACAAACCAAGGATTACCTCGCTACTCCACCTCTCCCGAGTAGCCCGACCACCGGTGAGACTTTGTTTGTGTATTTATCCGCTGGGAGATAAATCAAATGCGGCGGTTTTGGTTAGAAGATGAGGGCTTCAAAAGCCGATACTACATCGCAAGGCCCTATCGATGTGGAGAGCAGATACTACAATGCCGAGAAGGTCGCCATGCCCTAGTCGTGGCTTCAAGGAAGCCGCGAGCTTATTTTCCGGCTCATCCAATTGTGGTTCTTACAAATGCTCCCCGAGAAAAATTCTTCACAAGCCGGAGAGTTCAGTCGACTTCTCAATCGGTCAATCGCCCTTACCGAATTTGACATCGAGTATCGACCTCGAAAGGCGCCAAGGCTCAAGCTCTACTCGATTTCTTGAGTCGAGCTTACGTTCACCAAGGAAGACGACGAGCAATGAGCTCCAAAAGAAAAGGCTAAAGTGGAAGGAGTCGTAGTCCTGTGTCGCCATCGGCCTACCCGACGATTGTTGGAAGGTCTACTCAGACGGATCAGCGACTAAGAATAGCAGTGGAGCGGGGATAGTGCTAATTGAACCAGAATCTGGGACAGTATACGAGGAGTCACTAAGGTTCAAGTTCGATGCTTCCAATAACTGTGCCGAATACGAAGCCTCGATAGCGGCCATAGAGTACGCCAAAGTGTTTTGGAGCAACTAAGATCATGGCTTACCGTGATTCACAATTGATAGTTAACTGTGTCCGAGGCGAGTACGAGGCGCTTAGTGCCACGTTGATCAAATACCGCGACTGGTGAAGGAACCGATAAAAGATTTGGAATTCCGGGAGATTCTAAGAATTGGACGAGAAGACAATGAGCTAGCCGACCTCCTCTCGAAGTTAGCCACTTCGGATGAACCACATGATGAACCTATCTCCTTCCTCGAAAGTCCAAATTTCTATGAAAAGAGTAAAAATTCAATGCATAGATGATCCCTCAAGAAATTGGACTCAGAGAAGTGTTGGATCGAGGAAATGAAGGCATACTTAGAAAGTGGTGAGCCGCGATGACGAGAAGAAGGCTCGAGCTATCAAAAAGAAGGCTCCGAGGTATGTCATTCAAGGAGGCGACATTGCTCGTAAGATCTTATACTCGACCATTGCTAAAGCGCATCCATCCTCGCAGGTCGCCCTATTGATACACGAAGCGCATAGTGGAATTTGTGGTGACACCGGGGCCGTGACTCGCCGACAAGTTAATCACTTTGGGGTACTATCGCCACACACGAGAGCCGACACTCACAACTTTGTTCAAGAATGTGATCAACGTCAAAGATTTGCCAACTTACCTCACGTGCCAACAACCGAGCGTACTCCGCACCGCAGCTTGCCATTCGACATGCGGGCGTCGACCATTGGACCCTTCCTCCCGCCCGAGAAAACCGCAAGTATGTGATAGTTGCCATAGACTACTTCACTAAATGGGTTGAGGCCAAACCACTAGCTCGCATCGCGAGAGGAGAATGCTATCAACTTCATCCACGACTTCATATGGTGTCGATTTGGTTTTCCTCGTGCTATAGTGTCCGACAATGGTTTACAGTTCTCCCAAACCTTCGAAACAGAAATGAATCGGGTAGGGATCAAACATTGGAAATCGTCTGTCGCCTATCCTCAAGGAAATGGACAAGTCAAGCAAAGAAATAAACTTGTTCTATCTTCACTCAAAACAGGGCTCGTAGGTCGGCGAAACAATTGGGTCGGGACGAACTTCCCCTCGCTTCTTCGGGGCGCTCGTACAACCACTCGGGGCCTACGGAAACCCGCTTTCGCTCTCACTTACGGATCAGAGGCCATGGCACCTGCTGAGCTCAGATTCCCTACTGCTAGAGTAACCTTCTTTGATCAAGAGCAGAATGATACCAACAGATTGATCGACTTGGACCTGATCGACGAGAAGCGAGAAACAGCCTACCTCCGAATGGTCAACTAAAAGCGAACTAAAAGTTATCACGACAAGAAGATCAAGGCAAGGTCGTTCCAAGTTGGAGATTATGTGTTGAGAAAGATTGAGGCAACGGGTAGAAGGACCCAGCAGAACAAGCTATCTCCTAACTGGGAAGGTCCATATGTAGTCACTCGAGTCGTCAATGAAGGAACCTACATGATAGCTCATCCCGGAGGTGACGAGTTGAAACATCCTTGGCATGCTACTCACCTCATCAAATACTACTTTTAGTTTTCAGTTTCCAAGTTCAAGTTTGTGGTAGTTCTAGTGTCAAATTGATGTAAGCATGTTCTATACTTCAATGAAAAGCGCAGTTCATTCCATCAAGCACAGTGTTACAATAACCCCAACAAGCTCGACTCTTAGTCAGCTTCGTTTTAACAAGCTCGATTCTTAATCAGCTTTGTTCAGCTAACAGGTCCGACTCTTAGTCGACTTCGTTCTAACAAACCCGACTCTCAGTCAGTTTGTTCTAATTAGCTCGATTCCTAATCAGCTTTGTTCAATTAACAAGTCCGACTCTTAGTCGACTTCGTTCTAACAAACTCGACTCTTAGTCAGTTTGTTCTAATTAGCTCGATTCTTAATTAGCTTTATCCATTTAACAGGTTCGACTCTTAGTCGACTTCGTTCTAACAAACTCGACTCTTAGTCAGTTTGTTCTAATTAGCTAAACCCTAGTTCAGCTTCAATAGTGTGAGCAGGTTCGACTCATAGTCAATCTCATTCACAAAAAAAGTTAAGCAAGTCTGAGGTCGACTAATAAAGATCAAGTCACCTCTAGGCTCAAGTTTACTCATTCGTCCTATCTATATCTAGCTCGACGTTTACTTTAAAAAGCATACAACATGCAATAAATAAGGTCAGCTATGATAGAGGTAAGTCTCCCAAAGCGGGCTAAGACTTAGGCAAAATAAATTTACAAAAGTATCTTGCCTCCCAAAAGCTGGGCCAAGGCATTCAAATAAATTTCAAAACAAAAAAGCAAAACATTGTTTAAGACTTGTTCATTACAATTCAAACTAATGACTCAAGGGTCCAGGCCAGCATCAGTCTGGTCGTCAGTAGCAGCTCGACCTTCCCCATTCTCTCCTTGTTGCTGAGGGTCTAAAGGTTTACCCGACTCTGAATATACCTGCTCACTTTCTTCTTCCATAGTGGCGACGTCTTCAAGCTCTTGCAAAACAACATCAAAATTTCTATCAGCAATGGGGGGAGCTTCCCACTTCTCACAGTTATCTTCTTCATCCTCTTGGGCAATAAAGGCCAAGTCGTTTTCAAGATAGGGAACGAGCGAGTGACCCCTGCGAGCTTCCATGTCGTATTGAGACTCAGAAAACCAACGAGCTAATTGCTCAATGGTAACTGTAGCCGTTGGATCTACCAATGCACGACGGGCCATATGCCTCTTCCCAACCTCGAGAAAGTCTTGTGCCTTAGCCACGATGGCATAGTAAGACTCGTCACCATCCTTAAAATTTTCAACTGCAGCTTCAGCAGCATCCTCAGCAGCCACAGCAACAGCAGTTTGATGGTCCTTTTCCAACTTCAACCGTGCTCGCCGATGATCTTCATTTAGCTCGACCAAGAAAGTATCTTTCTCCTTCAAGAGCTTATTAACTGTTGCCAGCTCAGTCTTGGTCTTTTCAAGCTCTTTCTTATCAACATCTTTCTCTACCTCCATCTCCTTAAGTTTGGACTCTGCAGCCTCAAGGTCGGACAGAGCCTTGGTCTTCACCGCTTCGTTGGCTTCATACGAATTGTCCAGGTCGTTATACTTCTCCTTCCATTCCGCAAGCTCTCGAGCCTTTTTGGAAAAATCACGAAGGGCTTGCCTCTCCCTCTCAATGGAGGCCCTCCAAGAGCTCTTGGCTTGCTCAATCATGGTAAGATTCTGCATTCCAAAGAAATCAATGAAGTGTTAGCACGTGATTCAAGTTGATCGAATAAAAGAGTAAGCAACTAGAATGAAAGACACAGTAAGAGGTTACCTCGCAATGAGCCAGCCCAGATCGAGCTGAAAATTCTTCAGGCGTTATGCCCTTATCAGCAAATTGAGCAAGCACCCACATCCACGCTCTTCTCACAATCACCGCCCAAGTTCATATCTGGGTAGCTGCGACTCAGGCAATTAACTCCTTCAAGAGAGGGAACATCACTCAGCCTCTGCATCATTTCTTCAATGGATTCTTGGTTGGGATAAGAAGAAGCTGGAGGAGGTGGAGGCAGTTGGCTCGATGAAACAGCATTCCCCTTGTCAGACCGCAACCTCTTAGTCCTTAGAGGCTGATCATCAACTTCCGTCTCCATGACGTCGTCATCAATGTCTACGACATCCAAGGGGCTAGTTCCTACTCGACAAAGACGGAGGTCCCCGCATTGACATCGGTAGTTGGGCCTGAGCACAAACCGGCCTGTTAGATTTGTTGGATTCATCACCCTCCTCGATCGCGTTCGTAGTATGGCTGATTTTGCTCAGCCAAAGGATCTTCTTCTTCTACCCCTTCCATTGGCACCATCCCAATATTGTCTTTAGGAAGCAGACTGGTTCTTACCGCGGCTTCCCTCTGCCTGTGAGCACGGGCATTAGCCTTTCCATGGTCTTTCCTCGCTTTCTTCTTGTCAGGAACGCCAACGATTCGAACCATGTTAGCTTCTTGCTCAGGAGGCAGAATTGCAACAAATTTAAAGTGGAAAAGTGTTAAATCGACATACGAGCAAAAGCTCTATATACGAGCAAAGGTTCTATATACGAGCAAAAGTTCTATGTACGAACACAATATGAACGACTTGATCATCCTATGAGCGAGTTAATTATGTACGAGCTACGGACTCAACCTACGACTAGCTCACCCTGCACAAATTGATCATTCATGCCAGTAATTCAATGAAAGACAAATAAAGAAAAGCTGAACAGAGAGATCTTACCACCAGCGTGCTCCCCATTGGCTTTGCAGTAATCTTTATTCTTCTTACAAAGTTGACACTTATCTCCAAATTTACCCAGCGGTGGTGAGTTATCCAAATCCAGGATATATTCGCCCTCGACACAGGGATAAGAGGCTCCACCACTCCATCTCCCGACATCATTCCAAACTGAATGAAGTTGTACTTAGCGGTAAGTGCAGACTCTCCCGGTAATGGGCCTTCTCGCCACTAATCGACACAAAGCTCGGTACAAGCTAAGATGCCAAGACGGCTCCCAAAAGTCCTCTCATCAATGGTTTCTGCTTTCATCGTTGGGCGTGGGAACTCCCATCCTAATCTGCTCTCTACCACCACTACATGAGAGTTCCACCCACTGCGCTTGCTGGGAAGGTTGGTAAAGAGTTTGGGAGATTTGGGCTTGGAAGGAGTACTAATGCTCAGGTCATTCCCGCTATCCTTAATACTGAAAACTTCGTTAAACACCCTCATGCATGGTTCATATCCTAAAAATCTACACACCATAAATAAGCATACCGTAACTCTACAAGTATTGGCTCCTAGTTGAAGGGGAAGGGCATTGGCACACTCCAAAAATTCGTTGATAAATGGATCAAGAGGCAACCTAAGGCCAGCAACAAACTGACCGTAAAAGAAGGCGACCTTAGTAGCATCCTTGGTGAAGGTCTACCTAAATTCCTTCATGAACTCCTTCTGAGTGTAGATGGTCACTGTAGTCCTCTTTGCGACTTCGCAAAATTCCCTAATCATACTATACCTAGAGGGCAAGTTCTTATTGCCAATGCAAGTGGCCCTCGGGAACATACCCCCTTTCATTTCTCCCCGGCACAACCGAGTTGTCAAATGCATTCACAATCCACGGGACCCGAAGAAGTCGAGGCATTTCCTTCTTGAGTCGCCATATCTGTACAAACAAAAGAGGAAAGCCGGGGAGTCACCCTATGATCATGTTCGCCGACCTACCTAAGGACGACCTGGACTCCCTGGAAAACCTATTCTATTCCTAAGGAAGGA